>JASTWF010000468.1:0-355000 GCA_030390025.1 Squalus acanthias
CCCCCCTCCCTCTTTCCCCCCCTCTCTTTCCCACCCCCTCCTCTTCCCCTCTCCCTCTTTCCCCCCCTCTCTCTCTTCCACCGCTCCCCCCCCCCCCCTCTCCCTCTCTCTCTCTCTCTTTCTCTTCCTCCCCCTCTCTCTCCCCCTCCCCCAGTGACATTGAGTGCGGTCAGCCCCAGTTATTGCCAGGATTGCTCCGGCATGTTGTGTGTGTGTGGGGCGGACTCTGAGCAGCCACTTGTTCCGGGCGCTGTGTGTCAGCAGTAGCGGGCCTCAGTCACTCACTCACCGGGCCGCCTCCGCCGCTCCTCCGGCTCCCCGCGATCCCGATCCCGATCCCGGCCCCGGCCCCGGAAGCACTGACTGGAGATTCTCCTTTTTTTGTCCGCCGACAGAAATACAACAAACTTTCCTAAATGGGGCAGGAGGTCACTCATGAAAAAGAAACAATCTCGAATAAAAAAAGCCTAAACCTGAATCCCACGAGTTTCCAGTTTATATTTTATACATACTTAGAGATTACAACAGGCCATTCGACCCATCCAGTCCCTGCCACCCGCCGCCTGAGCGATCACATATTCTGCATCTGAATATAAGTCTCTGCCCTTTTGAGACTTCTATGTTGTACGGAAACTGTTACTTCCAATTGGTCAAGAAAGGAACAGGAGCTGGCCATTCAGCCCCTCGAGCCTGTCCATTCAATTAGAATAGTACAGCACAGAAGGAGGCCTTTCGGCCCATCGAGTCTGTGCCGGCTCTTTCGAAGAGCAATCCAGTCAGTCCCACTCCCTCGCTCTTTCCCCATATCCCTGCTAAATTTTTCTCCAAGTATTTATCCAATTCCCTTTTGAAGGCTACTGTTGACTCTGTGTCCACCACCCTATCAGGCAGTGCATTCCAAATCCTAACCACTCGTTGCGTAAAAAGATTTTTCCTCATGCCGCCTCTGGTTCTTTTGCCAATCACCTTCAATCTGTGCCCGCTGGTTATCGACCCTTCAGCCACTGGAAACAGTTTCTTTTTATTCACCCTACCTAAACCTTAAACTTAAGAGCAAAGTGAAACGTGCAAAACTACACTGTATTAAAACCTACCTCTTTGACCAAGCTTTTGGTCACCTGCCCTAATTTCTCCTTATGTGGCTCGGTGTCAAATTTTTTTTTGTCTTATAATACTCCTGTGAAGCGCCTTGGGACGTTTTACTACGTTAAAGGAGCTATATAAATACAAGTTGTTGTTGTTGTTGTTGTTGTTGTTGATGCATTCTCTTGGATTTTTTTTCATGGATGATCTGTATCTTAACTCCATCTACCTGCCTCAGTTCCATATCCCTTAATACCCTTGCCTAACAAAAATCTGTCGATCTCAGTTTTAAAACATTCAATTGACCCCCCCCCCAGCCTCAACAGCTTTTTAGGGGGAGAGAGTTCCAGATTTCCACAACCCTTTGTGTGAAAATGTGCTTCCTGACGTCACCCCTGAACGGCCTAGCTCTAATTTTAAGGTTGTGCCCCCTTGTTCTGGACTCCTCCCCCCCACCAGAGGAAATAGTTTCTCTCTATCTACCCTATCAACTCCTCTAATCATCTTAAACACCTCAGTTAGATCACTGCTTAATCTTCTATACCATATCCCTTCCTTCCCTTGTCTATTGTCCACCTATCCAATCTAATCTTAAACTTTGACACCGTTTCTGCCTCAAACCAGTAACTCTGGAAGTGAATTCCACAGCCCCACAACTCTCTGTGTGAAGGAGTTTGTCCTGCTCACTGTTTAAATCTCTTACATTTACTCTTGTATTTATGGCCCCTCGTTCTTGACCCCTCAACTAAAAGAAAGAGTTGCATTTATATACCGCCTTTCACGACCACCGGACGCCCCAAAAGCGCTTTACAGCCTTCAAGTGTAGTCACTATCGTAATAATGCTCGTTTTATGGCCGTATGAACCTGAAGTATTGCTATCTTCCCACTAATTCCATAACGCTTCTCTAGTAAGCTCCCATGTGGTACCTTGTCAAAGGCTTTCCTAAAGTCCATGTACACTACATCCACTGCATTTCTCCCAACTACCATGTCTTGTTACCCCACTCAAAGAATTCTATAAAGTTTGTCAAGCATGATTGTCCCTTTTCAAACCTGCGCTTGCTACTTCTATTTCCTCTTTATCAGATACACGGTAATCTCATCCTTAGAGACTAAAATTTTCCCTACCACAGATGTTAAACCAACTGTTCTGTAAATACATGGATTAGCTCCGTCTCCCATTTTGAAAATGGGTGTTACCTTGGCCACTTTTCAGCCCTCTGACACAGGGCCATGCTCAATAGAGCCCAGAAATATAACTTATAGGACCTCGGCAATTTCATCTCCCTCAGCATCCTAGGATGTATCTCATCGGGCCCTGGCATTTTGTAAGAAGATAAGAACATAAGAATTATGAGCAGGAGTAGGCCATACGGCCCCTTGAGCCATTCAATAAGATCATGGCTGATCTTCGACCTCAACTCCACTTTCCCGCCCGATCTCCATATCCCTTGAGTCATTAAAGGGAGGCCCGAGGCTCAGGTAGGCCTCAGACCAGCGTCGACAGCGGGGGAAGAGGAGCCTTTCTTTCTTTCTCTCTCTCACAGAGCGGTCGGCAGCGGGGAAGGAGGGGCGGACCTGGTTGGAGCGGCAGAGGCCTGAGGTGAGTCATTAAAGGGAGGCCCGAGGCTCAGGTAGGCCTCAGACCAGCGTCAACAGCGGGGGAAGAGGAGCCTTTCTTTCTTTCTCTCTCCCACAGAGCGGTCGGCAGCGGGGAAGGAGGGGCGGACCTGGTTGGAGCGGCAGAGGCCTGAGGTGAGTCATTAAAGGGAGGCCCGAGGCTCAGGTAGGCCTCAGACCAGCGTCGACAGCGGGGGAAGAGGAGCCTTTCTTTCTTTCTCTCTCCCACAGAGCGGTCGGCAGCGGGGAAGGAGGGGCGGACCTGGTTGGAGCGGCAGAGGCCTGAGGTGAGTCATTAAACTCACCTACGTGGCCTTTTTCCCCAGCGGGGAAAGAGCTTCGCGGGCTTTTTCAAAGGCAGGGGGCGGGGCCAATTCATTGGTACCCGTATATAGGTGGAGCGGTTGCTAAACCCGAGACACTACACTAGTAGTGACTCCCACCCTCCCACCTCCTCTAACCTTTAGGGGTAGAGGGAATTTAAAAGGTAGGTTCGATTTTATATTTTGTTTTCAGGGACTTAACTCCTGGACCTAAGTTAAATAAGTTTAAATTTTAGTAATAAAGTAACATAAGGGTTAAGTCATGACAGGAAGTCTCGGACCCGTTTCATGCTCCTCCTGTGCCATGTGGGAAACCAGGGACACTTCCAGTGTCCCTGACAACTACGTGTGCGGGAAGTGTGTCCAGCTGCAGCTCCTGACAGCCCGCATGGCGGTGCTGGAGCTGCGGGTGGACTCACTCTGGAGCATGCACGATGCCGAGAACTCGGTGAATCGCTCATTTAGTGAGTTGTCCACACCGCAGGTAAAGGCTAGGACAGACAGTGAATGGGTGACCAAGAAGCAGGGCAATATCAGGAAGGTAGTGCAGGAGTCCCCTGTGGTCATCTCCCTCCAAAACAGGTATGCCGCTTTGGATTCTGTTGGGGGAGATGGCCTACCAGGGGAAGGCACTAGCAGCCAGGTTCATGGCACCATGGCTGGCTCTGCTGCACAGCAGGGCGGGAAAAAGAGTGGTAGGGCTATAGTGATAGGGGACTCAATTGTAAGGGGAATAGACAGGAGTTTCTGTGGCCGCAACCGAGATTCCAGGATGGTATGTTGCCTCCCTGGTGCAAGGGTCAAGGATGTCTCGGAGCGGCTGCAGAACATTCTGAAGAGGGAGGGTGAACAGCCAGCTGTCGTGGTGCATGTAGGTACCAACGATATAGGTAAAAAGCGGGAAGAGGTCCTACAAGCAGAATTTAGGGAGCTAGGAGCTAAATTAAAAAGTAGGACCTCTAAGGTAGTAATCTCTGGATTGCTACCAGGGCCACGTGCTAATCAGAATAGAGAGAACAGGATAGTGAGATTGAATACGTGGCTTGAGCAGTGGTGCAGGAGGGAGGGATTCAAATTCCTGAGGCATTGGAACCAGTTCTGGGGGAAGTGGGACCTGTACAAAAGGGACGGTCTGCACTTGGGCAGGACTGGAACCGATGTCCTCGGGGTAATATTTGCTAAAGCAGTTCGGGAGGATTTAAACTAATATGGCAGGGGAATGGGAACCTATGTAGCGAAACAGGGGGAAGTAATATGCAGTCAGAAACAAATGTTAGAAGGGTGAGAAACAATAGGGGAAGGCCGAGTAAACAAAGGCAAGAAACACAAAGGGCCATACTAAATCATAAGTCTAAAAGGACAAAGGATGTTAATAAAACAAGCCTAAAGGCTCTGTGTCTTAATGCAAGGAGTATCCGTAATAAGGTGGATGAATTGACTGTGCAAATAGATGTTAACGGATACGATGTGATTGGGATTACAGAGACGTGGCTCCAGAACAATCAAGGCTGGGAACTGAACATCCAGGGGTATTCAACATTCAGAAAGGATAGAATAAAAGGAAAAGGGGGTGGGGTAGCATTGCTGGTTAAAGAGGAGATTAATGCAATAGCTAGGAAGGACATCAGCTTGGAGGATGTGGAATCAATATGGGTTGAGCTGCAGAACACCAAAGGGCAGAAAACGTTAGTGGGAGTTGTGTACAGACCTCCAAACAGCAGTAGTGAGGTGGGGGAGGGTATGAAACAGGAAATCAGAGGTGCGTGCAAAAAAGGCACGGCAGTTATCATGGGTGACTTTAATATGCATATAGATTGGGCTACTCAAACTGGAAGCAATACGGTGGAGGAGGATTTCCTGGAGTGTTTAAGGGATGGTTTCCTAAACCAATATGTTGAGGAACCAACTCGAGGGGAGGCCATCCTGGACTGGGTGTTGTGTAATGAGGAGGGACTAATCAGCAATCTTGTGGTACGAGGCCCCCTGGGGAAGAGTGACCATAGTATGGTGGAGTTCTACATTAGGATGGAGAAGGAAACAGTTAAGTCAGAGACCATGGTCCAGAACTTAAATAAGGGCAACTTTGAGGGTATGAGGCGTGAATTGGCGAGGTTAAATTGGCAAGCGATATTTAAGGAGCTATCAGTGGAAGGGCAATGGCAGACATTTAGAGATCGCATGGATGAACTACAACAATTGTACATCCCGGTCTGGCGTAAAAATAAAAAAGGGAAGGTGGCTCAACCATGGCTAACAAGGGAAATCAGGGATAGTATTAAAACCAAGGAAGTTGCATACAAATTGGCCAGAAGTAGCAGCAAACCCGGGGACTGGGAGAACTTCAAAACTCAGCAGAGGAGGACGAAGGGTTTGATTAGGGCAGGGAAAATAAAATATGAAAGGAAGCTTGCAGAGAACATTAAAATGGACTGCAAAAGCTTCTATAAATATGTAAAAAGAAAGAGGTTAGTAAAAACAAACGTAGGTCCCCTGCAGTCGGAAACAGGGGAAGTCGTAATGGGGAACAAGGAAATGGCAGATCAATTGAACAAGTACTTTGGTTCGGTGTTTACTGTGGAGGACACACACAACCTGCCGGAAATAAAAGGGGTCAGAGGATCTGGTAAGAGGGAGGAGCTGAGGGAACTCCTTATTAGTCAGGAAAAGGTATTTGGGAAATTGATGGGACTGAAGGCTGAAAAATCCCCGGGGCCTGATGGTCTGCATCCCAGAGTACTTAAGGAGGTGGCCTTGGAAATAGTGGATGCATTGACGATCATTTTCCAACATTCCTTAGACTCTGGATCAGTTCCGATGGAGTGGAGGGTGGCCAATGTAACCCCTCTTTTTAAAAAAGGAGGGAGGGAGAAAGCAGGGAATTATAGACCGGTCAGCCTGACATCGGTCGTGGGTAAAATGATGGAAGCAATTATTAAAGATGTCATAACAGACCATTTGGAAAGTGGCGACATGATAGGTCCAAGTCAGCATGGATTTGTGAAAGGGAAATCATGCTTGACAAATCTTCTGGAATTTTTTGAGGATGTTTCCAATAGGGTGGACAGGGGGGAACCAGTAGATGTGGTGTATTTGGACTTTCAGAAGGCCTTCGACAAGGTCCCACACAAGAGATTGGTGAGCAAAGTTAAAGCACATGGGATTGGGGGTAATGTGTTGACGTGGATTGAGAACTGGTTGGCACACAGGAAACAAAGAGTAGGAGTAAATGGGTACTTTTCAGAATGGCAGGCAGTGACCAGCGGGGTACCGCAGGGTTCGGTGCTGGGACCCCAGCTGTTTACATTATATATTAATGATTTGGACGAAGGGATTAAATGTAATATCTCCAAATTTGCGGATGACACTAAATTGGGAGGCAGTGTGAACAATGAGGAGGATGCTAGGAGGCTACAGAGTGACTTGGACAGGTTGGGTGAATGGGCAAATGTATGGCAGATGAAGTACAATGTGGATAAATGTGAGGTTATCCACTTTGGTGGTAAAAATAGAGAGGCGGACTATTACCTGAATGGTGGCAGATTAGGGAAAGGGGACGTGCAACGAGACCTGGGCGTCATGGTACATCAGTCACTGAAGGTGGGAATGCAAGTGCAGCAGGCAGTCAAGAAAGCAAACGGAATGATGGCCTTCATAGCAAGGGGATTTGAGTACAGGAGTAGGGAGGTGATGCTACAGTTGTACAGGGCCTTGGTGAGGCCACACCTGGAGTATTGTGCGCAGTTTTGGTCTCCTAACTTAAGGAAGGACATTCTTGCTATTGAGGGAGTGCAGCGAAGGTTCACTAGATTGATTCCTGGGATGGCCGGACTGACATATCAAGAAAGATTGGGTCAACTGAACTTGTATCCTCTGGAGTTCAGAAGAATGAGGGGGGATCTTATAGAGACATTTAAAATCCTGACTGGTTTAGACAAATTAGATGCAGGCAGAATGTTCCCAATGGTAGGGAAAACTAGAACCAGGGGTCACAGTCTAAGGATTAAGGGGAAGCCATTTAGGACTGAGCTGAGGAGGAACTTCTTCACCCAGAGAGTGGTGAATCTATGGAATTCTCTTCCACAGAAGGTTGTTGAGGCCAGTTCGCTAAATATATTCAAAAGGGAGTTAGATATAACACTCACAACTAAGGGGATCAAGGGGTATGGCGAGAAAGCAGGAATGGGGTACTGAGGTAGCATGTTCAGCCATGAACGCATTGAATGGCGGTGCAGGCTCGAAGGACCGAATGGTCTACTCCTGTACCTATTTTCTATGTTTCTATGTTTCTATGATTCCCCATGAGTCCAAAAATCTATCTATCTCAGCCTTGAATAGACTCAACAATTCATCATCCACAGCCCTCTGGGGCAGAGAAATACAAAGATTCACAACCCTCTGAGTGAAGAAATTCCTCTTCATCTCAGTCCTAAATGGTCGACCCCTTATCCTGAGACTATGCCCCCTAGTTCTAGAGTCTCCAGCCAGGGGAAACAACCTCTCAGCATCTACCCTGTCAATCCCCCTCAGAATCTTGTATGTATCAATGAGATCACCTCTCATTCTTCTAAACGCCAGAGAATATAGGCCCAATCTACACAATCTCTTCTCATAGGACAACCCTGTCTTCTTTTAGCACAACTAACTTATCTAAGCGTTTTCTTTTATCCAACCTATCGGTCATCTCGCTCCCAACCACGTCAGGATTCACCTCCTCTCCAACATCCTTCTCTTTTGTCACCACCCGTGCACAGTACTTAATAAATACCTCCGCCATTTTTTAATCATCATCTACAAATGGGCAATCCTGTCCTCTCAAGGAAGCACGTGCGATGTTGGACAAATACTTAGGTGTGGGATTTTCAGTCAAAAGCCACAAAAGGCAACAACTTGAGCCATAGACGTGGCCTTGGTTAAAAGTAACGAACTGTATTTGTCACATGGGTCACAGGGAACAAGCACAAGATTGTACATGCAAAGAAAGAAAGAGGACTTGTATTTATATAGCACCTTTCACGACCTCAGGACACCCCAGTGCGCTTAACAGCCAATGAAGTACTTTTGAAATGCAGTCACTGTTGTAATGTAGGGAAATGAGGCAGCCAATTTGCGCACAGCAAGCTCCCATAAACAGCAATGTGATAATGGCCAGATAATCTGTTAGGTGTTGGTTGAGGGATAAATATTGTCAAGGATAGCAGCGAGTACTCCTCTGCTCTTCAAAATAGTGTCATGAGATCTTTTACATCCACCTGAGAGGGCAGACGAGGCCTCGGTTTAACGTCTCATCCGAAAGACGGCACCTCCGACAGTGCAGCACTCCCTCAGCACTGCACTGGGAGTGTCAGCCTAGATTTTGTGCTCAAATCACTGGAGTGGGACTTCAACCCACAGGGGATCTGGGGCGAGTGTGCTACCACTGAGCCACAGTTGAGCAGCGAACATCCAAGTTCCCTGATCTTCGTCAGCCATGATCTTATGGAATGGCGGAGCAGGCTCGATGGGCCATATGACCGACTCCTGCTCCTATTTCTTATGTGTTTCAGGGGTAATACATTCTTCCATCATCTTCTCACCATCCCATCTGTGTTTTTCTCTCTTACCTCTTTTTAATCTTCGCTGAGCTAAAACTTCCACTCAGGTACTTGTTACCCAGACGATCTTAACTCTGACAACGAATTCTGGACAAGATAATCTACATCCTTAAGACTGAGGTCAGGAGGCTGGAATCCAGTCATCAGTGGAGAAGCAAAGGTGTGAAGAGGAAGGATTTACAGACCGATCTGACTCCAGTCAGCTGGGTTTTCTTTTTAACAGATGCGCTGCCATATCATTTTATACGTTTGCTGAGGGTTTTCTGCTGTCTTACAGTGTTGTTTTGAGACTCCCTCACACGTTATAGAACTCTTGGAGTATCAGCCAAGCAGGGTTTAGTGTGAGAGGGAGTTGAGAGACTGCACTTTCAAATGGCGCAGAACTCCCTCAAACAGATGTTATGTAAAAAAAAAAAAATCCAAATTGGCACGATTTTCAAAAAAAGTGTTTCATTTCTCCCTTTCTTGCCCAGAGTTTCAAAAAACGTATAAATCATTCCCGCCACTGAGATTATCCTGAGAGGTTTTAGAATCACAAATAAAAAATCCAATAATAAATTCAGGAGTAACTTCTTTACCCAGAGAGTGGTGAGAATGTGGAACTCGCTGCCACCCAGCGCAGACACGATGGGCCGAACGGCCTCCTTCTGTGCCGTAAATTTCTGTGAGTCTCTGGCATGGAGTAGTTGTGGCGAACAGCACAGATGCTTTCAAGGAGAAGCTGGATAAGTACATGTGGGAGAAAGGAATAGAAGGATACGCTGATGGGATTAGATGAAGTGGGGTGGGAGGAGGCTCGTGTGGAGCATAAACACCGGCACAGACCAGTGGGGCCGAATGGCCTGTTTCTGTGCTGTAAATTCTCTGTCATTCTGTGTAATTACCAGAAGCAGAGAGTGAATATCCAGGCCACCAAGTAACTTGCACAATCCAACAATCCTGTGGTTATATATTCTGCATCCGAATATAAGTCTCTGTACTTTTGAGACTTCTATGTTGTACGGGAAACTGCTACTTCCAATTGGTCAAGAAAGGAACTGGAGGAGGCCATTTAGCCCCTCGAGCCTGTTCCGCCATTCAATTTGATCATGGCTGGTCTGTATCCTAACTCCATCTACCCGCTGTGCTTCTGTAATCCTTAATAACCTTGCCTAACAAAAATCTATCAATCTCTGTTTTGAAATTTTCAATTGACCCCCCCCCGGCAGCCTCGACAGCTTTTTTGGAGGAGAGAGTTCCAGATTTCCACAACCCTTTGTGTGAAAAAGTGCCCCCCTGACATCACCCTTATAGAATTATTAATCCATTACTTCGTTAAAGGCTCTGACATTTACTTAAAAATCAATTACTGCACAGATCAATTCTCATTAAAAGGAAACAGTAGAGACTGTCACTGCTTTTCATCCAATCAGTCCGTATATTAGGAAGATTCTGTTTAGCACCGAAAAGGATTATTCCAAAATGTAGGCGATTAAAAAAATCTTGGGGCAGATTTTGCGGTGGAAATGATGGCGTACTCTGAGGGTACATACCGCCTCTGAAATTGACCGCTAGTTCGGGATTTCCGCATGTGCTTGTGCATGTGCTAAATCCCGAACTTGCGATCTTTCTAGGTATGCCTTGACAGAAGATCCGCACCGACGGGGAGGCACACATTGCTGCTGCGGAGTTGGGTTATTTGCCCACCAACTGCCCAGCAATTGCGGATGAAAATGTTACGGTTAGTGAAAGCAGGCGCAGGAGCCTGTTTCACTGTAAAAGGAACCCGTTTGTATTGGACGCTGAGAACAAGCAGCGGATATAATTGTAAGCAAAAATACAACCTTTACCCTAAAATGCACAAAATTGGCAAAATGTTCAGTTTAAATAAAATTGAAATTATACTGTTACCAGAAAATGACCCACAGAAGCAAACTACTCATACTGAACACATACCGCTTTGATAGTATTCTGCACCAACAAGCCTTATCATATTAGGCAGTTCAGAGAAGGTTCACCAGGTCGATTCCTGGGATGGAAGGGGTTGTCTTATGAGGAAAGGTTGAGCAGGTTGGGCCTATACTCATTGGAGTTTAGAAGAATGAGGGGGATCTTATTGAAACGTATAAGATTCTGAGGGGGATTGACAGGGTGGATGCAGGGAGGATGTTTCCCCTCGTGGGGGTATCTAGAACGAGGGGGCATCGTTTCAGAATAAGGGGTCGCCCATTTAAGATGGAGATGAGGAGGAATTTCTTCTCTCAGAGGGTCGTGAATCTTTGGAATTCTTTTCCCCACAGAGAGCTGTGGAGGCGGAGTCGTTGAATATATTCAAGGCGGAGATTGACAGACATTTGAGCTACAGGGGAATCAAGGGTTATGGGGAGCGGGCGGGAAAGTGGAGTTGAGGCCAAGATCAGATCAGCCATGATCATATTGAATGGCGGAGCAGGCTCGAGGGGCCGAATGGCCTACTCCTGCTCCTGTTTCTTATGTTCCTATTCCAGTGTCTCACGGAGCCGTGGCAGACCGGGCGCTTTAATGTACACATGAAATGTTTAGTTACATTTATTGCACATATACCAAAATATCCACACATTTTATAGAATTGTATATAAATATCTATGTGCGAGAAAGCAGACATTGTGACAAGTACATGTGCATAGCTGCCCGTGAATTTCATACAGAGTGACGTAAGAAAACTACTAGGCACTTGGTCTAAGCGTTAAACAAAGCTTTAATCAACTGTTTTACAACATGGAGATCTAGTTGTGGCCTTCACTAGTTCCTGTTAAAGAATATCCTGAGCAAGCTGGGCCCATGCCCGAGTATTTAAACTCTCCCTGGACAGCGCCACCAGCAGGCCGCCCAGTATTATTTCATAAGTCATTTCCACATCAATGACAAGATTCATGTCACGGAGTAAGGGGGGAAAACACAACTATTTTTTGTTTGGTTGGCAAATGTCACAGTACCTCATCCCCCTATCCCACACCCACTCCCCCTGAAGCCTGGTTTATTTCCGAAAACCCAGCAGCCATTTTTTGGCTAAGACCTTATACAGATGCTGCATTTCAAAAATCAACATGTTGGTACAGGAAACTCTTTATTAACGGGCACCGACGGGACCGGCGTGGTGCCGGTTAATCAAAAAGTCCGGATAACGGAGAGTTATATCTACCAACGTACGAGAGCCCCGTACACATTGACATGCGCCTGCATTCGGAGCTCCGTCTCCCCGGGGACCACCAGCTGACCATCTGTCGTGTCCGCTGCCTACCCGGGCTGCACATTCCCCTCCCAATCTACACGCTCCAATACAAGGCAAATGCCTCGGGGTTTTTTTTAAAGTTAATTTTAAAGGAGAGATGAAGGAAAACCCCGGTTACCTACTCAAGAATTTTGCCGGTTAAGAGAGATTTCCGGATATTTGGGTGCCGGTTAATATAGAGTTTCCTGTACTTTGTTACATAATTTTACCAAAATGCTGCTGTATGCTACAGTGTTAGCCGTGGCTCAGTGGGTAGCACTCCTGCCTCCAAGGCAGGAGGTTCTGGGTATCAAGTCCCACTCCATGAGACTTGTAGAACAAAAAGCTAGGCTGACACTCCCAGTGCTGCACTGAGGGAGCGCTGCACTGTTGGAGGAGCCGTCTTTCAGATGAGACGTTAAACCGAGGCCCCATCTGCTCTCTCAGGTGGACGTAAAAGATCCCAGGGCACTATTTGAAGAAGAGCAAGGGAGTTATCCCCGGTGTCCTGCCCAATATTTATCCCTCAACCAACATCTAAAAAAACCCCGATGATCTGGTCATTATCACATTGCTGTTTATGGGAGCTTGCTGTGCGCTAATTCGCTGCTGTGTTTCCCACATTACAAGAGTGAATACACTTCAAAAAGTACTTCATTGGCTGTAAAGCGCTTTGGGACATCTGGTGGTTGTGAAAGGAGCTATATAAATGCAAGTCTTTCTTTTTATATGAAATAAGTCCAAGTACCAGTTTAATTAAAAGTTTTTTAAAGTTTTTCAAAAGTAATTTTAATGCAAGAGACTGAAAGAAGTTTTTGTGGGCGTGGCTTAGTTTTGACCGATATTGTGGTCATGTCATCCCTTATGCATGGGCTGCATGTTGCGCTCCTGGCTTCCGTGATGTAATACACTGCGCACCACTCGGCAGCGCCGAACGGCAAGCCTACGGGCGGGGCCTCGCACAAGGTATTCTTTTAGGAGGTCGGCGGCGTACTCCGTAGCTACGTCGCCGACTGCAATCTTTGGGCTGATATGGTTGCAGACAGTTGCTGTCAACCTTTTTTCCATTATAAATTCCTATGTTACACATTTATAATGGAAACTGCCTATGTGGACTTGTCACGCTGTAATTACACTCTCCCACAAGTGGAGGCGCTACAGCACCACATCCTGTGCACATTCCATGGCTGTGAATTTAAGTCACTTGCCTGTGCTCCAAGGCCATCCCCATATTTCACCCAACCATATTTTTTGGTGGGAGGGAGGTCCATGTGTAGATCCTCCCACCTGCCCCTCTCCCCGTCAACTGTGTCGAGGGGGTGTGCATGAGGCAGCTCCCAAGGTATTCTAGCAAGTATTCCAACCTTGGCACCCTTAAATGGCCTCATGCCAGCTGAGAGCTGGAGTGAGTTCCACCGAGACCCCAGTCCTTGCCAGAAGTAAGGCAATGACTACCCTTCTGTACCGCGGGAATCGAAAATTCCACGGAGCCACTATTTCTTCGGCCCGGGAATGGCCTCCAGGTAGCCCCTAGTGGGATGCTCCTTCCTGCTGCTGCCAGCTCGGGTTGGGTACCACTCATGCATCCCTTAGAGCCACGACGTGCCCACCCCAACATGCTAATTACGACCGTCTCCTGGATTTGGGAAACGGTCAACTTCTATAGCTGCAGACGGACGGGAATCCCGTTTCCATGATCCCTCGGTGCCGGAGCAGGATTCCCTGGAATTCCAGCCCCCCTTTTTGCTTCTGTTGGTTGTTTTTCAGACGCTCCAACTGATATAACCTGGGCAGACTCACTCGCTTCTAACACTCAGGCGGTGGCAGATCAGCGGATGCAATATGTTGGCAGGCAGTCTCTTTACGTCTATTTAACCTTTCGTCATTGGTGTTCCAGCCTTGTGTGCTCAAGCATCAGCATTTTAAAGTTGTCTTTTTTTTGGCAACCTGATGGTTCTTTGTTCTCTTTGAACGTCACTCACCAACAAATATCTGGTGGATTTGGTCAAGTTTTCCGTTGGATGTTGAATGGCCGCTGGTAGACAGAAAGGAATGCTGTGTGTAACTTTGGCAAAATGCAGACGTGTTAGCAGCGGCTCAGTGGGTAGCACGCTCACCTCCGAGTCAGAAGGTTGTGAGTTCAATCACACGAGACTTGAGCACAGGAATCTCGGCCGACACTCCAGCGCTGCACTGTCGGAGATGCCGTCTTTTGGATGAGATGTTAAAACCAAGGTCCCATCTGCTCTCTCAGATGGATGTAAAAGATCCCGTGGCATTATGTTGAAGACGAGCAGGAGAGTGCTCCCTGGTGTCCTGGCCAATATTTATCCCTCAACAATCATCACTAAAAAAACGATTTTCTGGGCATTGTCCCATTGCGGTTTGTGGGAGCTTGCTGTGCACAGATTGGCTGCCACGTTTCCTACATTACCACAGTGACGACACTCAAAAGTATTTAATTGGCTGTAAAGCGCTTTGAGATGTCTTGAAGTCATGAAATGCGCTGTAGAAATGCAAGTTCATTCTTTCTTTGGATGGTTCTATTTTCTAAACTGATTTCTTACTTACCAGGATGTAATGTAGCTAATTATGTTGGGGGCCTAGAGAATTCGCTGTATTGTCCTCTCCCTCGCTCGCCTATATAAATATTGTATACAGGGAGGATAAATAGAGCGGTAGAGAGGATTTAAACTAGTAAGTCATGAGGTTGAGGCTTAGAATAAGTATAGTGAAGGGACAAAAAGAGAGTAAGCCCGGGCAGATGTCGATAGATGGACTTTAGGGAAGATTTTTGAGGTTAAGAGAAGGAAAGAATAAAACAAGTAGAAAGGGAAAGGGTGCTGACAAGTCTGATGTGGCAGGATTGCAGTGTTTACTTGCAAATATGGAAATCATTAGACAGATAGTTGGGACCTCGATGCACTAAGTAGAATGGGGGGACATGATGATGTAACCTTGACAGAAACTTGGCTTTAGTTAGGGCGAGACTGGGAACTAAATATTCCCGACGATAACATTTTCAAGAGCGACGGAGATGGAAAAAAAAAAGGTAGGAGTGGCTTTGTTAAAGACACAATTTCAGCCATAGAAAGGAACGTTGTATTAACGCAGGTGCTTGGGTAGATTTAAGAAATTATAAGGAATCTGTTACCTTACTGGAAGTGCATTGAATAGTGCAAAAGAAACCAAGGATGAGATCTGTAGGCAATCAGAGAGGTTTGCAATAATAACAGTGTTGTAATTATGAAGGACATAATCTTAAGGTAAACTGGGATGGGACAAAGTTTGTCAAAATAAGGAGTTCTTAGAATAACAGCCGGTGCTTCCAGATGGGGGGAATCGTGGGACGCCTGCAACATAAAGGACCAACACCTCATCACTGACCCAACAGCAGAGGTCCCTGGCTTCCACCTCCCTCGAAGACAGTGGACGGCGCTCAACCCAATCCGCACGGGGCTCGGACGATGCGGCCGCCTGCTCCACAAGTGGAAGATGAGGGTCGACCCGAAGTGCGACTGTGGCTGTGAGTCCCAGACCATGGAACACATCACGTCAACCGGCCCACTGAGATCTGTTGTGGGAGGCTCCTCATTTCTCCTCTTGGCATCTCAGGAGGCCGTCGACTGGAGAGCCAAACTAGACGTCCCTTTATAAGCTGCTCCCGTCATATGAAACAACAACAACAGCATCCAGTGCTGTTTCCTTTCTGAGTATGTTGCATGTCCATCAAGGATGGATGCAGTGCTGGATCTGGCTCTGTGTAATGAAGCAGTAAGTAAGTGATGTGAAGGGTAGGGGAACACTGGGGGAACAGCGCCCGCAACCTAATTAGGCTCACGTTGAAAATAGTCCAAAGAGAAAGCGGAGTCAAAGATAAAACTGTAGGACTGGGAGTTAGTTATTTTCAGTGGGATGAAACGGGACCTAGTGTGGATTAAGTTGGATAAAGTGGCAGAACAAACATTAGTCTAGCCATGGGGAATATTTAGGTATAAGACGTTAAGGTGCAGGTTAAACACATTCTGACTGGGAGTAAAAGGGGATAAACAGAGAGGTTAGAGCAAAAATAGGAGGCATGTGATAAATAATGGGCGCTTAAAACAGAAGAAAACTACGAGAAATATAAGCGGTAAGGAAAAGAAGCAAGAAGAGAGTTTAGGGAGTCTGAAAGGAAACGTGAAAGAAGACTGATGGTCAAGACAAGGGGACATAGCAAAGGCTTTCAAAAATGAAGTAAAAGGATGGTCAGAAATGGGGTGGGACCAGCTGAAGGCAAAGGATGCCACCTTGTCCTTGAGACTGAGGGAATGCCAGAGATGCTTAATAGGTATTTTGCGTCAGTTTTTACAAAGGAAGGCGAAAGTAAGACCGCAGAAGTATCCAAGGAAGAGCCGCCACTGGAGGAAAAATACAAAAAGATAACAGATAAGCATATGTGGGGAGAAGGGAATAGAGGCTTACGCTGATAGAGTTAGATGAGGAAAGCCGGGAGGAGGCTCGAGTGGAGCATAAACGATGGCATGGACTGGTTGGGCCGAATGGCCTGTTTCTGTGCCGTATATCCGATGTAATCCTATGTAAAAAGTCACCAGGTCCAGATAGCATGAAGATCAGAACACTGAGGGAGGATGGGGGGGGGGGGACGGTGGGGAGATAGCGGAGGGACTGATCAGAACAGTAGAACCAGAGGACACGGCCTGCACTTGAAGGGGGGTCAATTCAAAACTAATCTGCGGAAACAATATTTCAGTGGTTAATCTCTGGAACAGGCTCCTAGGGAGACACTGGAAGCAGTTAGTACTGATTCATTCAAATGCAAATTAGATAGGTTGCTTTCAGAAAATAATATTTTGGGAGACAGTACATGAGTAATGTGAGACGTGAGGTGTGGTGAGTGTAGCGAGCTCGGGAGGAACAGGTGACCTTGGACCTCTGGTTCCCAAAGCTCTCCCCCACTGGGGGTTTTCCTCACCTCATGTCTGGGTCTGTTGTAGACTCATTGATAGAGATTAATCGCTGTGATTAGTCAACAACTCCATTATCATTGTATCATGCGACGACCAGGGTGGTAGAAGGCAAACTAGATGGACCTCAGTCTTTTTCCGTCTAGCAAGTCCTATGTTCCTCTCCCAGGAGGTTGCGTGGCTGTCGGTGGGTGAGGAGGCACTGGGAACAATGGACCAGCTGGTCATTTTCATATGTTCGTAAATGGCGAGACTCTCAGTGGTGGGTAAAGTTTTAGAAACAATAATCAAGGAAAAAATTAACGGGCACTTGGAGAGGTTTCAGCTAATTAAGGAGAGCCAACACGGGATTTGTAAAAGGCAGATCGTGTTTGACTAATCTAATTGAATTTTTTGATGAAGTAACAGAGAGGATTGATGAAGGGAATGCAATGGATGATGTCTACATGAATTTTCGGAAGGCATTTGACGAAGTACTACATAGAAGGCTGGTTAACAAAATTGAGGCTCGTGGAATAGGTGGGTCAGTGGCAGCTTGGATAAGGAATTGGCTTAAGGATAGAAAATAGCGAGTTGTGGTAAATGGCTGTTTTTCAGACTGGAGGATGGTAGACAGTGGTGTTCCCCAAGGGTCAGTGCTGGGGCCACTGCTTTTTGTGATATATATAAATGACCTGGATATTGGAATACAGAGTAGAATTTCTAAATTTGCCGATGACACCAAACTTGGGGGTGTGGCAAACAGTGAAGATGATACCAAGCGACTGCAACAGGACATAGAAAGGCTAGCAGAATGGGCAGACAAGTGGCAGATGGAATTTAATACAGAGAAGTGTGAGGTGATGCATTTTGGCAGAAGGAACAGGGAGAGGCAATATACACTTAATGGCACAGTTTTAAAGAGTGTGCAGAGACAGAGGGACCTGGGAGTTAATGTGCATAGGTCCCTGAAGGTGGCGGGACATATTGAAAGAGTGGTTAGCAAAGCATATGGGATCTTGGGCTTCATAAATAGAGGTATTGAGTACAAAAGTAGAGAAGTTATGCTGAACCTTTATAAAGCTCTGGTTAGGCCACAACTGGAGTATTGCGTCCATTTCTGGTCACCACACTTTAGGAAGGATGTGAAGGCCCTTGAGAGGGTGCAGAGGAGATTTACCAGAATGGTTCCGGGGATGGGGGTTCTTAGCTACAAGGCCAGGTTGGAGAAGCTGGATTTGTTTTCATTAGAGCAAAGGAGTTTGAGGGGTGATTTGATAGAGGTGTACAAGATTATGACGGGTTTGGATAGGCTAGATGGGGAAAGGCTGTTCCCACTAGTTGATGGTACAAGGGCTAGGGGACACAGATTGAAGGTTTTGGGCAAGAGATACAGGGGGGGATGTGAGGAAAAACTTTTTTACGCAGTGAGTGGTGATGACCTGCAACTTGCTGCCGACGGAAGTGGTGGAAGCGGAGACACTCAATGTTTTCAAGGGGAGACTGGATAGGCACTTGAGGGAAATAAACTTGCAGGGCTACGGGGATAGAGCGGGGGAATGGGTCTGACTGGCTTGCTCTACAGAGAGCCGGCATGGACTCGATGGGCCGAATGGCCTCCTTCTGTACCGTTATGACTCTATGACTCTTCACAGAGTGGAGGGACAGAGAGATCCAGAGGTGCAGGTACATAAATCCTTAACGGTCAGAGTGCAGATAGAGAAGTCTATCAACAGGCAAGATTATGTTCTGGCACCCCATTATAGGAACTATGTTAGGGCCGTGGAACACGGTGCAGTGAAGATTCACTAGAATGACACCAGGAGCGAGAGGTTATTGTTATAAAGAAAGGTATGAATATTTTGGTGGAGGCTTTTTTTTTTAACTGAAAGAGAAAAGGTTAAGGGGAGATCTAATAGAAGCTTTGTTGAAATTATGAAACGTTCAGAGACTCCCCGTGAAAATGAAATGAAGGGGTGGGGCCAGGGGGGGGGAAATTGGAGATTCATTTTATTCACACAGAATAACATTTGCACATTGAATGTTTTACCACAGGTGGCTGTTGAGGCAGAGACCACAACGTCATTTAAAAGGGATTTTAATCAGTATTCGAAAATTAAAAATGAAGAAAAGGATTTTTAAAACAATATTTATTCTCGGGATGTGAGCGTCGCCGGCAAGACCGGCATTTATTGCCCATCCCTAGTTGCCTTTGAGACGGTGGTGGTGATGGGCCATACGGGGAAAGGGCAGGAACATGGGATTAAATGGCTCCCGTTACGAGACAGCACAGACACAAACACAAGGGGCTCAATGGTCTTCTGCGACATAGAGGGGCGATTTGAAACCAACCCGTCAGTAGATTGACTCGATCGGGTGCAACACTGGTTTTACACCCCGCTGAGGTCCATGGAGAATTGGGCGGGGGTGTAAAACTGCCGTTCTACCCGATCCCGCGGGGTTTTCCAACCGGCGGGCTGAGTTAATATTGCCCCAATATTATCTATGGTACGCTGGCACCCTTTTAAATCGGAAATGAGGAGGAATTTCTTCTCTCAGAGGGTCGTGAATCTTTGGAATTCTCTTCCCCAGAGAGCTGTGGAGGCTGGGTCATTGAATATAGTTAAGGTGGAGATAGACAGATTTTTGAAAGGTAAGGGAGTCAAGGGTTATGGGGAGCGGGCAGGGAAGTGGAGTTGAGGCCAAGATCAGATCAGTCATGATCTTATTGAATGGCGGAGCAGGCTCGAGGGGCCAAATGACCTACTCCTGCCCCTACGTCTTATGTTCTTATGAAAGTAAGAGTGGCTTCAGCTTTTTAAACTGGCTTTATGCCTTATTTCATTCTCTTTTTCAAATTTGTCTGTCTTGCCTCTGTGCTTGGAGAACGGAGCTTGCAAACGTTTCCAAGGCTGCCGCCAGCCCCTCTCTGAGCAGCCTGGAGGAGAAGGCACGCTTTAGCCGAGGGCCTGATCGATCCAACACTCCCTGAAACAGAGAGAGCTTGCTGCCACTGCAAGGGTGCGCCACCAAGTGGCCTGGCTGAGAGGTAACAGCAGAGACACTCCAAGTTGGCTTCAGTGGGAGCTATGATTTAAACCTCAGCACTTTTGGAACATGAGCCCATGACTCTCCTGCTGAATATAGAGAGACCGTCCTGGGAGACCATCAATTTCCTGGAAAAGCGATGAAAAATATCTTGCAGATGTTTATCCTGTGCGGTGACTATTAGCTTAAGTAACGCGGTGAAATCTCAACCTCAATAATGGCCCTGATAATTTAGTGTTCCCACCCTCTCAATGAACTGGGGTTTTTTTTAACATGGAATTACATCGAATGTACAGCACAGAAACAGGCCGTTCGGCCCAACTGCTCCACGCGGCTTCAGCTGCTGTGACTCACTAAATCTGGACGTATTACCGTTTGAAAATGAAAACAAGATAAACCTTTTTAGTGTCGCTAAGACATGCGACCCCGTGCAACTTTCATTTGAATTTTACCTTCGCCTGCTGTTTATTTGTCTGGTTGAATTCAGTGTAACCCAGTTTGTGAACACGTGCCAGTTCCTCACGACTGTATTTTGGAAATAAATTGGAAAATGAATACAGTTGGTAAAGAAAGACTTGCATTTATGTAGCGCCTTTCACGACCACCGGATGTCTCAATGAAGTACTTTTTTTGAAGTGTAGTCACTGTTGTAATGTGGGAAACGCGGTAGCCAATTTGCACACAGCAAGCTCCCACAAACAGCAATGTGATAAATGACCAGATAATCTGTTTTAGTGATGTTGATTGAGGGATAAATATTGACCCCAGGACACCAGGGAGAATGCCCCTGCTCTTCTTTGAACTAGCGCCCGTGGGATCTTTTACATCCAACCTGAGAGAGCAGACGGGGCCTCGGTTTAACGTCTCATCGAAAGACGGCACCTCCGACAGTGCAGCACTTGGAGTGTCAGCCTAGCTTGATGTGCTCAAGTCCCATGGAGTGGGACTCGAACCCACAACTACTTTCTGACTCAGAGGCGAGCGTGCTGCCCACTGAGCCACGCCTGACACTGCTAGCATCAAAGAAACATCAGAATAGTAGCAGATAGTAAGCAAAAAAACAAACCTGCACAGCCCAGGAGAGTTAATAGAGTCCATGGATTCTTGAAAGAAACCAGAAGTCAGTTGTTAACCTGACTCGAGTCCAAAAATGCTGGGCCTGAAACGCTATTTTGCAAGTGAAGTCGTTAACAAAAACACATCTGAGAAATCCTTTTAAAAACGAGAAGAGGGGAGAGAGAGCGAGCCAACAAAATTTAAAAAACCGGCGCCCTGTCAGTCAGCAGTTTTCCATTGAGAAATCCTAACAAACGCAACAAAATTCATGGCATGAAATTCTTGAACTTCTCCTCGCCCTCTGCTCACCTCAGTGACCCAGCCGCGTGTGATTAATTGCGCGCAATTAATATTCTCTTTTTTTTTTACAGTAGTAGCTCTCTCTCCGCCGTTTGAAGCACAGTCGGCAACTCGCGCAGGATCCGTGTGTGCTCCGACGCTGAGACTCCACCCCGCCCCCCCCACCCCCCACCCCCCGGCCTCGCCAATGCAAAAAAAGAAACCTGCCGGACCAGCTGCCTCTCGTCTGCACTTACGCCGCGCTTTCAGTGTGTCGGCGGGTGAAGTCGTCGCACGGTACGCCCTGGTGAAAGGGCAGCGCAGCAAAAAAAAGTGTTTTGTGATTGTCAACTGTGCGATGATGTAAAAAAGGCTTCTCCCCCCCTTGCATGTCAGACGAGCTAATATCCAGTTTAAGTACCCGCTCCTTACTGCTCAGCACAGTGACTGAGAGGAATATTTCACAGATGCTTAAATACTCAGCCTCTCAGCTTTAACCCCTTAAAACAAAGGTGAAACTTCAACTCAATTGGCTCCCATATTTAAAATATAAAACACCCCCAACCTTACGCTGAATGTGCAATTTCTATTTCATGAATCTTTTTTTATTAGGATAAATGCGTACTCTACTTTAACAAGCTGCACTTCATAGGAACATAGGATCAGAGGTACAGGAAGAGGCCATTCAGCCCCTCCAGCCTGTTCCGCCATTCAATTAGGTCATGGCTGATCTGTATCTTAACTCCATCGACCCGCTTTGGTTCCATAGCCCTTAATACCCTTGCCTAACAAAAATCTATCAATCTCAGCTTTGAAATTTTCAATTGACCCCCCGCATCAACAGCTTTTTGGGGGGAGAGAGTTCCAGATTTCCACCACCCTTTGTGTGAAGAAGTGCTTCCTGACATCACCCCTGAACGGCCTGGCTCTAATTTTAAGGTTCTGCCCCCCTTCTTCTGGACTCCCCCCACCAGAGGAAACAGTTTCTCTCTCTCTACCCTATCAACTCCTTTAATCATTGTTAACACCTCAATTAGATCACCCCTTAATCTTCTATACTGGAGGGAAGACATGCCTAGACTGGGCGGCAGCAACTGGGCGGAGTTTGCATTGCGCAAAGTCTGAAGAGATCTAGAGCGGCTGAACCAGCGATCCTTAAAGGGACCGCTGGTTAAAGGGACCACTGGTTAAAGGGACCGTTGGAGGCCGCTGAAAAAAGGACCCAAAGACTGTGAAATTTTTTGTATTTTGTGGAGTGCTCCTCCTGGCTCCACAAAAACAACTGTGGGCCTGGGCATGCACCCCCCGCCCCCCCTCCTCAGCTTTGCCTGTCCCTCCCTCGCAGGACTAACCTGAGGGTCCCTGCCAGCCTCGCGGTCGGCCCAAACCTGCTGCTTCCGGGTGCCTGGTGCCGTATTCGGCAGTGGGTCTAGCGCCAGCGTGTGAAGCGATCGCTCCGCTGACTTGCCACCCGTTCTTGCCACAAGTCCGATTTCTTCCCCCATGACCCTTTCACGGCATAATAGCGGATGACGCAAAAATATCAATTTCCCCTGGAACCGTACCGCATATTCGGAGACTCAAAGAGTTAATTGGGGCACACAAAAAGTGCCTTAAACGGCCTGGTCTCTTTCTCTCAATAACTTGACTCGAATATCAGATCTTCTACCTCTCAAAGATTATGTGACGTGCACGATCGTTGCGTGAATGATTAGAGGGTTTTTTTTTTAACGGAGAAATGATCAACTTTCTAATGACCCCTGTAGCAAAGTGGTTAATGGCAAGCTGTCAATCAAGCGCTAACCTTTTAACACCAAGCTCATGGTTACAGAAACTGTGCTGTATCAGTACAGAGCTTGGTAAAGCTTGACATGATCCCAAGAATAATAGCCCAGCAAGACGTTGATTTAGTGCGTGCCTCCACTTTCCGTTTACTTAATCAGGAGTTCTATCAGGGCGATTCTAATCCTTTAATGGTGCTTGCTGTTTATTGAGTGCATCTTAGGATATTCCGCTATTGCAAATCGTTCAGTGGTGCTCAGGTCATCCGTTGTTATCTTATCAGTAAGCTGACTCCTCACAAACTATCACGCAGTTTCGCAAAACAAAATTAATGTTGAATCATATATTTGTCATTTACCAGACAGTCTAGTCAGTCGGGATTAGGAAAATCTTGATCAATGGGGATATTGGCCATTGATGTAATACTGGAGCTATTGACGGCATTCTACTTTAGACTTACTTCTTTAATTAGCACAACTTCGATGAAGAGTTTCACCAAGACTTTAATACCCACGATTAGTAAATGTCTAAATTGCCTGGAGAGTTCATTGTGTAATCGCACAGATGCACCTGTCTAGATTTAAAGGAACCCTCTTCTCGCTGACCTACATTGTCTCCCGGTCTGGCAACGCCTCGATTTTAAAATTCTCATCCTTGTTTTCAGATCCCTCCATGGCCTCGCCCCCTCCCTATCTCTGTAATCTCCTCCAGCCCCGCAACCCTCCGAGATCTCTGCGCTCCTTCAACTCTGGCCTCTTGCGCATCCCTGATTTTCTTCGCTCCACCATTGGCGGCCGTGCCTTCAGCTGCTTAGACCCTAAACTCTGGAATTCCCTCCCTAAACCTCTCCGCCTCTCTCTCCTCCTTTAAGACGCTCCTTAAAACCTACCTCTTCGCCTGTCCTAATATCTCTTTATGTGGCTCGGTGTCAAATTTTGTTTTGATAACCTGTGAAGTGCCTTTGGAGCATTTTACTACGTTTAAAGGCAATAGTTGTTGAGATTGAAGGAAAAGTACGGGAGATGCAAACGGGTAAAAGTGCAAAAAATACAAGTCGCTCTCGAATGATGACACAGTGGAAGGAAAAGGTTGAGCAGTAAAAGCAAGGTGCGTGTGCGGCGCAAAAAGAAACAACCACAATGGAAGTCGCTCGACAGCCGTGGGAAATAGTAACTATAGAAAGAAAAACGGGGAGAAACGTACCTTCATGAAAAGAGAAGTGATGGATTAAAGCCCAAACAAATGATAAGGACAGGAAAACAAGTGTCAGAAATAAATGAAGAGGAAAAATAGCAATGTTCAGAATGATTTACACATCAGCTAAAAGAAAGACAAATAAATGATAACAACAGAGATAATAACAAAAGGGGCAGCGGTTCGGTGATCCCAATGCTTCTGTATGCTGCTTTCTTCGTTGTTTTGTTTACGCCAAGGCTGGCATTTGACCCCCAATGAAGTATATTAACATCTTGGTTTCTCTTGTCTCACTTTAGTCATCAAGGGAAAGTTCTATCAGCCTCTCGCTGATTAACGAGCGGTCAGAAAAGGCCCAGCTTCCCTTGAATGGATGCAGATGGCCCAGTAAAAAATGAACCTCACCGACAGACACCACTTTTTTATCAGGCCCAGAGTTCACAAGTGGCTAAACTTTATCATCCCTGCACAAAGGGAAAGTCTCCTGTTTCAGCACCATATCACATAATGCTCGAATGAATTCTTCACCACACTACAGCCCAGATAAATATGACTGTTTATTAAGGCTGCTGGCGGCCTCTGAGCATGGTACTGAATTTACGCAAGAGATACACTTAATCCTTTCGGGGTGTTCGCAGCATGAGGCAACATGTATCTGAATCCTGCACCGGGCGTTTGGATGTGAGTACGGAAAAGAGGTGACATTAAAAAGAAAGACCTGGATTTATTTTGCGCCTTTCACGACCTCAGGATGCCCCAAAGCGCTTTACAGCCAATGAAGTACTTTTTTTGAAGTGTAGTCACTGTTGTAATGTGGGAAACGCGGCAGCCAACTTGCACACAGCAAGTTCCCACAAACAGCAAAGTGATAATGATCAGATCATCTGTTTTTGTGATGTTGGTTGAGGGATAAATATTGGCCCGAGGACAACGGGGAGAACTCCCCTGCTCTTCACCGAAATAGTGCCATGGGATCTTTTACGTCCACCTGAGAGCAGACTCTGCCTCGGTTTAACGTCTCATCTGAAAGACGACACCTCCAACAGAGCATCGCTCCCTCAGCACTGCACTGGAGTGTCAGCCTAGGTTTTTGCACTCAAGTCTCTGAAGTGGGGTTTTCAACCCACAACCTTCTGACTCAGAGGCGAGAGTGCGACCGATTGAGCCACGGCTGACATTATGGGCCGAAAATTGATCCCGGACGCGAGAGTACGCACTGCGTACTCTCGCGTATTCCCACTCCAATTGCCGGTATTCTGCATGCCCTGCGCATGCGGTGAAAACCGGCAATTGCTCTTC
The DNA here is from genome assembly GCA_030390025.1 of Squalus acanthias. NCBI lineage: Eukaryota > Metazoa > Chordata > Chondrichthyes > Squaliformes > Squalidae > Squalus > Squalus acanthias. The sequence goes on from JASTWF010000468.1 coordinate 25,452, forward strand.
TGAAAAGGGGGCGGTTCCTCGGTGCATCGCGTGCGCGCTACAGGCTGCGCGCACGCTGTGCACCTCGTGCTTTGGACGCGCAGGTAAGTAGGGAAGATTTTGGAAATGTAAGAAGGAGGAGTAAGACCCGCTTTTAAGAAGGTAAGTAGTGAATTAAGTATTTTTTTGAATTTTTTTTTACAGGTATATCTTTTTTAGAGACTTTAAAGACAGGTAAGTTTATTTTTATAACTTTTTAAAAGATTTTAAATTTTTTCAAAAATTTAATTTTTTATTTAAAATGGTTAATTTAATTAACTATACTTATTTTATTAATGTGATGGTTTTTTTTAAAATTTAATTGAGGTTTAGCTGTTATTTTGGGGGGGTGTAAGATTCATAGATTTCACAGCAGGTCTGTGAAACTTATGAATGGAAGATGGTGTGCTGCCATTGGCTCTAACTGAGTCACGTGATCCCACAGCTCGCACGAATTCACTACGCCGCTGGGATACGCAAGCCCAGCACAGCTGATGTCTGGAACATCAAGTTCGTGCGAGCTGGATGTGAAAAAGCACAAGCGAGGTGAGACATCGCGGGGAAGGCTTACCCCCGCGGGAACAGAGCGAGATCAATTTCTGGGCCAATAAATCAATAGAGTTAATTTAATTTTATTAAAAAGAACACAAGTGTAGCTTTTCAGTGTCAGATTATTCTGGCAAAATGTTCATTAGTTTAACGGTAAACACTGATTAAGTTAGAGGGGCTTCTTTAGTGCAACACTACAACTTGGAAATTCAGGATTAAAAAGGTTGAATTACATCATATTGCTCAAGCAGCGATGCTGTGTTAGAGTGAGGGACAGTACACAGTGAGACTGTGTTACAGTGAGGGACAGTACACAGTGAGGCTGTGTTACAGTGAGGGACAGTACACAGTGAGACTGTGTTACAGTGAGGGACAGTGCACAGTGAGACTGTGTTACAGTGAGGGACAATACACAGTGAGGCTGTGTTACAGTGAGGGACAGTACACAGTGAGGCTGTGTTACAGTGAGGGACAGTAGACAGTGAGACTGTGTTACAGTGGGGGACAATAGACAGTGAGACTGTGTTACAGTGAGGGACAGTACACAGTGAGACTGTGTTACAGTGAGGCTCAGTACAGAGTGAGAAAGTGTTACAGTGAGGGACAGTACACATTGAGTCTGTGCTACAGTGAGGGACAGTACACAGTGAGACTGTGCTACAGTGAGGGACATTACACGGTGTGACTGTGTTACAGTGAGGGACAGAACACAGTGAGACTGTGCTACAGTGACGGACAGTACACGGTGTGACTGTGTTACAGTGAGGGACAGTACACAGTGAGAGTGTACTACAGTGAGGGACAGTACACAGTGACACTGTGTTAAAGTGAGTGACAGTGCACAGTGAGACTGTGTTACAGTGAGGGACAGTACACGATGAGATTGTGTTACAGAGAGGGACAGTGCACAGTGAGGCTGTGTTAAAGTGAGGCACAGTCCAGAGTGAGACAGTTACAGTGAGGGACAGTGCACAGTGAGGCAGTTTTAAAATGAGGGACATTACACAGTGAGACAGTTACAGTGAGGGACAGTAGACAGTGAGGCTGTGTTACAGTGAGGGACAGTACACAGTGAGACTGTGTTACAGTGAGGGTCAGTACAAAGTAAGACTGTGTTACAGTGAGGGGCAGTACACAATGAGACTGTGTTTCAGTGAGGGACAGTACACGGTGAGACTGTGTTTCAGTGAGGGACTGTACACAGTGAGACTGTTAAAATGAGTGACAGTGCACAGTCAGACTGTGTTACAGTGACGGAGAGTACACAGTGAGACTGTGTTACAGTGAGGGACAGTACACAGTGAGACTGTGTTACAGTAAGGGACAGTACTCAGTGAGGCTGTGTTACAGTGAGGGACAGTGCACAGTGATGCTGTGTTACAGGGAGAGACAGTACACAGTGACACTGTGTTGCAGTGAGGGACAGTACACAGTGAGGCTGTGTTACAGTGAGGGGCAGTACACAGTGAGACTGTGTTGCAGTGAGGGACAGTACACAGTGAGACAATGTAACATGTTAAAGTGAGTGACAGCGCACAGTGAGACTGTGCTAAAGTGAGGGACAGTACACATTGAGAATGTGTAACAGTGAGGGACAGTACACAGTGAGGGAAAGTATACAGTAAGACTGTGTTACTTTGAGTGAGGGACAGTACAGAGTGAGACTGTGTTATAGTGAGGGACAGTACACAGTGAGACTGTGTTACAGTGAGGGACAGTACACAGTGAGACTGTTACAGTGAGGGACAGTAGACAGTGAGGCTGTTTTACAGTGAGGGACAGTACACATTGAGACTGTGTTGCTGTGAGGGACAGTACACAGTGAGACTGTGTTAAAGTGAGGGACAGAACATGGTGAGACTGTTTTACAGTGAGGGACAGTATACAGTGAGATTGTGTTACAGTGAGGGACAGAACACAATGAGACTGTGATACAGTGAGGAACAGTAGACAGTGAGACTGTTTTACAGTGAGGGACAGTACACAGTGAGACTGTGTTACAGTGAGGGACAGTACACAGTGAGACTGTATTACAGTGAGGGACAGAACACAGTGAGACTGTGATACAGTGAGGGACAGTAGACAGTGAGACTGTTTTACAGTGAGGGACAGTACAAGTGAGACTGTGTTACAGTGAGGGACAGTAAACAGTGAGGCTGGTTTACAGTGAGGGACAGTACACAGTGAGGCTGTGTTACAGTGAGGGACAATACACAGTGAGACTGTGTTACAGTGAGGGACAGTAAACATTGAGTCTGTGTTACATGAGGGACAGTACACAGTGAGACTGTGTTACAGTGAGGCTCAGTACAGAGTGAGAATGTGTTACAGTGAGGGACAGTACACATTGAGTCTGTGCTACAGTGAGGGACAGTACACAGTGAGACTGTGCTACAGTGAGGGACAGTACACAGTGAGACTGTGCTACAGTGAGGGACATTACACGGTGTGACTGTGTTACAGTGAGGGACAGAACACAGTGAGCCTGTGCTACAGTGAGGGACAGTACACGGTGTGACTGTGTTACAGTGAGGGACAGTACACAGTGAGACTGTGTTAGAGTGAGGGACAGTACACGATGAGATTGTGTTACAGAGAGGGACAGTGCACAGTGAGGCTGTGTTAAAGTGAGGCACAGTCCAGAGTGAGACAGTTACAGTGAGGGACAGTGCACAGTGAGGCAGTTTTAAAATGAGGGACATTACACAGTGAGACAGTTACAGTGAGGGACAGCAGACAGTTAGGCTGTGTTACAGTGAGGGACAGTATACAGTGAGACTGTGTTACAGTGAGGGACAGTACAAAGGGAGACTGTGTTAAAGTGAGGGACAGTAGACAGTGAGACTATGTTACAGTGAGGCACAGCACACAGTTAGACTGTTACAGAGAGGGACAGTACAGTGTGAGACTGTGTTACAGTGAGGCACAGCACACAGTTAGACTGTTACAGAGAGGGACAGTACACAGTGAGATTGTGTTACAGTGAGCGACATCACACAGTGAGACTGCGTTAGAGTGAGGGACAGTACACGGTGAGACTGTGTTACAGTGAGGGACAGTACACGGTGAGACTGTGTTACAGGGAGGGACAGTACACAGTGAGACTGTGTTACAGTGAGGGACAGTACACGGTGAGACTGTGTTTCAGTGAGGGACTGTACACAGTGAGACTGTTAAAATGAGTGACAGTGCACAGTGAGACTGTGCTACAGTGAGGCAGTGTGCACAGTGAGGCTGTGTTACATTGAGGGACAGTACACAGTGAGACTCTGTTACAGTGAGGGACAGTACATGGTGAGACTGTTAAAATGAGTGACAGTGCACAGTCAGACTGTGCTACAGTGACGGAGAGTACACAGTGAGGCTGTGTTACAGTGAGGGACAGTACACAGTGAGACTGTGTTACAGTAAGGGACAGTACACAGTGATGCTGTGTTACAGGGAGGGACAGTACACAGTGACACTGTGTTGCAGTGAGGGACAGTACACAGTGAGGCTGTGTTACAATGAGGGGCAGTACACAGTGAGACTGTGTTGCAGTGAGGGACAGTACACAGTGAGACAATGTAACATGTTAAAGTGAGTGACAGTGCACAGTGAGACTGTGCTACAGTGAGGGACAGTACACAGTGAGAATGTGTTACAGTGAGGGACAGTACACAGTGAGACTGTTACAGTGAGGGACAGTAGACAGTGAGGCTGTTTTACAGTGAGGGACAGTACACATTGAGACTGTGTTGCTGTGAGGGACAGTACACAGTGAGACTGTGTTACAGTGAGGGACAGAACATGGTGAGACTGTTTTACAGTGAGGGACAGTACACAGTGAGATTGTGTTACAGTGAGGGACAGAACACAGTGAGACTGTGATACAGTGAGGAACAGTAGACAGTGAGACTGTTTTACAGTGAGGGACAGTACACAGTGAGACTGTGTTACAGTGAGGGACAGTACACAGTGAGACTGTGTTACAGTGAGGGACAGAACACAGTGAGACTGTGATACAGTGAGGGACAGTAGACAGTGAGACTGTTTTACAGTGAGGGACAGTACAAGTGAGACTGTGTTACAGTGAGGGACAGTAAACAGTGAGGCTGGTTTACAGTGAGGGACAGTACACAGTGAGGCTGTGTTACAGTGAGGGACAATACACAGTGAGACTGTGTTACAGTGAGGGACAGTAAACATTGAGTCTGTGCTACAGTGAGGGACAGTACACAGTGAGACTGTGCTACAGTGAGGGACAGTACACGGTGTGACTGTGTTACAGTGAGGGACAGTACACAGTGAGAGTGTACTACAGTGAGGGACAGTACACAGTGACACTATGTTAAAGTGAGTGACAGTGCACAGTGAGACTGTGTTACAGTGAGGGACAGTACACGATGAGATTGTGTTACAGAGAGGGACAGTGCACAGTGAGGCTGTGTTAAAGTGAGGCACAGTCCAGAGTGAGACAGTTACAGTGAGGGACAGTGCACAGTGAGGCAGTTTTAAAATGAGGGCCATTACACAGTGAGACTGTTACAGTGAGGGACAGTAGACAGTGAGGCTGTGTTACAGTGAGGGACAGTACACAGTGAGACTGTGTTACAGTGAGGGACAGTACAAAGGGAGACTGTGTTAAAGTGAGGGACAGTAGACAGTGAGACTGTGTTACAGTGAGGCACAGCACACAGTTAGACTGTTACAGAGAGGGACAGTACAGAGTGAGACTGTGTTACAGTGAAGCACAGCACACAGTTAGACTGTTACAGAGAGGGACAGTACACAGTGAGATTGTGTTACAGTGAGCGACATCACACAGTGAGACTGCGTTAGAGTGAGGGACAGCGGACGGTGAGGCTGTGTTACAGTGAGGGACAGTACACAGTGAGGCTCTGTTATAGTGAGGGAAAGTATAAAGTAAGACAGTGTTACTTTGAGTGAGGGACAATACACAGTGAGACTGTGTTACATTGAGGGACAGTACACAGTGAGACTGTTACAGTGAGGGACAGTAGACAGTGAGGCTGTTTTACAGTGAGGGACAGTACACATTGAGACTGTGTTGCTGTGAGTGACAGTACATAGTGAAGCTGTGTTACAGTGAGGGACAGTACACAGGGAGAATGTGTTACAGTGAGGGACAGTAGACATTGAGACTGTGTTGCTGTGAGGGACAGTACAAAGTGAGACTGTGTTACAGTGAGGGACAGAACACGGTGAGACTGTTTTACAGTGAGGGACAGCACACAGTGAGATTGTGTTACAGTGAGGGACAGAAGACAGTGAGACTGTGATACAGTGAGGGACAGTACACAGTGAGGCTGTGTTACAGTGAAGGACAGTACACAGTGAGGCTGTGTTACAGTGAGGGACAGTAGACAGTGAGACTGTTTTACAGTGAGGGACAGTACACAGTGAGACTGTGTTACAGTGAGGGACAGTACACAGTGAGACTGTGCTACAGTGAGGGACAGAACACAGTGAGACTGTGATACAGTGAGGGACAGTAGACAGTGAGACTGTTTTACAGTGAGGGACAGTACAAGTGAGACTGTGTTACAGTGAGGGACAGTAAACAGTGAGGCTGGTTTACAGTGAGGGACAGTACACAGTGAGGCTGTGTTACAGTGAGGGACAGTAAATAGTGAGGCTGTGCTACAGTGAGGGACAATACACAGTGAGACTGTGTTACAGTGAGGGACAGTACACAGTGAGGCTGTGTTAGAGTTTGAGACAGTACACAGTGAGACTGTGTTACAGTGAGGGACAGTAAACAGTGAGACTGTGTTACAGTGAGAGACAGTACACAGTGAGACTGTGTTACAGTGAGGGACAGTACAAGTGAGACTGTGATACAGTGAGGGACAGTAGACAGTGAGACTGTGTTACAGTGAGGGACAGTACACAGTGAGACTGTGTTAAAATGAGTGACAGTGCACAGTGAGACTGTTTTACAGTGAGGGACAGAACACAGTGAGACTGTGATACAGTGAGGGACAGTAGACAGTGAGACTGTGTTACAGTGAGGGACAGTACACAGTGAGACTGTGTTAAAATGAGTGACAGTGCACAGTGAGACTGTTTTACAGTGAGGGACAGTACACAGTGAGACTGTGTTACAGTGAGGGACAGTACACAGTGAGACTGTGTTACAGTGAGGGACAGAACAGAGTGAGACTGTGATACAGTGAGGGACAGTAGACAGTGAGACTGTTTTACAGTGAGGGACAGTACAAGTGAGACTGTCTTACAGTGAGGGACAGTACACAGTGAGACATTATGTATACAGTGAGGGACTGTACACAGTGAGACAGTATTACAGTGAGGGACAGTACACAGTGAGGCTGTGTTACAGTGAGGGACAGTACACAGTGAGACTGTGTTACAGTGAGGGACAGTACACAGTGAGACATTATGTATACAGTGAGGGACTGTACACAGTGAGACAGTATTACAGTGAGGGACAGTATACAGTGAGGCTGTGTTACAGTGAGGGAAAGTGCACAGTGAGACTGTGCTCCAGTGAGTGACAGTAAACAGTGAGACTGTGGTACAGTGAGGGACAGTACACGGTGAGATTGTGTTACAGTGAGTGACAGTAAACAGTGAGACTGTGGTACAGTGAGGGACAGTAGACAGTGAGACTGTGTTACAGTGAGTGACAGTAAACAGTGAGACTGTGGTACAGTGAGGGACAGAACACAGTGAGATTGTGTTACAGTGAGGGACAATACACAGTGAGACTGTGTTACAGTGAGTGACAGTACACAGTGAGGCTGTGTTACAGTGAGGGACAGTAAACAGTGAGGCTGTGTTACAGTGAGGGACAGTACACAGTGAGACTGTGTTACAGTGAGGGACAGTACACAGTCAGACTGTGTTACAGTGAGGGACAGTACACAGTGAGACTGTGTTACAGTGAGGGACAGAACACAGTGAGACTGTGATACAGTGAGGTACAGTACACGGTGAGACTGTTTTACAGTGAGGGACAGAACACAGTGAGATTGTGTTACTTTGAGGGACAGTACACAGTGAGACTGTGTTACAGTGAGGGACAGTACACAGTGAGACTGTGTGACAGTGAGGGATAGTACAGAGTAAGACTGTGTTGGAGTGAGGGACAGTAAACAGTGAGACTGTGTTACAGTGAAAGACAGTACACAGTGAGTCTGTTACAGTGAGGGACAGTACAGAGTGAGACTGTGTTACAGTGAGGGACAGTACACAGTGACACTGTGTTACAGTGAGGGACTGTACACAGTGAGACTGTTAAAATGAGTGACAGTGCACAGTGAGACTGTGCTACAGTGAGGCAGTGTGCACAGTGAGGCTGTGTTACAGTGAGGGACAGTACACAGTGAGACTCTGTTACAGTGAGGGACAGTACATGGTGAGACTGTTAAAATGAGTGACAGTGCACAGTCAGACTGTGCTACAGTGACGGAGAGTACACAGTGAGGCTGTGTTACAGTGCGGGACAGTACACAGTGAGACTGTGTTACAGTAAGGGACAGTACACAGTGAGGCTGTGTTACAGTGAGGGACAGTGCACAGTGATGCTGTGTTACAGGGAGGGACAGTACACAGTGAGGCTGTGTTACAGTGAGGGAGAGTACACAGTGAGACTGTGCTACAGTGAGTGACAGTACACAGTGAGACTGTTACAGTGAGGGACAGTACACAGTGAGACTGTTACAGTGAGGGACAGTACACAGTGAGACTGTGTGACAGTGAGGGATAGTACAGAGTAAGACTGTGTTGGAGTGAGTGACAGTAAACAGTGAGACTGTGTTACAGTGAAAGACAGTACACAGTGAGTCTGTTACAGTGAGGGACAGTACAGAGTGAGACTGTGTTACAGTGAGGGACAGTACACAGTGACACTGTGTTACAGTGAGGGACAGTACATATTGAGGCTGTGTTACAGTGAGGGACAGTACACAGTGAGACAGTGTTACAGTGAGGGACATGACGCAGGGAGAATGTGATACAGTGAGGAACAGTACACAGTGAGACCGTGTTACAGTGAAGGACAGTACACAGTAAGACTGTGTTAAAGTGAGGGACTGTACTCAGTGAGACTGTGTTATAGTGAGGGACAGTACACAGTGAGACTGTTACAGTGAGGGACAGTACACAGTGAGACTGTTACAGTGAGGGACAGTACACAGTGAGACTGTGTGACAGTGAGGGATAGTACAGAGTAAGACTGTGTTGGAGTGAGGGACAGTAAACAGTGAGACTGTGTTACAGTGAAAGACAGTACACAGTGAGTCTGTTACAGTGAGGGACAGTACAGAGTGAGACTGTGTTACAGTGAGGGACAGTACACAGTGACACTGTGTTACAGTGAGGGACAGTACACAGTGAGGCTGTGTTACAGTGAGGGACAGTACATATTGAGGCTGTGTTACAGTGAGGGACAGTACATATTGAGGCTGTGTTACAGTGAGGGACAGTACACAGTGAGACTGTGTTACAGTGAGGGACAGTACACAGTGAGGCTGTTTTACAGTGAGGGACAGTACATATTGAGGCTGTGTTACAGTGAGGGACAGTACACAGTGAGACAGTGTTACAGTGAGGGACATGACGCAGGGAGAATGTGATACAGTGAGGAACAGTACACAGTGAGACCGTGTTACAGTGAGGGACAGTACACAGTAAGACTGTGTTAAAGTCAGGGACTGTACACAGTGAGACTGTGTTATAGTGAGTGTAAGTACACAGTGAGACAAGTGTTACAGTGAGGGACAGTACACAGTGAGACTCTGTTACAGTGAGGGACAGTACACAGTAAGACGGTTACAGTGAGCGACAGTACACAGTGAGACTGCGTTAGAGTGAGGGACAGTAGACAGTTAGACTGTGAATGTCAGTGACAGTGCACAGTGAGACTGTGATACAGTGAACGAGAGTACTCAGTGAGGCTGTGTTGCAGTGAGGGACAGTACACAGTGAGACTGTGTTCCAGTGAGGGACAGTACACAGTGAGACTGTGTTACAGTGAGGGGCAGTACACAGTGAGACTGTGTTACAGTGAGGGACAGTACACAGGGAGAATGTGTTACAGTGCGGGACAGTACACAGTGAGACTGTGTTACAGTGAGGGACAGTACACAGTGAGACTGTGTTCCAGTGAGGGACAGTACACAGTGAGACTGTGTTACAGTGAGGGACAGTACACAGTGAGACTGTGTTACAGTGAGGGACAGTACACAGGGAGAATGTGTTACAGTGCGGGACAGTACACAGTGAGACTGTGTTCCAGTGAGGGACAGTACAGAGTGAGACTGTGTACCAGTGAGGGACAGTACGCAGTGAGACTGTGTTACAGTGCGGGACAGTACACAGTGAGACTTTGTTACAGTGAGGGACAGTACACAGGGAGAATGTGTTACAGTGCGGGACAGTACACAGTGAGACTGTGTTCCAGTGAGGGACAGTACAGAGTGAGACTGTGTTCCAGTGAGGGACAGTACGCAGTGAGACTGTGTTACAGTGCGGGACAGTACACAGTGAGACTTTGTTACAGTGAGGGACAGTACACAGGGAGAATGTGTTACAGTGCGGGACAGTACACAGTGAGACTGTGTTACAGTGAGGGACAGTACACAGTGAGACTGTGCTACCGTGAGGGAGAGTACACAGTGAGATTGTGTTACAGATAGGGGCAGCACACGGTGAGATTGTGTTACAGATAGGGGCAGTACACAGTGAGGCTGTGTTAAAGTGAGTGACAGGATAGAGTGAGTCTGTTACAGTGAGGGACAGTGCACAGTGAGGCTGTATTAAAATGAGGGTCAGTACACAGTGAGATTGTTACAGTGAGGGACAGTAGACAGTGAGGCTGTGTTACAGTGAGGGACAGTACACAGTGAGACTGTGTTACAGTGAGGGAAAGTTCACAGTAAGACTGTGTTACAGTGAGAGACAGTACACAGTGAGACTGTGTTACAGTGAGGGAGAGTACACAGTGAGACTGTGTTACAGTGAGGGACAGTACAGAGTGAGACTGTTTTACAGTGAGGGAAAGTTCACAGTAAGACTGTGTTACAGTGAGTGAGGGACAGTACACAGTGAGACTGTTACAGTGACCGACCGTACACGGTGAGACTGTGTTACAGTGAGGGACAGTACACAGTGAGGCTCTGTTATAGTGAGGGACATTATACAGTAAGACTGTGTTACTTTGAGTGAGGGACAGTACACAGTGAGTCTGCATTGCAGTGAGGGACAGTATAAACTAAGACTGTGTTACATTGAGTGAGGGAAAGTAAACAGTGAACCTGTTTTACAGTGAGGGACATTAATGAGTGAGACTGTGTTACAGTGATGGATAGTACACGGTAAGACTGTGTTATAGTGAGGGACAGTACATAGTGAGGCTGTGTTATAGTGAGGGACAGTATGCAGTAAGACTGTGTTAATTTGAGTGAGGGACAGTACACAGTGAGTCTGTGTTACAGTGAGTGACAGCATACAGTAAGACTGTGTTACAGTGAGGGACAGTATACAGTGAGGCTCTGTTATAGTGAGGGAAAGTATAAATAAGACAGTGTTACTTTGAGTGAGGGACAATACACAGTGAGACTGTGCTACAGTGAGGGACAGTAGACAGTGAGACTGTGTTACAGTGAGGGACAGAACACAGTGAGACTGTGATACAGTGAGGGACAGGACACAGTGAGACTGTGATACAGTGAGGGACAGTAGACAGTGAGACTGTTTTACAGTGAGGGACAGTACACAGTGAGACTGTGTTACAGTGAGGGACAGTACACAGTGAGACATTATGTATACAGTGGGGGACTGTACACAGTGAGACAGTATTACAGTGAGGGACAGTACACAGTGAGACTGTGTTAAAATGAGGTACAGTACACAGTGTGACAGTTACAGTGAGGGAGTGTACAAAGTGAGACTATATTACAGTGAGTGACAGTATACAGTAAAACTGTGTTGCAGTGAGTGAGGGACAGTACACAGTGAGCCTGTTTTACAGGGACGGACTGTACAAAGTGAGACTGTGTTACACTGAGGGACAGTAGACTGTGAGACTGTGTTACAGTGAGTGACAGTAAACAGTGAGACTGTGGTACAGTGAGGGACAGTACACAGTGAGACTGTGTTACAGTGAGTGACAGTACACAGTGAGGCTGTGTTACAGTGAGGGACAGCACACAGTGAGATTGTGTTACTTTGAGGGACAGTACACAGTGAGACTGTGTTACAGTGAGGGACAGTAAACAGTGAGGCTGTGTTACAGTGTGGGACAGTAGACAGTGAGACTGTGTTACAGGGCGGGACAGTACACAGTGAGGCTATGTTACAGTGAGGGACAGTAAACAGTGAGACTGTGTTACAGTGAGAGACAGTACACAGTGAGGCTGTGTAACAGTGAGGGACAGTACACAGTGAGACTGTGTTACAGTGAGTGACAGTAAACAGTGAGACTGTGGTACAGTGAGGGACAGTACACAGTGAGATTGTGTTACAGTGAAGGACAGTACAGAGTGAGGCTGCGTTACATCGAGGGACAGTACACAGTGAGACTGTGTTAAAATGAGGTACAGTACAAAGTGTGACAATTACAGTGAGGGACTGTACAAAGTGAGACTGTGTTACAGTGAGTGACAGTATACAGTAAAACTGTGTTGCAGTGAGTGAGGCACAGAACACAGTGAGACTGTTTTACAGTGAGGTATAGTACACGGTGAGACTGTTTTACAGTGAGGGACAGTACACAGTGAGATTGTGTTACTATGAGGGACAGTAAACAGTGAGGCTGGTTTACAGTGAGGGACAGTAAACAGTGAGGCTGTGTTACAGTGAGGGACAGTACACAGTGAGACTGTGTTACAGAGAGGGACAGTACACAGTGAGGCTATGTTACAGTGAGGGACAGAACACAGTGAGACTGTGTTACAGTGAGAGACAGTACATAGTGAGGCTTTGTAACAGTGAGGGACAGTACACAGTGAGACTGTATTACAGTGAGGGACAGTACACGGTGAGACTGTGTTACAGTGAGGGACAGTACACAGTGAGACTGTGTTACAGTGAGGGACAGTACACGGTGAGACTGTGTTACAGTGAGGGGCAGTACACAGTGAGGCTGTGTTACAGTGAGAGACAGTACACACTGAGGCTGTGTAACAGTTAGGCACAGTACACAGTGAGACTGTGTTACAGTGAGGGACAGTACACAGTGAGACTGTTAAAGTGAGTGACAGTGCACAGTGAGACTGTGCTACAGTGAGGGACAGTACACAGTGAGGCTGTGTTATAGTGAGGAACAGTACACAGTGAGACTGTATTACAGTGAGGGACAGTACACAGTGAGACTGTGTTACAGTGAGTGACAGTACACAGTGAGGCTGTGTTACAGTGAGGGACAGTAAACAGTGAGGCTGTGTTACAGTGAGGGACAGTACACAGTGAGACTGTGTTACAGTGAGGGACAGTACACAGTCAGACTGTGTTACTGTGAGGTACAGTACATGGTGAGACTGTGTTATAGTGAGGGACAATAAACAGTGAGGCTGTGTTATAGTGAGGGACAGTAAACAGTAAGACTGTGTTACTTTGAGTGAGGGACAGTACACAGTGAGACTGTGTTACAGTGAGTGAGTGACAGTACACAGTGAGACTGTTACAGTGAGGGACAGTACACAGTGAGACTGTGTTGCAGTGAGTGTAAGTATACAGTGAGACTGTGTTACAGTGAGGGACAGTGCACAGTGAGCCTGTGTTACAGTGAGGGACAGTACACAGTGAGGCTGTGTTACTGTGAGGGACAGTACATATTGAGGCTGTGTTACAGTGAGGGACAGTACATATTGAGGCTGTGTTACAGTGAGGGACAGTACACAGTGAGACTGTGTTACTGTGAGGGACAGTACATATTGAGGCTGTGTTACAGTGAGGGACAGTACATATTGAGGCTGTGTTACAGTGAGGGACAGTACACAGTGAGACTGTGTTACTGTGAGGGACAGTACACAGTGAGACTGTGTTACATTGAGGGACAGTGCACAGTGAGGCTGTGTTACAGTGAGGGACAGTGCACAGTGATGCTGTGTTACAGGGAGGGACAGTACACAGTGAGACTGTTTTACAGGGAGGGACAGTACACAGTGAGACTGTTTTACAGGGAGGGACAGTACACAGTGAGGCTATGTTACAGTGAGGGACAGTAAACAGTGAGACTGTGTTACAGTGAGAGACAGTACACAGTGAGGCTGTGTAACAGTGCGGGATAGTACACAGTGAGACTGTGTTACAGTGAGGGACAGTACACGGTGAGACTGTGTTACAGTGAGGGACAGTACACAGTGAGACTGTGGTACAGTGAGGGACAGTACACAGTGAGACTGTTTTAAAGTGAGGGACAGTACACAGTGAGGCTGTGTTATAGTGAGGAACAGTACACAGTGAGACTGTATTACAGTGAGGGACAGTACACAGTGAGACTGTGTTACAGTGAGGGACAGTACACGGTGAGACTGTGTTATAGTGAGGGACAGTACATAGTGAGGCTGTGTTACAGTGAGGGACAGTACACTGTGAGACTGTGTTACAGTGAGTGAGGGACAGTAAACAGTGAGCCTGTTTTACAGTGAGGAACAGTACAGATTGAGACTGTGTTACAGTGAGGGACAGTACACGGTAAGACTGTGTTATAATGAGGGACTGTACATAGTGAGGCTGTGTTATAGTGAGGGACAGTACACAGTGAGAGTGTACTACAGTGAGGGACAGTACACAGTGACACTGTGTTAAAGTGAGTGACAGTGCACAGTGAGACTGTGTTACAGTGAGAGACAGTACACGATGAGATTGTGTTACAGAGAGGGACAGTGCACAGTGAGGCTGTGTTAAAGTGAGGCACAGTCCAGAGTGAGACAGTTACAGTGAGGGACAGTGCACAGTGAGGCAGTTTTAAAATGAGGGACATTACACAGTGAGACTGTTACAGTGAGGGACAGTAGACAGTGAGGCTGTGTTACAGTGAGGGACAGTACACAGTGAGACTGTGTTAAAGTGAGGGACAGTAGACAGTGAGACTGTGTTACAGTGAGGCACAGCACACAGTTAGACTGTTACAGAGAGGGACAGTACAGAGTGAGACTGTGTTACAGTGAGGCACAGCACACAGTTAGACTGTTGCAGAGAGGGACAGTACACAGTGAGATTGTGTTACAGTGAGCGACATCACACAGTGAGACTGCGTTAGAGTGAGGGACAGTACACGGTGAGACTGTGTTACAGTGAGGGACAGTACACGGTGAGACTGCGTTAAAGGGAGGGACAGTACACAGTGAGACTGTGTTACAGTGAGGGTCAGTACAAAGTAAGACTGTGTTGCAGAGAGGGACAGTACACAGTGAGGCTGTGTTACAGTGAGGGGCAGTACACAATGAGACTGTGTTACAGTGAGGGACAGTACACGGTGAGACTGTGTTTCAGTGAGGGACTGTACACAGTGAGACTGTTAAAATGAGTGACAGTGCACAGTGAGACTGTGCTACAGTGAGGGAGAGTGCACAGTGAGACTGTGTTACAGTGAGGGACAGTACATGGTGAGACTGTTAAAATGAGTGACAGTGCACAGTCTGACTGTGCTACAGTGAGGGAGAGTACACAGTGAGGCTGTGTTACAGTGAGGGACAGTAGACAGTGAGACTGTGTTACAGTAAGGGACAGTACACAGTGAGACTGTGTTACAGTGAGGGACAGTACACAGTGAGACTGTGTTACAGTGAGGGACAGTACACAGTGAGACTGTGTTACAGTGAGGGACAGTAGACAGTGAGGCTGTGTTACAGTGAAGGACAGTACACAGTGAGGCTCTGTTATAGTGAGGGAAAGTATAAAGTAAGACAGTGTTACTTGAAGTGTGGGACAGTACACAGGGAGAATGTGTTACAGTGAGGGACAGAACACGGTGAGACTGTTTTACAGGGAGGGACAGTACACAGTGAGATTGTGTTACAGTGAGGGACAGAACACAGTGAGACTGTTTTACAGTGAGGGACAGTACACAGTGAGATTGTGTTACAGTGAGGGACAGTACACAGTGAGGCTGTGTTACAGTGAGGGACAGTAGACAGTGAGACTGTTTTACAGTGAAGGACAGTACACAGTGAGACTGTGTTACAGTGAGGGACAGTACACAGTGAGACTGTGCTGCAGTGAGCGACAGTAGACAGTGAGACTATGTTGCGGTGAGGGACAGTACACAGTGAGACTGTGTTACAGTGAGGGACAGAACACGGTGAGACTGTTTTACAGTGAGGGACAGTACACAGTGAGATTGTGTTGCAGTGAGCGACAGAACACAGTGAGACTGTGATACAGTGAGGGACAGTACACAGTGAGACTGTGTTACAGTGAGGGAGAGTACACAGTGAGACTGTGTTACAGTGAGGGACAGTACAGAGTGAGACTGTTTTACAGTGAGGGAAAGTTCACAGTAAGACTGTGTTACAGTGAGTGAGGGACAGTACACAGTGAGACTGTTACAGTGACCGACCGTACACGGTGAGACTGTGTTACAGTGAGGGACAGTACACAGTGAGGCTCTGTTATAGTGAGGGACATTATACAGTAAGACTGTGTTACTTTGAGTGAGGGACAGTACACAGTGAGTCTGCATTGCAGTGAGGGACAGTATAAACTAAGACTGTGTTACATTGAGTGAGGGAAAGTAAACAGTGAACCTGTTTTACAGTGAGGGACATTAATGAGTGAGACTGTGTTACAGTGATGGATAGTACACGGTAAGACTGTGTTATAGTGAGGGACAGTACATAGTGAGGCTGTGTTATAGTGAGGGACAGTATGCAGTAAGACTGTGTTAATTTGAGTGAGGGACAGTACACAGTGAGTCTGTGTTACAGTGAGTGACAGCATACAGTAAGACTGTGTTACAGTGAGGGACAGTATACAGTGAGGCTCTGTTATAGTGAGGGAAAGTATAAAGTAAGACAGTGTTACTTTGAGTGAGGGACAATACACAGTGAGACTGTGCTACAGTGAGGGACAGTAGACAGTGAGACTGTGTTACAGTGAGGGACAGAACACAGTGAGACTGTGATACAGTGAGGGACAGGACACAGTGAGACTGTGATACAGTGAGGGACAGTAGACAGTGAGACTGTTTTACAGTGAGGGACAGTACACAGTGAGACTGTGTTACAGTGAGGGACAGTACACAGTGAGACATTATGTATACAGTGGGGGACTGTACACAGTGAGACAGTATTACAGTGAGGGACAGTACACAGTGAGACTGTGTTAAAATGAGGTACAGTACACAGTGTGACAGTTACAGTGAGGGAGTGTACAAAGTGAGACTATATTACAGTGAGTGACAGTATACAGTAAAACTGTGTTGCAGTGAGTGAGGGACAGTACACAGTGAGCCTGTTTTACAGGGACGGACTGTACAAAGTGAGACTGTGTTACACTGAGGGACAGTAGACTGTGAGACTGTGTTACAGTGAGTGACAGTAAACAGTGAGACTGTGGTACAGTGAGGGACAGTACACAGTGAGATTGTGTTACAGTGAAGGACAGTACAGAGTGAGGCTGTGTTACATCGAGGGACAGTACACAGTGAGACTGTGTTACAGTGAGTGACAGTACACAGTGAGGCTGTGTTACAGTGAGGGACAGAACACAGTGAGATTGTGTTACTTTGAGGGACAGTACACAGTGAGACTGTGTTACAGTGAGGGACAGTAAACAGTGAGGCTGTGTTACAGTGTGGGACAGTACACAGTGAGACTGTGTTACAGGGCGGGACAGTACACAGTGAGGCTATGTTACAGTGAGGGACAGGAAACAGTGAGACTGTGTTACAGTGAGAGACAGTACACAGTGAGGCTGTGTAACAGTGAGGGACAGTACACAGTGAGACTGTGTTACAGTGAGTGACAGTAAACAGTGAGACTGTGGTACAGTGAGGGACAGTACACAGTGAGATTGTGTTACAGTGAAGGACAGTACAGAGTGAGGCTGCGTTACATCGAGGGACAGTACACAGTGAGACTGTGTTAAAATGAGGTACAGTACAAAGTGTGACAGTTACAGTGAGGGACTGTACAAAGTGAGACTGTGTTACAGTGAGTGACAGTATACAGTAAAACTGTGTTGCAGTGAGTGAGGCACAGAACACAGTGAGACTGTTTTACAGTGAGGTATAGTACACGGTGAGACTGTTTTACAGTGAGGGACAGTACACAGTGAGATTGTGTTACTATGAGGGACAGTAAACAGTGAGGCTGGTTTACAGTGAGGGACAGTAAACAGTGAGGCTGTGTTACAGTGAGGGACAGTACACAGTGAGACTGTGTTACAGAGAGGGACAGTACACAGTGAGGCTATGTTACAGTGAGGGACAGAACACAGTGAGACTGTGTTACAGTGAGAGACAGTACATAGTGAGGCTTTGTAACAGTGAGGGACAGTACACAGTGAGACTGTATTACAGTGAGGGACAGTACACGGTGAGACTGTGTTACAGTGAGGGACAGTACACGGTGAGACTGTGTTACAGTGAGGGGCAGTACACAGTGAGGCTGTGTTACAGTGAGAGACAGTACACACTGAGGCTGTGTAACAGTTAGGCACAGTACACAGTGAGACTGTGTTACAGTGAGGGACAGTACACAGTGAGACTGTTAAAGTGAGTGACAGTGCACAGTGAGACTGTGCTACAGTGAGGGACAGTACACAGTGAGGCTGTGTTATAGTGAGGAACAGTACACAGTGAGACTGTATTACAGTGAGGGACAGTACACAGTGAGACTGTGTTACAGTGAGTGACAGTACACAGTGAGGCTGTGTTACAGTGAGGGACAGTAAACAGTGAGGCTGTGTTACAGTGAGGGACAATAAACAGTGAGGCTGTGTTATAGTGAGGGACAGTAAACAGTAAGACTGTTACTTTGAGTGAGGGACAGTACACAGTGAGACTGTGTTACAGTGAGTGAGTGACAGTACACAGTGAGACTGTTACAGTGAGGGACAGTACACAGTGAGACTGTGTTGCAGTGAGTGTAAGTATACAGTGAGACTGTGTTACAGTGAGGGACAGTGCACAGTGAGCCTGTGTTACAGTGAGGGACAGTACACAGTGAGGCTGTGTTACTGTGAGGGACAGTACATATTGAGGCTGTGTTAAAGTGAGGGACAGTACATATTGAGGCTGTGTTACAGTGAGGGACAGTACACAGTGAGACTGTGTTACTGTGAGGGACAGTACATATTGAGGCTGTGTTACAGTGAGGGACAGTACATATTGAGGCTGTGTTACAGTGAGGGACAGTACACAGTGAGACTGTGTTACTGTGAGGGACAGTACACAGTGAGACTGTGTTACATTGAGGGACAGTGCACAGTGAGGCTGTGTTACAGTGAGGGACAGTGCACAGTGATGCTGTGTTACAGGGAGGGACAGTACACAGTGAGACTGTTTTACAGGGAGGGACAGTACACAGTGAGACTGTTTTACAGGGAGGGACAGTACACAGTGAGGCTATGTTACAGTGAGGGACAGTAAACAGTGAGACTGTGTTACAGTGAGAGACAGTACACAGTGAGGCTGTGTAACAGTGCGGGACAGTACACAGTGAGACTGTGTTACAGTGAGGGACAGTACACGGTGAGACTGTGTTACAGTGAGGGACAGTACACAGTGAGACTGTGGTACAGTGAGGGACAGTACACAGTGAGACTGTTTTAAAGTGAGGGACAGTACACAGTGAGGCTGTGTTATAGTGAGGAACAGTACACAGTGAGACTGTATTACAGTGAGGGACAGTACACAGTGAGACTGTGTTACAGTGAGGGACAGTACACGGTGAGACTGTGTTATAGTGAGGGACAGTACATAGTGAGGCTGTGTTACAGTGAGGGACAGTACACTGTGAGACTGTGTTACAGTGAGTGAGGGACAGTAAACAGTGAGCCTGTTTTACAGTGAGGAACAGTACAGATTGAGACTGTGTTACAGTGAGGGACAGTACACGGTAAGACTGTGTTATAATGAGGGACTGTACATAGTGAGGCTGTGTTATAGTGAGGGACAGTACACAGTGAGAGTGTACTACAGTGAGGGACAGTACACAGTGACACTGTGTTAAAGTGAGTGACAGTGCACAGTGAGACTGTGTTACAGTGAGAGACAGTACACGATGAGATTGTGTTACAGAGAGGGACAGTGCACAGTGAGGCTGTGTTAAAGTGAGGCACAGTCCAGAGTGAGACAGTTACAGTGAGGGACAGTGCACAGTGAGGCAGTTTTAAAATGAGGGCCATTACACAGTGAGACTGTTACAGTGAGGGACAGTAGACAGTGAGGCTGTGTTACAGTGAGGGACAGTACACAGTGAGACTGTGTTAAAGTGAGGGACAGTAGACAGTGAGACTGTGTTACAGTGAGGCACAGCACACAGTTAGACTGTTACAGAGAGGGACAGTACAGAGTGAGACTGTGTTACAGTGAGGCACAGCACACAGTTAGACTGTTGCAGAGAGGGACAGTACACAGTGAGATTGTGTTACAGTGAGCGACATCACACAGTGAGACTGCGTTAGAGTGAGGGACAGTACACGGTGAGACTGTGTTACAGTGAGGGACAGTACACGGTGAGACTGTGTTAAAGGGAGGGACAGTACACAGTGAGACTGTGTTACAGTGAGGGTCAGTACAAAGTAAGACTGTGTTGCAGAGAGGGACAGTACACAGTGAGGCTGTGTTACAGTGAGGGGCAGTACACAATGAGACTGTGTTACAGTGAGGGACAGTACACGGTGAGACTGTATTTCAGTGAGGGACTGTACACAGTGAGACTGTTAAAATGAGTGACAGTGCACAGTGAGACTGTGCTACAGTGAGGGAGAGTGCACAGTGAGACTGTGTTACAGTGAGGGACAGTACATGGTGAGACTGTTAAAATGAGTGACAGTGCACAGTCTGACTGTGCTACAGTGAGGGAGAGTACACAGTGAGGCTGTGTTACAGTGAGGGACAGTAGACAGTGAGACTGTGTTACAGTAAGGGACAGTACACAGTGAGACTGTGTTACAGTGAGGGACAGTACACAGTGAGACTGTGTTACAGTGAGGGACAGTACACAGTGAGACTGTGTTACAGTGAGGGACAGTAGACAGTGAGGCTGTGTTACAGTGAAGGACAGTACACAGTGAGGCTCTGTTATAGTGAGGGAAAGTATAAAGTAAGACAGTGTTACTTGAAGTGTGGGACAGTACACAGGGAGAATGTGTTACAGTGAGGGACAGAACACGGTGAGACTGTTTTACAGGGAGGGACAGTACACAGTGAGATTGTGTTACAGTGAGGGACAGAACACAGTGAGACTGTTTTACAGTGAGGGACAGTACACAGTGAGATTGTGTTACAGTGAGGGACAGTACACAGTGAGGCTGTGTTACAGTGAGGGACAGTAGACAGTGAGACTGTTTTACAGTGAAGGACAGTACACAGTGAGACTGTGTTACAGTGAGGGACAGTACACAGTGAGACTGTGCTGCAGTGAGGGACAGTAGACAGTGAGACTATGTTGCGGTGAGGGACAGTACACAGTGAGACTGTGTTACAGTGAGGGACAGAACACGGTGAGACTGTTTTACAGTGAGGGACAGTACACAGTGAGATTGTGTTACAGTGAGGGACAGAACACAGTGAGACTGTGATACAGTGAGGGACAGTACACAGTGAGACTGTGATACAGTGAGGGACAGTAGACAGTGAGACTGTTTTACAGTGAGAGACAGTACAAGTGAGACTGTGTTACAGTGAGGGACAGTAAACAGTGAGGCTGGTTTACAGTGAGGGACAGTACACAGTGAGGCTGTGTTACAGTGAGGGACAGTACACAGTGAGACTGTGTTACAGTGAGGGGCAGTATACAGTGAGGCTGTGTTACAGTGAAGGACTGTACAGAGTGAGGCCGTGTAACAGTGAGGGACAGTACACAGTGAGACTGTGTTACAGTGAGGGACAGTAAACAGTGAGACTGTGTTAAAGTGAGGGACAGTACACAGTTAGACTGTGTTACAGTGAGGGACAGTACACAGTGAGGCTGTGTTACAGTGTGAGACAGTACACAGTGAGACTGTGTTACAGTGAGGGACAGTAAACAGTGAGACTGTGTTACAGTGAGAGACAGTACACAGTGAGACTGTGTTACAGTGAGGGACAGAACACAGTGAGACTGTGATACAGTGAGTACAGTAGACAGTGAGACTGTTTTACAGTGAGGGACAGTACACAGTGAGACTGTGTTACAGTGAGGGACAGTACACAGTGAGACTGTGTTACAGTGAGGGACAGAACACAGTGAGACTGTGATACAGTGAGGGACAGTAGACAGTGAGACTGTTTTACAGTGAGGGACAGTACAAGTGAGACTGTGTTACAGTGAGGGACAGTAAACAGTGAGGCTGGTTTACAGTGAGGGACAGTACACAGTGAGGCTGTGTTACAGTGAGGGACAGTAAACAGTGAGGCTGGTTTACAGTGAGGGACAGTACACAGTGAGGCTGTGTTACAGTGAGGGACAGTAAACAGTGAGACTGTGTTACAGTGAGGGACAGTACACAGTGAGACTGTGTTACAGTGAGGGACAGTACACAGTGAGACATTATGTATACAGTGAAGGACAGTTCACAGTGAGACAGTATTACAGTGAGGGACAGTACACAGTGAGGCTGTGTTACAGTGAGGGACAGTAAACAGTGAGGCTGGTTTACAGTGAGGGACAGTACACAGTGAGGCTGTGTTACAGTGAGGGCCAGTAAACAGTGAGACTGTGTTACAGTGAGGGACAGTACACAGTGAGATTGTGTTACAGTGAAGGACAGTACAGAGTGAGGCTGCGTTACAGCGAGGGACAGTACACAGTGAGACTGTGTTAAAATGAGTTACAGTACAAAGTGTGACAGTTACAGTGAGGGACTGTACAAAGTGAGACTGTGTTACAGTGAGTGACAGTACACAGTGAGGCTGTGTTACAGTGAGGGACAGTAAACAGTGAGGCTGTGTTACAGTGAGGGACAGTACACAGTGAGACTGTGCTACAGTGAGGGACAGTACACCGTCAGACTGTGTTACTGTGAGGTACAGTACACGGTGAGACTGTTTCACATTGAGGGACAGTACAAAGTGAGACTGTGTTACAGTGAGGGACAGAACACAGTGAGATTGTGTTACTTTGAGGGACAGTACACAGTGAGACTGTGTTACAGTGAGTGACAGTAAACAGTGAGGCTGGTTTACAGTGAGGGACAGTAAACAGTGAGGCTGTGTTACAGTGTGGGACAGTACACAGTGAGACTGTGTTACAGGGAGGGACAGTACACAGTGAGGCTATGTTACAGTGAGGGACAGTAAACAGTGAGACTGTGTTACAGTGAGAGACAGTACACAGTGAGGCTGTGTAACAGTGAGGGACAGTACACAGTGAGACTGTGTTACAGTGAGGGACAGTAAACATGTGAGGCTGGTTTACAGTGAGGGTCAGTAAACAGTGAGGCTGGTTTACAGTGAGGGACAGTAAACAGTGAGGCTGGTTTACAGTGAGGGACAGTAAACAGTGAGGCTGTGTTACAGTGTGGGACAGTACACAGTGAGACTGTGTTACAGGGAGGGACAGTACACAGTGAGACTGTGTTACAGTGAGGGACAGTAAACAGTGAGACTGTGTTACAGTGAGAGACAGTACACAGTGAGACTGTGTTACAGTGAGGGACAGTACATGGTCAGACTGTGTTACAGTGAGGGACAGTACACAGTGAAGCTGTGTTACAGTGAGAGACAGTACACAGTGAGGCTGTGTAACAGTGAGGGACAGTACATGGTGAGACTGTGTTATAGTGAGGGGCAATAAACAGTGAGGCTGTGTTATAGTGAGGGACAGTAAACATAAGAACATAAGAACATAAGAACATAAGAAATAGGAGCAGGAGTAGGCCAATCGGCCCCTCGAGCCTGCTCCGCCATTCAATAAGATCATGGCTGATCTGATCCTAACCGCCAATCTACTATCTATCACAGAACCATCTCCTGCATCTAACAGAATTGCACACACGAAATAGGAGCAGAATCAGGCTACACAGTCCCTGGGCCCGCTCCACTACCCACAGGGCCATGACCGATCCGAACCTAGACTCATGTCCAAATTCCTGCCCGCTCCCCGTAACCCTTAATGCCCTTTACTTCTAGGAAACTGTCTATTTCTGTTTTAAATTTAATTAATGTTGTAGCTTCTACAGCTTTTTGTGGCAGCATATTCCATGGACCTACCACCCTCTGAGTGAAGTAGTTCCTCCTCATCTCAGTTTTGAAAGAGCAGCCCCTTATTCTAAGACTATGTCCCCTAGTTCTCGTCTCACCCGTCATCGGGAACATCCTCCCCGCATCCACCCGATCCAACCCCTTCACAATCTTATATGTTTCAATAAGATCGCCTCTCATTCTTCTGAACTCCAATGAGTAGAGTCCCAATCTACCCAACCTCTCCTCATATGACCACCCCCTCATCCCCGGGATTAACCGAGTGAACCTTTTTTGCACTGCTTCGAGAGCAAGGATGTCTTTCCTTAAGTAAGGACACCAAAACTGTATGCAGTATTCCAGGTGCGGTCTCACCAATACCTTGTACAACTGAAGCAATACCTCCCTATTTTTATATTCTATCCCCCTAGCAATGAAAGCCAACATTCCATTTGCCTTCTTAATCACTTGCTGCACCTGCATACTAACCTTTTGAGTTTCGTGCACCAGGACCCCCAGATCCCTTTGCACTTCAGTACTCTCCAGTTTCTTGCCATTAAGATAATAAATTGCTCTAGGATTTTTCCTGCCAAAGTGCATCACCTCACACTTTCCAGTGTTGTATTCCATCTGCCAAATCTCTGCCCACTTACTTAGCCTGTCTATGTCCCCTTGCAGGTTTTTTATGTCCTCCTCACTCACTACTTTCCCTCCCATCTTTGTATCATCTGCAAATTTTGATATGTTACACTTGGTCCCTTCCTCCAAATCGTTAATATAGATTGTGAAGAGTTGGGGACCCAGCACTGACCCCTGTGGAACACCACTAGTTACTGATTGCCAGTCTGAGAATGAACCATTTATCCCAACTCTTTGCTTTCTGTTAGATAGCCAATCCTCTATCCATGCCAGAATATTACCCCCAATCCCGTGATTTTTTACCTTAAGCAATAATCTTTTGTGTGGCACCTTGTCAAATGCCTTTTGGAAGTCTAAATACACTACGTCCACTGGTTCCCCTTTATCCACTCTATATGTTACTTCCTCAAAGAACTCCAGCAAATTTGTCAAACATGACTTCCCCTTCGTAAAACCATGCTGACTTTGTCCTATTAAATTATGATTATCCAAATGTCCTGTTACTGTTTCCTTAATAATGGACTCCAAAATTTTACCTACCACAGATGTTAGGCTAACCGGTCTATAGTTACCAGCCTTCTGTCTACTGCCCTTTTTAAATAAGGGTGTTACATTAGCAGTTTTCCAGTCTGCCGGGACCTTAGCGGAATCCAGGGAGTTTTGAAAAATTATTACCAATGCATCCACAATCCCTACCGCCACCTCCTTCAAGACCCTAGGATGTAAGCCATCAGGTCCAGGTGACTTATCCGCCTTGAGTCCCATTATTTTACCGAGTACCACTTCCTTAGTGATTTTGATCGTGTTTAGCTCCTCTCCCCCTATAGCCCCCTGTTTGTCCAGTGTTGGGATATTCTTAGTGTCCTCTACTGTAAAGACTGATACAAAATATTCATTCAGTGTTTTTGCCATCTCCATATTTCCCACCATTAATTTCCCGGTCTCATCCTCTAAGGGACCAACATTTACTTTAGCCACCCTTTTTCTTTTTATATAACTATAAAAACTCTTACTATCTGTTTTTATATTTTTTGCTAATTTACTTTCATAATCTATCTTCCCTTTCTTAATCAATCTTTTTGTTATTTTTTGCTGCCTTTTAAAGTTTTCCCAATCCTCTGTCCTCCCACTAGATTTCGCTACCTTATATGCCCTTGTTTTTAGTCGAATACTATCCTTAATTTCTTTACTTAGCCACGGATGACTGTCCTTTCTTTTACACCCTTTTCTTTTCAGTGGAATATATATTTTTTGGAAGTTGTAAAATAACTCCTTGAATGTACACCACTGATCATGTGTCGTCTTACCCTTTAATCTATTTTCCCAATCCACTCTACTCAATTCCGTTCGCATACCTTCATAGTCTCCTTTATTCAAGCTTAGCACGCTTGTTTGAGATCCAACCTTCTCACCCTCTAATTGAATATGGAATTCAACCATGTTATGGTCACTCATTCCAAGGGGATCCTTTACTAGGACATTTTTAATTAATCCTGTCTCGTTACACAGGACCAGATCTAAGGTTGCTTGCCCCCTGGTCGGTTCAGTTACATACTGCTCAAGAAACCCATCCCTAATACACTCAATGAACTCATCCTCAAGGCAGCCCTGCCCCATTTGATTTGTCCAATTAATATGATAGTTAAAATCCCCCATAATTATAGATGTTCCCTTATTACATGCCTCAACTATTTCCTGATTGATACTCCGTCCAATAGAGTTGCAACTGTTCGGAGGCCTATAGACTACGCCCACTAATGTTTTTTTCCCCTTATTATTCCTTATCTCCACCCAAACTGTTTCATTATCATGATTTTTTGACCCAATATCATTACTCTGTATTACAGTGATTCCTTCCTTTATTAACATAGCCACCCCACCTCCCCTTCCTTCCTGCCTGTCCTTCCTGATCGTTAAATAACCTGGTATGTTTAATTCCCAGGCATTGTCACCCTGCAGCCATGTTTCTGTAATGGCCACAATATCATAACCATATGTAGTTATTTGTGCCATTAACTCGTCTATTTTGTTACGAATGCTACGTGCATTCAGATAGAGAACTTTCAAATATGCTTTGTGGCACTTAGTTCCTGCTTTTTCACTTTTTACCAGTTTACCTTTTACTCCACACACTCTGTCCCTTCCTGCCACGCTCTGATTTGTGATTCCCCTACTGCTACCTATGTCTATGACCCTCTCTGTTGTCATTTTTATTTTTTGCTCTCTTGAAACCTCCCCCCCACTAATTAGTTTAAAGCCCTCTCCACAGCCCTAGTTATTCGATTCGCCAGGACACTAGTCCCAGCACTGTAAACAGTAAGACTGTGTTACTTTGAGTGAGGGATAGTACACAGTGAGACTTTTAAAGTGAGTGACCGTGCACAGTGAGACTGTGCTACAGTGAGGGAGAGTACACAGTGAGACTGTGTTACAGTGAGTGACAGTACACAGTGAGACTGTTACAGTGAGGGACAGTACACAGTGAGACTGTTACAGTGAGGGACAGTACACAGTGAGACTGTGTGACAGTGAGGGACAGTACACAGTGAGACTGTGTTGCAGTGAGTGTAAGTACACAGTGAGACTGTGTTACAGTGAGGGACAGTACATATTGAGGCTCTGTTACAGTGAGGGACAGTACATATTGAGGCTGTGTTACAGTGAGGGACAGTACATATTGAGGCTGTGTTACAGTGAGGGACAGAACACAGTGAGACTGTGTTACAGTGAGGGACAGTACACAGTGAGACTGTGTTACATTGAGGGACAGTGCACAGTGAGGCTGTGTTACAGTGAGGGACAGTGCACAGTGATGCTGTGTTACAGGGAGGGACAGTACACAGTGAGACTGTTTTACAGGGAGGGACAGTACACCATGAGGCTCTGTTACAGTGAGGGACAGTAAACAGTGAGACTGTGTTACAGGGAGGGACAGTACACAGTGATGCTATGTTACAGTGAGGGACAGTACACAGTGAGACTGTTTTACAGGGAGGGACAGTACACAGTGAGGCTCTGTTACAGTGAGGGACAGTAAACAGTGAGACTGTGTTACAGGGAGGGACAGTACACAGTGATGCTATGTTACAGTGAGGGACAGTAAACAGTGAGACTGTGTTGCAGTGAGTGTAAGTATACAGTGAGACTGTGTTACAGTGAGGGACAGTACACAGTGACACTGTGTTACAGTGAGGGACAGTACACAGTGAGGCTGTGTTACAGTGAGGGACAGTACATATTGAGGCTGTGTTACAGTGAGGGACAGTACATATTGAGGCTGTGTTACAGTGAGGGACAGTACACAGTGAGACTGTGTTACAGTGAGGGACAGTACACAGTGAGGCTGTGTTACAGTGAGGGACAGTACATATTGAGGCTGTGTTACAGTGAGGGACAGTATACAGTGAGACAGTGTTACAGTGAGGGACATGACGCAGGGAGAATGTGATACAGTGAGGAACAGTACACAGTGAGACCGTGTTACAGTGAGGGACAGTACACAGTAAGACTGTGTTAAAGTCAGGGACTGTGCACAGTGAGACTGTGTTATAGTGAGTGTAAGTACACAGTGAGACAAGTGTTACAGTGAGGGACAGTACACAGTGAGACTCTGTTACAGTGAGGGACAGTACACAGTAAGACGGTTACAGTGAGCGACAGTACACAGTGAGACTGCGTTAGAGTGAGGGACAGTAGACAGTTAGACTGTGAATGTCAGTGACAGTGCACAGTGAGACTGTGATACAGTGAACGAGAGTACTCAGTGAGGCTGTGTTGCAGTGAGGGACAGTACACAGTGAGACTGTGTTCCAGTGAGGGACAGTACACAGTGAGACTGTGTTCCAGTGAGGGACAGTACACAGTGAGACTGTGTTACAGTGAGGGGCAGTACACAGTGAGACTGTGTTACAGTGAGGGACAGTACACAGGGAGAATGTGTTACAGTGCGGGACAGTACACAGTGAGACTGTGTTCCAGTGAGGGACAGTACAGAGTGAGACTGTGTTCCAGTGAGGGACAGTACGCAGTGAGACTGTGTTACAGTGCGGGACAGTACACAGTGAGACTTTGTTACAGTGAGGGACAGTACACAGGGAGAATGTGTTACAGTGCGGGACAGTACACAGTGAGACTGTGTTACAGTGAGGGACAGTACACAGTGAGACTGTGCTACCGTGAGGGAGAGTACACAGTGAGATTGTGTTACAGATAGGGGCAGCACACGGTGAGATTGTGTTACAGATAGGGGCAGTACACAGTGAGGCTGTGTTAAAGTGAGTGACAGGATAGAGTGAGTCTGTTACAGTGAGGGACAGTGCACAGTGAGGCTGTATTAAAATGAGGGTCAGTACACAGTGAGATTGTTACAGTGAGGGACAGTAGACAGTGAGGCTGTGTTACAGTGAGGGACAGTACACAGTGAGACTGTGTTACAGTGAGGGAAAGTTCACAGTAAGACTGTGTTACAGTGAGAGACAGTACACAGTGAGACTGTGTTACAGTGAGGGAGAGTACACAGTGAGACTGTGTTACAGTGAGGGACAGTACAGAGTGAGACTGTTTTACAGTGAGGGAAAGTTCACAGTAAGACTGTGTTACAGTGAGTGAGGGACAGTACACAGTGAGACTGTTACAGTGACCGACCGTACACGGTGAGACTGTGTTACAGTGAGGGACAGTACACAGTGAGGCTCTGTTATAGTGAGGGACATTATACAGTAAGACTGTGTTACTTTGAGTGAGGGACAGTACACAGTGAGTCTGCATTGCAGTGAGGGACAGTATAAACTAAGACTGTGTTACATTGAGTGAGGGAAAGTAAACAGTGAACCTGTTTTACAGTGAGGGACATTAATGAGTGAGACTGTGTTACAGTGATGGATAGTACACGGTAAGACTGTGTTATAGTGAGGGACAGTACATAGTGAGGCTGTGTTATAGTGAGGGACAGTATGCAGTAAGACTGTGTTAATTTGAGTGAGGGACAGTACACAGTGAGTCTGTGTTACAGTGAGTGACAGCATACAGTAAGACTGTGTTACAGTGAGGGACAGTATACAGTGAGGCTCTGTTATAGTGAGGGAAAGTATAAAGTAAGACAGTGTTACTTTGAGTGAGGGACAATACACAGTGAGACTGTGCTACAGTGAGGGACAGTAGACAGTGAGACTGTGTTACAGTGAGGGACAGGACACAGTGAGACTGTGATACAGTGAGGGACAGTAGACAGTGAGACTGTGTTACAGTGAGGGACAGTACACAGTGAGACATTATGTATACAGTGGGGGACTGTACACAGTGAGACAGTATTACAGTGAGGGACAGTACACAGTGAGACTGTGTTAAAATGAGGTACAGTACACAGTGTGACAGTTACAGTGAGGGAGTGTACAAAGTGAGACTATATTACAGTGAGTGACAGTATACAGTAAAACTGTGTTGCAGTGAGTGAGGGACAGTACACAGTGAGCCTGTTTTACAGGGACGGACTGTACAAAGTGAGACTGTGTTACACTGAGGGACAGTAGACTGTGAGACTGTGTTACAGTGAGTGACAGTAAACAGTGAGACTGTGGTACAGTGAGGGACAGTACACAGTGAGATTGTGTTACAGTGAAGGACAGTACAGAGTGAGGCTGTGTTACATCGAGGGACAGTACACAGTGAGACTGTGTTACAGTGAGTGACAGTACACAGTGAGGCTGTGTTACAGTGAGGGACAGTAAACAGTGAGGCTGTGTTACAGTGAGGGACAGTACACAGTGAGACTGTGTTACAGTGAGGGACAGTACACAGTCAGACTGTGTTACTGTGAGGTACAGTACACAGTGAGACTGTGTTACAGTGAGGGACAGAACACAGTGAGACTGTGATACAGTGAGGTACAGTACACGGTGAGACTGTTTTACAGTGAGGGACAGAACACAGTGAGATTGTGTTACTTTGAGGGACAGTACACAGTGAGACTGTGTTACTGTGAGGTACAGTACACAGTGAGATTGTGTTACAGTGAGGGACAGAACACAGTGAGACTGTGATACAGTGAGGTACAGTACACGGTGAGACTGTTTTACAGTGAGGGACAGAACACAGTGAGATTGTGTTACTTTGAGGGACAGTACACAGTGAGACTGTGTTACAGTGAGGGACAGTAAACAGTGAGGCTGTGTTACAGTGTGGGACAGTACACAGTGAGACTGTGTTACAGGGCGGGACAGTACACAGTGAGGCTATGTTACAGTGAGGGACAGGAAACAGTGAGACTGTGTTACAGTGAGAGACAGTACACAGTGAGGCTGTGTTACAGTGAGGGACAGTACACAGGGAGAATGTGTTACAGTGCGGGACAGTACACAGTGAGACTGTGTTCCAGTGAGGGACAGTACAGAGTGAGACTGTGTTCCAGTGAGGGACAGTACGCAGTGAGACTGTGTTACAGTGCGGGACAGTACACAGTGAGACTTTGTTACAGTGAGGGACAGTACACAGGGAGAATGTGTTACAGTGCGGGACAGTACACAGTGAGACTGTGTTACAGTGAGGGACAGTACACAGTGAGACTGTGCTACCGTGAGGGAGAGTACACAGTGAGATTGTGTTACAGATAGGGGCAGCACACGGTGAGATTGTGTTACAGATAGGGGCAGTACACAGTGAGGCTGTGTTAAAGTGAGTGACAGGATAGAGTGAGTCTGTTACAGTGAGGGACAGTGCACAGTGAGGCTGTATTAAAATGAGGGTCAGTACACAGTGAGATTGTTACAGTGAGGGACAGTAGACAGTGAGGCTGTGTTACAGTGAGGGACAGTACACAGTGAGACTGTGTTACAGTGAGGGAAAGTTCACAGTAAGACTGTGTTACAGTGAGAGACAGTACACAGTGAGACTGTGTTACAGTGAGGGAGAGTACACAGTGAGACTGTGTTACAGTGAGGGACAGTACAGAGTGAGACTGTTTTACAGTGAGGGAAAGTTCACAGTAAGACTGTGTTACAGTGAGTGAGGGACAGTACACAGTGAGACTGTTACAGTGACCGACCGTACACGGTGAGACTGTGTTACAGTGAGGGACAGTACACAGTGAGGCTCTGTTATAGTGAGGGACATTATACAGTAAGACTGTGTTACTTTGAGTGAGGGACAGTACACAGTGAGTCTGCATTGCAGTGAGGGACAGTATAAACTAAGACTGTGTTACATTGAGTGAGGGAAAGTAAACAGTGAACCTGTTTTACAGTGAGGGACATTAATGAGTGAGACTGTGTTACAGTGATGGATAGTACACGGTAAGACTGTGTTATAGTGAGGGACAGTACATAGTGAGGCTGTGTTATAGTGAGGGACAGTATGCAGTAAGACTGTGTTAATTTGAGTGAGGGACAGTACACAGTGAGTCTGTGTTACAGTGAGTGACAGCATACAGTAAGACTGTGTTACAGTGAGGGACAGTATACAGTGAGGCTCTGTTATAGTGAGGGAAAGTATAAAGTAAGACAGTGTTACTTTGAGTGAGGGACAATACACAGTGAGACTGTGCTACAGTGAGGGACAGTAGACAGTGAGACTGTGTTACAGTGAGGGACAGGACACAGTGAGACTGTGATACAGTGAGGGACAGTAGACAGTGAGACTGTTTTACAGTGAGGGACAGTACACAGTGAGACTGTGTTACAGTGAGGGACAGTACACAGTGAGACATTATGTATACAGTGGGGACTGTACACAGTGAGACAGTATTACAGTGAGGGACAGTACACAGTGAGACTGTGTTAAAATGAGGTACAGTACACAGTGTGACAGTTACAGTGAGGGAGTGTACAAAGTGAGACTATATTACAGTGAGTGACAGTATACAGTAAAACTGTGTTGCAGTGAGTGAGGGACAGTACACAGTGAGCCTGTTTTACAGGGACGGACTGTACAAAGTGAGACTGTGTTACACTGAGGGACAGTAGACTGTGAGACTGTGTTACAGTGAGTGACAGTAAACAGTGAGACTGTGGTACAGTGAGGGACAGTACACAGTGAGATTGTGTTACAGTGAAGGACAGTACAGAGTGAGGCTGTGTTACATCGAGGGACAGTACACAGTGAGACTGTGTTACAGTGAGTGACAGTACACAGTGAGGCTGTGTTACAGTGAGGGACAGTAAACAGTGAGGCTGTGTTACAGTGAGGGACAGTACACAGTGAGACTGTGTTACAGTGAGGGACAGTACACAGTCAGACTGTGTTACTGTGAGGTACAGTACACAGTGAGACTGTGTTACAGTGAGGGACAGAACACAGTGAGACTGTGATACAGTGAGGTACAGTACACGGTGAGACTGTTTTACAGTGAGGGACAGAACACAGTGAGATTGTGTTACTTTGAGGGACAGTACACAGTGAGACTGTGTTACTGTGAGGTACAGTACACAGTGAGATTGTGTTACAGTGAGGGACAGAACACAGTGAGACTGTGATACAGTGAGGTACAGTACACGGTGAGACTGTTTTACAGTGAGGGACAGAACACAGTGAGATTGTGTTACTTTGAGGGACAGTACACAGTGAGACTGTGTTACAGTGAGGGACAGTAAACAGTGAGGCTGTGTTACAGTGTGGGACAGTACACAGTGAGACTGTGTTACAGGGAGGGACAGTACACAGTGAGGCTATGTTACAGTGAGGGACAGTAAACAGTGAGACTGTGTTACAGTGAGAGACAGTACACAGTGAGGCTGTGTAACAGTGAGGGACAGTACACAGTGAGACTGTGTTACAGTGAGTGACAGTAAACAGTGAGACTGTGGTACAGTGAGGGACAGTACACAGTGAGATTGTGTTACAGTGAAGGACAGTACAGAGTGAGGCTGCGTTACATCGAGGGACAGTACACAGTGAGACTGTGTTAAAATGAGGTACAGTACAAAGTGTGACAGTTACAGTGAGGGACTGTACAAAGTGAGACTGTGTTACAGTGAGTGACAGTATACAGTAAAACTGTGTTGCAGTGAGTGAGGCACAGAACACAGTGAGACTGTTTTACAGTGAGGTATAGTACACGGTGAGACTGTTTTACAGTGAGGGACAGTACACAGTGAGATTGTGTTACTATGAGGGACAGTAAACAGTGAGGCTGGTTTACAGTGAGGGACAGTAAACAGTGAGGCTGTGTTACAGTGAGGGACAGTACACAGTGAGACTGTGTTACAGAGAGGGACAGTACACAGTGAGGCTATGTTACAGTGAGGGACAGAACACAGTGAGACTGTGTTACAGTGAGAGACAGTACATAGTGAGGCTTTGTAACAGTGAGGGACAGTACACAGTGAGACTGTATTACAGTGAGGGACAGTACACGGTGAGACTGTGTTACAGTGAGGGACAGTACACAGTGAGACTGTGTTACAGTGAGGGACAGTACACGGTGAGACTGTGTTACAGTGAGGGGCAGTACACAGTGAGGCTGTGTTACAGTGAGAGACAGTACACACTGAGGCTGTGTAACAGTTAGGCACAGTACACAGTGAGACTGTGTTACAGTGAGGGACAGTACACAGTGAGACTGTTAAAGTGAGTGACAGTGCACAGTGAGACTGTGCTACAGTGAGGGACAGTACACAGTGAGGCTGTGTTATAGTGAGGAACAGTACACAGTGAGACTGTATTACAGTGAATGACAGTACACAGTGAGACTGTGTTACAGTGAGTGACAGTACACAGTGAGGCTGTGTTACAGTGAGGGACAGTAAACAGTGAGGCTGTGTTACAGTGAGGGACAGTACACAGTGAGACTGTGTTACAGTGAGGGACAGTACACAGTCAGACTGTGTTACTGTGAGGTACAGTACATGGTGAGACTGTGTTATAGTGAGGGACAATAAACAGTGAGGCTGTGTTATAGTGAGGGACAGTAAACAGTAAGACTGTGTTACTTTGAGTGAGGGACAGTACACAGTGAGACTGTGTTACAGTGAGTGAGGGATAGTACACAGGGAGACTTTTAAAGTGAGTGACCGTGCAGAGTGAGACTGTGCTACAGTGAGGGAGAGTACACAGTGAGAGTGTGTTACAGTGAGTGACAGTACACAGTGAGACTGTTACAGTGAGGGACAGTACACAGTGAGACTGTGTTGCAGTGAGTGTAAGTATACAGTGAGACTGTGTTACAGTGAGGGACAGTGCACAGTGAGCCTGTGTTACAGTGAGGGACAGTACACAGTGAGGCTGTGTTACAGTGAGGGACAGTACATATTGAGGCTGTGTTACAGTGAGGGACAGTACATATTGAGGCTGTGTTACAGTGAGGGACAGTACACAGTGAGACTGTGTTACTGTGAGGGACAGTACACAGTGAGACTGTGTTACATTGAGGGACAGTGCACAGTGAGGCTGTGTTACAGTGAGGGACAGTGCACAGTGATGCTGTGTTACAGGGAGGGACAGTACACAGTGAGACTGTTTTACAGGGAGGGACAGTACACAGTGAGACTGTTTTACAGGGAGGGACAGTACACAGTGAGGCTATGTTACAGTGAGGGACAGTAAACAGTGAGACTGTGTTACAGTGAGAGACAGTACACAGTGAGGCTGTGTAAC
This sequence comes from Squalus acanthias, assembly GCA_030390025.1. Lineage (NCBI taxonomy): Eukaryota > Metazoa > Chordata > Chondrichthyes > Squaliformes > Squalidae > Squalus > Squalus acanthias. The sequence continues at coordinate 60,541 of JASTWF010000468.1, forward strand.
AGTGCGGGACAGTACACAGTGAGACTGTGTTACAGTGAGGGACAGTACACGGTGAGACTGTGTTACAGTGAGGGACAGTACACAGTGAGACTGTGGTACAGTGAGGGACAGTACACAGTGAGACTGTTTTAAAGTGAGGGACAGTACACAGTGAGGCTGTGTTATAGTGAGGAACAGTACACAGTGAGACTGTATTACAGTGAGGGACAGTACACAGTGAGACTGTGTTACAGTGAGGGACAGTACACGGTGAGACTGTGTTATAGTGAGGGACAGTACATAGTGAGGCTGTGTTACAGTGAGGGACAGTACACTGTGAGACTGTGTTACAGTGAGTGAGGGACAGTAAACAGTGAGCTGTTTTACAGTGAGGAACAGTACAGATTGAGACTGTGTTACAGTGAGGGACAGTACACGGTAAGACTGTGTTATAATGAGGGACTGTACATAGTGAGGCTGTGTTATAGTGAGGGACAGTACACAGTGAGAGTGTACTACAGTGAGGGACAGTACACAGTGACACTGTGTTAAAGTGAGAGACAGTGCACAGTGAGACTGTGTTACAGTGAGAGACAGTACACGATGAGATTGTGTTACAGAGAGGGACAGTGCACAGTGAGGCTGTGTTAAAGTGAGGCACAGTCCAGAGTGAGACAGTTACAGTGAGGGACAGTGCACAGTGAGGCAGTTTTAAAATGAGGGACATTACACAGTGAGACTGTTACAGTGAGGGACAGTAGACAGTGAGGCTGTGTTACAGTGAGGGACAGTACACAGTGAGACTGTGTTAAAGTGAGGCACAGCACACAGTTAGACTGTTACAGAGAGGGACAGTACAGAGTGAGACTGTGTTACAGTGAGGCACAGCACACAGTTAGACTGTTGCAGAGAGGGACAGTACACAGTGAGATTGTGTTACAGTGAGCGACATCACACAGTGAGACTGCGTTAGAGTGAGGGACAGTACACGGTGAGACTGTGTTACAGTGAGGGACAGTACACGGTGAGACTGTGTTACAGTGAGGGACAGTACACAGTGAGACTGCGTTAGAGTGAGGGACAGTACACGGTGAGACTGTGTTACAGTGAGGGACAGTACACGGTGAGACTGTGTTAAAGGGAGGGACAGTACACAGTGAGACTGTGTTACAGTGAGGGTCAGTACAAAGTAAGACTGTGTTCCAGAGAGGGACAGTACACAGTGAGGCTGTGTTACAGTGAGGGGCAGTACACAATGAGACTGTGTTACAGTGAGGGACAGTACACGGTGAGACTGTGTTTCAGTGAGGGACTGTACACAGTGAGACTGTTAAAATGAGTGACAGTGCACAGTGAGACTGTGCTACAGTGAGGGAGAGTGCACAGTGAGACTGTGTTACAGTGAGGGACAGTACATGGTGAGACTGTTAAAATGAGTGACAGTGCACAGTCTGACTGTGCTACAGTGAGGGAGAGTGCACAGTGAGACTGTGTTACAGTGAGGGACAGTACATGGTGAGACTGTTAAAATGAGTGACAGTGCACAGTCTGACTGTGCTACAGTGAGGGAGAGTACACAGTGAGGCTGTGTTACAGTGAGGGACAGTAGACAGTGAGAATGTGTTACAGTAAGGGACAGTACACAGTGAGACTGTGTTACAGTGAGGGACAGTACACAGTGAGACTGTGTTACAGTGAGGGACAGTACACAGTGAGACTGTGTTACAGTGAGGGACAGTAGACAGTGAGGCTGTGTTACAGTGAAGGACAGTACACAGTGAGGCTCTGTTATAGTGAGGGAAAGTATAAAGTAAGACAGTGTTACTTTGAGTGTGGGACAGTACACAGGGAGAATGTGTTACAGTGAGGGACAGAACACGGTGAGACTGTTTTACAGGGAGGGACAGTACACAGTGAGATTGTGTTACAGTGAGGGACAGAACACAGTGAGACTGTTTTACAGTGAGGGACAGTACACAGTGAGATTGTGTTACAGTGAGGGACAGTACACAGTGAGGCTGTGTTACAGTGAGGGACAGTAGACAGTGAGACTGTTTTACAGTGAAGGACAGTACACAGTGAGACTGTGTTACAGTGAGGGACAGTACACAGTGAGACTGTGCTGCAGTGAGGGACAGTAGACAGTGAGACTATGTTGCGGTGAGGGACAGTACACAGTGAGACTGTGTTACAGTGAGGGACAGAACACGGTGAGACTGTTTTACAGTGAGGGACAGTACACAGTGAGATTGTGTTACAGTGAGGGACAGAACACAGTGAGACTGTGATACAGTGAGGGACAGTACACAGTGAGACTGTGTTACAGTGAGGGACAGTAGACAGTGAGACTGTTTTACAGTGAGAGACAGTACAAGTGAGACTGTGTTACAGTGAGGGACAGTAAACAGTGAGGCTGGTTTACAGTGAGGGACAGTACACAGTGAGGCTGTGTTACAGTGAGGGACAGTACACAGTGAGACTGTGTTACAGTGAGGGACAGTATACAGTGAGGCTGTGTTACAGTGAAGGACTGTACACAGTGAGGCCGTGTAACAGTGAGGGACAGTACACAGTGAGACTGTGTTACAGTGAGGGACAGTAAACAGTGAGACTGTGTTAAAGTGAGGGACAGTACACAGTGAGACTGTGTTACAGTGAGGGACAGTACACAGTGAGGCTGTGTTACAGTGTGAGACAGTACACAGTGAGACTGTGTTACAGTGAGGGACAGTAAACAGTGAGACTGTGTTACAGTGAGAGACAGTACACAGTGAGACTGTGTTACAGTGAGGGACAGAACACAGTGAGACTGTGATACAGTGAGTACAGTAGACAGTGAGAGTGTTTTACAGTGAGGGACAGTACACAGTGAGACTGTGTTACAGTGAGGGACAGTACACAGTGAGACTGTGTTACAGTGAGGGACAGAACACAGTGAGACTGTGATACAGTGAGGGACAGTAGACAGTGAGACTGTTTTACAGTGAGGGACAGTACAAGTGAGACTGTGTTACAGTGAGGGACAGTAAACAGTGAGGCTGGTTTGCAGTGAGGGACAGTACACAGTGAGGCTGTGTTACAGTGAGGGACAGTAAACAGTGAGACTGTGTTACAGTGAGGGACAGTACACAGTGAGACTGTGTTACAGTGAGGGACAGTACACAGTGAGACATTATGTATACAGTGAAGGACAGTTCACAGTGAGACAGTATTACAGTGAGGGACAGTACACAGTGAGGCTGTGTTACAGTGAGGGACAGTAAACAGTGAGGCTGGTTTACAGTGAGGGACAGTACACAGTGAGGCTGTGTTACAGTGAGGGCCAGTAAACAGTGAGACTGTGTTACAGTGAGGGACAGTACACAGTGAGATTGTGTTACAGTGAAGGACAGTACAGAGTGAGGCTGCGTTACAGCGAGGGACAGTACACAGTAAGACTGTGTTAAAATGAGTTACAGTACAAAGTGTGACAGTTACAGTGAGGGACTGTACAAAGTGAGACTGTGTTACAGTGAGTGACAGTACACAGTGAGGCTGTGTTACAGTGAGGGACAGTAAACAGTGAGGCTGTGTTACAGTGAGGGACAGTACACAGTGAGACTGTGCTACAGTGAGGGACAGTACACCGTCAGACTGTGTTACTGTGAGGTACAGTACACGGTGAGACTGTTTCACATTGAGGGACAGTACAAAGTGAGACTGTGTTACAGTGAGGGACAGAACACAGTGAGATTGTGTTACTTTGAGGGACAGTACACAGTGAGACTGTGTTACAGTGAGTGACAGTAAACAGTGAGGCTGGTTTACAGTGAGGGACAGTAAACAGTGAGGCTGTGTTACAGTGTGGGACAGTACACAGTGAGACTGTGTTACAGGGAGGGACAGTACACAGTGAGGCTATGTTACAGTGAGGGACAGTAAACAGTGAGACTGTGTTACAGTGAGAGACAGTACACAGTGAGGCTGTGTAACAGTGAGGGACAGTACACAGTGAGACTGTGTTACAGTGAGGGACAGTAAACATGTGAGGCTGGTTTACAGTGAGGGTCAGTAAACAGTGAGGCTGGTTTACAGTGAGGGACAGTAAACAGTGAGGCTGGTTTACAGTGAGGGACAGTAAACAGTGAGGCTGTGTTACAGTGTGGGACAGTACACAGTGAGACTGTGTTACAGGGCGGGACAGTACACGGTGAGACTGTTTTACAGTGAGGGACAGAACACAGTGAGATTGTGTTACTTTGAGGGACAGTACACAGTGAGACTGTGTTACAGTGAGGGACAGTAAACAGTGAGGCTGTGTTACAGTGTGGGACAGTACACAGTGAGACTGTGTTACAGGGCGGGACAGTACACAGTGAGGCTATGTTACAGTGAGGGACAGGAAACAGTGAGACTGTGTTACAGTGAGAGACAGTACACAGTGAGGCTGTGTAACAGTGAGGGACAGTACACAGTGAGACTGTGTTACAGTGAGTGACAGTAAACAGTGAGACTGTGGTACAGTGAGGGACAGTACACAGTGAGATTGTGTTACAGTGAAGGACAGTACAGAGTGAGGCTGCGTTACATCGAGGGACAGTACACAGTGAGACTGTGTTAAAATGAGGTACAGTACAAAGTGTGACAGTTACAGTGAGGGACTGTACAAAGTGAGACTGTGTTACAGTGAGTGACAGTATACAGTAAAACTGTGTTGCAGTGAGTGAGGCACAGAACACAGTGAGACTGTTTTACAGTGAGGTATAGTACACGGTGAGACTGTTTTACAGTGAGGGACAGTACACAGTGAGATTGTGTTACTATGAGGGACAGTAAACAGTGAGGCTGGTTTACAGTGAGGGACAGTAAACAGTGAGGCTGTGTTACAGTGAGGGACAGTACACAGTGAGACTGTGTTACAGAGAGGGACAGTACACAGTGAGGCTATGTTACAGTGAGGGACAGAACACAGTGAGACTGTGTTACAGTGAGAGACAGTACATAGTGAGGCTTTGTAACAGTGAGGGACAGTACACAGTGAGACTGTATTACAGTGAGGGACAGTACACGGTGAGACTGTGTTACAGTGAGGGACAGTACACAGTGAGACTGTGTTACAGTGAGGGACAGTACACGGTGAGACTGTGTTACAGTGAGGGGCAGTACACAGTGAGGCTGTGTTACAGTGAGAGACAGTACACACTGAGGCTGTGTAACAGTTAGGCACAGTACACAGTGAGACTGTGTTACAGTGAGGGACAGTACACAGTGAGACTGTTAAAGTGAGTGACAGTGCACAGTGAGACGGTGCTACAGTGAGGGACAGTACACAGTGAGGCTGTGTTATAGTGAGGAACAGTACACAGTGAGACTGTATTACAGTGAGGGACAGTACACAGTGAGACTGTGTTACAGTGAGTGACAGTACACAGTGAGGCTGTGTTACAGTGAGGGACAGTAAACAGTGAGGCTGTGTTACAGTGAGGGACAGTACACAGTGAGACTGTGTTACAGTGAGGGACAGTACACAGTCAGACTGTGTTACTGTGAGGTACAGTACATGGTGAGACTGTGTTATAGTGAGGGACAATAAACAGTGAGGCTGTGTTATAGTGAGGGACAGTAAACAGTAAGACTGTGTTACTTTGAGTGAGGGACAGTACACAGTGAGACTGTGTTACAGTGAGTGAGGGATAGTACACAGTGAGACTTTTAAAGTGAGTGACCGTGCAGAGTGAGACTGTGCTACAGTGAGGGAGAGTACACAGTGAGAGTGTGTTACAGTGAGTGACAGTACACAGTGAGACTGTTACAGTGAGGGACAGTACACAGTGAGACTGTGTTGCAGTGAGTGTAAGTATACAGTGAGACTGTGTTACAGTGAGGGACAGTGCACAGTGAGCCTGTGTTACAGTGAGGGACAGTACACAGTGAGGCTGTGTTACAGTGAGGGACAGTACATATTGAGGCTGTGTTACAGTGAGGGACAGTACATATTGAGGCTGTGTTACAGTGAGGGACAGTACACAGTGAGACTGTGTTACTGTGAGGGACAGTACACAGTGAGACTGTGTTACATTGAGGGACAGTGCACAGTGAGGCTGTGTTACAGTGAGGGACAGTGCACAGTGATGCTGTGTTACAGGGAGGGACAGTACACAGTGAGACTGTTTTACAGGGAGGGACAGTACACAGTGAGACTGTTTTACAGGGAGGGACAGTACACAGTGAGGCTATGTTACAGTGAGGGACAGTAAACAGTGAGACTGTGTTACAGTGAGAGACAGTACACAGTGAGGCTGTGTAACAGTGCGGGACAGTACACAGTGAGACTGTGTTACAGTGAGGGACAGTACACGGTGAGACTGTGTTACAGTGAGGGACAGTACACAGTGAGACTGTGGTACAGTGAGGGACAGTACACAGTGAGACTGTTTTAAAGTGAGGGACAGTACACAGTGAGGCTGTGTTATAGTGAGGAACAGTACACAGTGAGACTGTGTTACAGTGAGGGACAGTACACGGTGAGACTGTGTTATAGTGAGGGACAGTACATAGTGAGGCTGTGTTACAGTGAGGGACAGTACACTGTGAGACTGTGTTACAGTGAGTGAGGGACAGTAAACAGTGAGCCTGTTTTACAGTGAGGAACAGTACAGATTGAGACTGTGTTACAGTGAGGGACAGTACACGGTAAGACTGTGTTATAATGAGGGACTGTACATAGTGAGGCTGTGTTATAGTGAGGGACAGTACACAGTGAGAGTGTACTACAGTGAGGGACAGTACACAGTGACACTGTGTTAAAGTGAGTGACAGTGCACAGTGAGACTGTGTTACAGTGAGAGACAGTACACGATGAGATTGTGTTACAGAGAGGGACAGTGCACAGTGAGGCTGTGTTAAAGTGAGGCACAGTCCAGAGTGAGACAGTTACAGTGAGGGACAGTGCACAGTGAGGCAGTTTTAAAATGAGGGACATTACACAGTGAGACTGTTACAGTGAGGGACAGTAGACAGTGAGGCTGTGTTACAGTGAGGGACAGTACACAGTGAGACTGTGTTAAAGTGAGGCACAGCACACAGTTAGACTGTTACAGTGAGGGACAGTACAGAGTGAGACTGTGTTACAGTGAGGCACAGTACACAGTGAGACTGTTGCAGTGAGGGACAGTACACAGTGAGATTGTGTTACAGTGAGCGACATCACACAGTGAGACTGCGTTAGAGTGAGGGACAGTACACGGTGAGACTGTGTTACAGTGAGGGACAGTACACAGTGAGACTGTGTTACAGTGAGGGACAGTACACAGTGAGACTGTGTTAGAGTGAGGGACAGTACACAGTGAGACTGTGTTACAGTGAGGGACAGTACACGTGAGACTGTGTTAAAGGGAGGGACAGTACACAGTGAGACTGTGTTACAGTGAGGGTCAGTACAAAGTGAGACTGTGTTACAGTGAGGGACAGTACACAGTGAGGCTGTGTTACAGTGAGGGACAGTACACAGTGAGACTGTGTTACAGTGAGGGACAGTACACGGTGAGACTGTGTTTCAGTGAGGGACTGTACACAGTGAGACTGTTAAAATGAGTGACAGTGCACAGTGAGACTGTGCTACAGTGAGGGAGAGTGCACAGTGAGACTGTGTTACAGTGAGGGACAGTACATGGTGAGACTGTTAAAATGAGTGACAGTGCACAGTCTGACTGTGCTACAGTGAGGGAGAGTGCACAGTGAGACTGTGTTACAGTGAGGGACAGTACATGGTGAGACTGTTAAAATGAGTGACAGTGCACAGTCTGACTGTGCTACAGTGAGGGAGAGTACACAGTGAGGCTGTGTTACAGTGAGGGACAGTAGACAGTGAGAATGTGTTACAGTAAGGGACAGTACACAGTGAGACTGTGTTACAGTGAGGGACAGTACACAGTGAGACTGTGTTACAGTGAGGGACAGTACACAGTGAGACTGTGTTACAGTGAGGGACAGTAGACAGTGAGGCTGTGTTACAGTGAAGGACAGTACACAGTGAGGCTCTGTTATAGTGAGGGAAAGTATAAAGTAAGACAGTGTTACTTTGAGTGTGGGACAGTACACAGGGAGAATGTGTTACAGTGAGGGACAGAACACGGTGAGACTGTTTTACAGGGAGGGACAGTACACAGTGAGATTGTGTTACAGTGAGGGACAGAACACAGTGAGACTGTTTTACAGTGAGGGACAGTACACAGTGAGATTGTGTTACAGTGAGGGACAGTACACAGTGAGGCTGTGTTACAGTGAGGGACAGTAGACAGTGAGACTGTTTTACAGTGAAGGACAGTACACAGTGAGACTGTGTTACAGTGAGGGACAGTACACAGTGAGACTGTGCTGCAGTGAGGGACAGTAGACAGTGAGACTATGTTGCGGTGAGGGACAGTACACAGTGAGACTGTGTTACAGTGAGGGACAGAACACGGTGAGACTGTTTTACAGTGAGGGACAGTACACAGTGAGATTGTGTTACAGTGAGGGACAGAACACAGTGAGACTGTGATACAGTGAGGGACAGTACACAGTGAGACTGTGATACAGTGAGGGACAGTAGACAGTGAGACTGTTTTACAGTGAGAGACAGTACAAGTGAGACTGTGTTACAGTGAGGGACAGTAAACAGTGAGGCTGGTTTACAGTGAGGGACAGTACACAGTGAGGCTGTGTTACAGTGAGGGACAGTACACAGTGAGACTGTGTTACAGTGAGGGACAGTATACAGTGAGGCTGTGTTACAGTGAAGGACTGTACACAGTGAGGCCGTGTAACAGTGAGGGACAGTACACAGTGAGACTGTGTTACAGTGAGGGACAGTAAACAGTGAGACTGTGTTAAAGTGAGGGACAGTACACAGTGAGACTGTGTTACAGTGAGGGACAGTACACAGTGAGGCTGTGTTACAGTGTGAGACAGTACACAGTGAGACTGTGTTACAGTGAGGGACAGTAAACAGTGAGACTGTGTTACAGTGAGAGACAGTACACAGTGAGACTGTGTTACAGTGAGGGACAGAACACAGTGAGACTGTGATACAGTGAGTACAGTAGACAGTGAGACTGTTTTACAGTGAGGGACAGTACACAGTGAGACTGTGTTACAGTGAGGGACAGTACACAGTGAGACTGTGTTACAGTGAGGGACAGAACACAGTGAGACTGTGATACAGTGAGGGACAGTAGACAGTGAGACTGTTTTACAGTGAGGGACAGTACAAGTGAGACTGTGTTACAGTGAGGGACAGTAAACAGTGAGGCTGGTTTACAGTGAGGGACAGTACACAGTGAGGCTGTGTTACAGTGAGGGACAGTAAACAGTGAGGCTGGTTTACAGTGAGGGACAGTACACAGTGAGGCTGTGTTACAGTGAGGGACAGTAAACAGTGAGACTGTGTTACAGTGAGGGACAGTACACAGTGAGACTGTGTTACAGTGAGGGACAGTACACAGTGAGACATTATGTATACAGTGAAGGACAGTTCACAGTGAGACAGTATTACAGTGAGGGACAGTACACAGTGAGGCTGTGTTACAGTGAGGGACAGTAAACAGTGAGGCTGGTTTACAGTGAGGGACAGTACACAGTGAGGCTGTGTTACAGTGAGGGCCAGTAAACAGTGAGACTGTGTTACAGTGAGGGACAGTACACAGTGAGATTGTGTTACAGTGAAGGACAGTACAGAGTGAGGCTGCGTTACAGCGAGGGACAGTACACAGTGAGACTGTGTTAAAATGAGTTACAGTACAAAGTGTGACAGTTACAGTGAGGGACTGTACAAAGTGAGACTGTGTTACAGTGAGTGACAGTACACAGTGAGGCTGTGTTACAGTGAGGGACAGTAAACAGTGAGGCTGTGTTACAGTGAGGGACAGTACACAGTGAGACTGTGCTACAGTGAGGGACAGTACACCGTCAGACTGTGTTACTGTGAGGTACAGTACACGGTGAGGCTGTTTCACATTGAGGGACAGTACAAAGTGAGACTGTGTTACAGTGAGGGACAGAACACAGTGAGATTGTGTTACTTTGAGGGACAGTACACAGTGAGACTGTGTTACAGTGAGTGACAGTAAACAGTGAGGCTGGTTTACAGTGAGGGACAGTAAACAGTGAGGCTGTGTTACAGTGTGGGACAGTACACAGTGAGACTGTGTTACAGGGAGGGACAGTACACAGTGAGGCTATGTTACAGTGAGGGACAGTAAACAGTGAGACTGTGTTACAGTGAGAGACAGTACACAGTGAGGCTGTGTAACAGTGAGGGACAGTACACAGTGAGACTGTGTTACAGTGAGGGACAGTAAACATGTGAGGCTGGTTTACAGTGAGGGTCAGTAAACAGTGAGGCTGGTTTACAGTGAGGGACAGTAAACAGTGAGGCTGGTTTACAGTGAGGGACAGTAAACAGTGAGGCTGTGTTACAGTGTGGGACAGTACACAGTGAGACTGTGTTACAGGGAGGGACAGTACACAGTGAGACTGTGTTACAGTGAGGGACAGTAAACAGTGAGACTGTGTTACAGTGAGAGACAGTACACAGTGAGACTGTGTTACAGTGAGGGACAGTACACGGTCAGACTGTGTTACAGTGAGGGACAGTACACAGTGAAGCTGTGTTACAGTGAGAGACAGTACACAGTGAGGCTGTGTAACAGTGAGGGACAGTACATGGTGAGACTGTGTTATAGTGAGGGACAATAAACAGTGAGGCTGTGTTATAGTGAGGGACAGTAAACAGTAAGACTGTGTTACTTTGAGTGAGGGATAGTACACAGTGAGACTTTTAAAGTGAGTGACCGTGCACAGTGAGACTGTGCTACAGTGAGGGAGAGTACACAGTGAGACTGTGTTACAGTGAGTGACAGTACACAGTGAGACTGTTACAGTGAGGGACAGTACACAGTGAGACTGTTACAGTGAGGGACAGTACACAGTGAGACTGTGTGACAGTGAGTGACAGTACACAGTGAGACTGTGTTGCAGTGAGTGTAAGTACACAGTGAGACTGTGTTACAGTGAGGGACAGTACATATTGAGGCTCTGTTACAGTGAGGGACAGTACATATTGAGGCTGTGTTACAGTGAGGGACAGTACATATTGAGGCTGTGTTACAGTGAGGGACAGAACACAGTGAGACTGTGTTACAGTGAGGGACAGTACACAGTGAGACTGTGTTACATTGAGGGACAGTGCACAGTGAGGCTGTGTTACAGTGAGGGACAGTGCACAGTGATGCTGTGTTACAGGGAGGGACAGTACACAGTGAGACTGTTTTACAAGGAGGGACAGTACACCATGAGGCTCTGTTACAGTGAGGGACAGTAAACAGTGAGACTGTGTTACAGGGAGGGACAGTACACAGTGATGCTATGTTACAGTGAGGGACAGTAAACAGTGAGACTGTGTTACAGGGAGGGACAGTACACAGTGATGCTATGTTACAGTGAGGGACAGTAAACAGTGAGACTGTGTTACAGTGAGGGACAGTACATATTGAGGCTGTGTTACAGTGAGGGACAGTACACAGTGACACTGTGTTACAGTGAGGGACAGTACACAGTGAGGCTGTGTTACAGTGAGGGACAGTACATATTGAGGCTGTGTTACAGTGAGGGACAGTACATATTGAGGCTGTGTTACAGTGAGGGACAGTACACAGTGAGACTGTGTTACAGTGAGGGACAGTACACAGTGAGGCTGTGTTACAGTGAGGGACAGTACATATTGAGGCTGTGTTACAGTGAGGGACAGTATACAGTGAGACAGTGTTACAGTGAGGGACATGACGCAGGGAGAATGTGATACAGTGAGGGACAGTACACAGTGAGACCGTGTTACAGTGAGGGACAGTACACAGTAAGACTGTGTTAGAGTGAGGGACTGTACACAGTGAGACTGTGTTATAGTGAGTGTAAGTACACAGTGAGACAAGTGTTACAGTGAGGGACAGTACACAGTGAGACTGTGTTACAGTGAGGGTCAGTACACAGTAAGACTGTTTTACAGTGAGGGTCAGTACACAGTGAGACTGTGTTACAGTGAGGGACAGTACACAGTGAGGCTGTGTTATATTGATGGACAGTACACAGTGAGACTGTGTTACTGTGAGTGAGGGACACTACACAGTGAGACTGTGTTACAGTGAGTGACAGTACACAGTGAGACTGTGTTACAGTGAGTGACAGTACACAGTGAGACTGTTACAGTGAGGGACAGTACAGAGTGAGACTGTGTGACAGTGAGGGATAGTACAGAGTAAGACTGTGTTGGAGTGAGGGACAGTACACAGTGAGAATGTGTTGCAGTGAGTGTCAGTATACAGTGAGACTGTGTTACAGTGAGGGACAGTACACAGTGACACTGTGTTACAGTGAGGGACAGTACACAGTGAGGCTGTGTTACAGTGAGGGACAGTACACAGTGAGACTTTGTTACAGTGAGAGACAGTACACAGTGAGACTGTGTTACAGTGAGGGACAGTACACAGTGAGGCTGTGTTACAGTGTGAGACCGTACACAGTGAGGCCGTGTAACAGTGAGGGACAGTACACAGTGAGACTGTGTTACAGTGAGGGACAGTACACAGTGAGACTGTGTTACAGTGAGGGACAGTAAACAGTGAGACTGTGTTACAGTGAGAGACAGTACACAGTGAGACTGTGTTACAGTGAGGGACAGTACACAGTGAGACTGTGTTACAGTGAGGGACAGTACACAGTGAGACATTGTGTATACAGTGAGGGACTGTACACAGTGAGACAGTATTACAGTGAGTGACAGTATACAGTAAAACTGTGTTGCAGTGAGTGAGGGACAGTACACAGTGAGCCTGTTTTACAGGGAGGGACTGTACAAAGTGAGACTGTGTTACACTGAGGGACAGTAGACTGTGAGACTGTGTTACAGTGAGTGACAGTAAACTGTGAGACTGTGGTACAGTGAGGGAGAGTACACAGTGAGACTGTGTTACAGTGAGTGACAGTACACAGTGAGACTGTTACAGTGAGGGACAGTACACAGTGAGACTGTTACAGTGAGGGACAGTACACAGTGAGACTGTGTGACAGTGAGGGACAGTACACAGTGAGACTGTGTTGCAGTGAGTGTAAGTACACAGTGAGACTGTGTTACAGTGAGGGACAGTACATATTGAGGCTCTGTTACAGTGAGGGACAGTACATATTGAGGCTGTGTTACAGTGAGGGACAGTACATATTGAGGCTGTGTTACAGTGAGGGACAGAACACAGTGAGACTGTGTTACAGTGAGGGACAGTACACAGTGAGACTGTGTTACATTGAGGGACAGTGCACAGTGAGACTGTGTTACAGTGAGGGACAGTGCACAGTGATGCTGTGTTACAGGGAGGGACAGTACACAGTGAGACTGTTTTACAGGGAGGGACAGTACACCGTGAGGCTCTGTTACAGTGAGGGACAGTAAACAGTGAGACTGTGTTACAGTGAGAGACAGTACACAGTGAGACTGTGTTACAGTGAGGGACAGTACACGGTTAGACTGTGTTACAGTGAGGGACAGTACACAGTGAGGCTGTGTTACAGTGAGAGACAGTACACAGTGAGTCTGTGTAACAGTGAGGGACAGTACATGGTGAGACTGTGTTATAGTGAGGGACAATAAACAGTGAGGCTGTGTTATAGTGAGGGACAGTAAACAGTAAGGGGTAAAAATGAGTCGCGCCCTATTTGGGGCGCTAACCTCGCCGGGGCGCGACTTTTAGCGCCCCGAAAAAATTAGCGGCCCCGCGCCGGAACTTCAGTGGTTGCGCCCCAAGAGGGAAGCGGGGCGCCACTGGAAGCACCCCGCATCCCTCTTGGGGCGCTGCGAGTGAATATCCTGGCGCTAGGTGCCGCAGCGCCACGCGCTGCGGCACGTCGCGCCGCGGTATTGCAGGCCTTCCTCCCCTTCTTAAAGGGGAGGGACCCTGCGCAGCGCGAACCGGGGCCCAGCTGGGCCCCCAGGGATCGGGAGTGCCGGCAAAAGAGCCCGGCACTCAAGAGAAGTTCCGGGCTCTTGGAGCGCAGCCGGCACTTCACGGTGGGGGGGCTTCACGGGGGCCGGGGGCAGGTGCTGGCAGGCGGCCAGCAACAAAAATGGCCGCCTGCCACCTCCCCTTTAAATATCGCCGCCCCGGCCGCACGTACGCCTCCCTGAACCCGTCGGACATAGCGTCTGGCGGTAAATCAGGGGGCGCGACTGAAGATCACGGCCGGGGCGCGAGCGGGGTGCTGCGCACGGCGATGACGTCATCGCCGGCGGCGCAGCGCCACAGGGCGCTACCGGCTGCCGCCGCCGCTAACCTCCCACTAAATTTTTCGGGAGGCGTGGGCGGCGCTGCGCCCGGGCGTTAGCTGCTTTACGCCCCATTAGCGCCCTCTTAAGGCGCTAACGGGAGGCGCAAGCAGCTGAATTTTTCCCCCTAAGACTGTGTTACTTTGAGTGAGGGATAGTACATGGTGAGACTTTTAAAGTGAGTGACCGTGCACAGTGAGACTGTGCTACAGTGAGGGAGAGTACACAGTGAGACTGTGTTACAGTGAGTGACAGTACACAGTGAGACTGTTACAGTGAGGGACAGTACACAGTGAGACTGTTACAGTGAGGGACAGTACACAGTGAGACTGTGTGACAGTGAGGGACAGTACACAGTGAGACTGTGTTGCAGTGAGTGTAAGTACACAGTGAGACTGTGTTACAGTGAGGGACAGTACATATTGAGGCTCTGTTACAGTGAGGGACAGTACATATTGAGGCTGTGTTACAGTGAGGGACAGTACATATTGAGGCTGTGTTACAGTGAGGGACAGAACACAGTGAGACTGTGTTACAGTGAGGGACAGTACACAGTGAGACTGTGTTACATTGAGGGACAGTGCACAGTGAGGCTGTGTTACAGTGATGGACAGTGCACAGTGATGCTGTGTTACAGGGAGGGACAGTACACAGTAAGACTGTTTTACAGGGAGGGACAGTACACCGTGAGGCTCTGTTACAGTGAGGGACAATAAACAGTGAGACTGTGTTACAGGGAGGGACAGTACACAGTGATGCTATGTTACAGTGAGGGACAGTAAACAGTGAGACTGTGTTACAGTGAGAGACAGTACACAGTGAGACTGTGTTACAGTGAGGGACAGTACACGGTTAGACTGTGTTACAGTGAGGGACAGTACACAGTGAGGCTGTGTTACAGTGAGAGACAGCACACAGTGAGGCTGTGTAACAGTGAGGGACAGTACATGGTGAGACTGTGTTATAGTGAGGGACAATAAACAGTGAGGCTGTGTTATAGTGAGGGACAGTAAACAGTAAGACTGTGTTACTTTGAGTGAGGGATAGTACATGGTGAGACTTTTAAAGTGAGTGACCGTGCACAGTGAGACTGTGCTACAGTGAGGGAGAGTACACAGTGAGACTGTGTTACAGTGAGGGACAGTACACAGTGAGACTGTGTAACAGTGCAGGACAGTACACAGTGAGACTGTGTAACAGTGCAGGACAGTACACAGTGAGACTGTGTTACAGTGAGGGACAGTACACGATGTGACTGTGTTACAGTGAGGGACAGTACACAGTGAGACTGTGTTACAGTGAGGGACAGTACACGGTGAGACTGTGTTACAGTGAGGGACAGTACACAGTGAGGCTGTGTTACAGTGAGAGACAGTACACAGTGAGTCTGTGTAACAGTGAGGGACAGTACATGGTGAGACTGTGTTATAGTGAGGGACAATAAACAGTGAGGCTGTGTTATAGTGAGGGACAGTAAACAGTAAGGGGTAAAAATGAGTCGCGCCCTATTTGGGGCGCTAACCTCGCCGGGGCGCGACTTTTAGCGCCCCGAAAAAATTAGCGGCCCCGCGCCGGAACTTCAGTGGTTGCGCCCCAAGAGGGAAGCGGGGCGCCACTGGAAGCACCCCGCATCCCTCTTGGGGCGCTGCGAGTGAATATCCTGGCGCTACGTGCCGCAGCGCCACGCGCTGCGGCACGTCGCGCCGCGGTATTGCAGGCCTTCCTCCCCTTCTTAAAGGGGAGGGACCCTGCGCAGCGCGAACCGGGGCCCAGCTGGGCCCCCAGGGATCGGGAGTGCCGGCAAAAGAGCCCGGCACTCAAGAGAAGTTCCGGGCTCTTGGAGCGCAGCCGGCACTTCACGGTGGGGGGGCTTCACGGGGGCCGGGGGCAGGTGCTGGCAGGCGGCCAGCAACAAAAATGGCCGCCTGCCACCTCCCCTTTAAATATCGCCGCCCCGGCCGCACGTACGCCTCCCTGAACCCGTCGGACATAGCGTCTGGCGGTAAATCAGGGGGCGCGACTGAAGATCACGGCCGGGGCGCGAGCGGGGTGCTGCGCACGGCGATGACGTCATCGCCGGCGGCGCAGCGCCACAGGGCGCTACCGGCTGCCGCCGCCGCTAACCTCCCACTAAATTTTTCGGGAGGCGTGGGCGGCGCTGCGCCCGGGCGTTAGCTGCTTTACGCCCCATTAGCGCCCTCTTAAGGCGCTAACGGGAGGCGCAAGCAGCTGAATTTTTCCCCCTAAGACTGTGTTACTTTGAGTGAGGGATAGTACATGGTGAGACTTTTAAAGTGAGTGACCGTGCACAGTGAGACTGTGCTACAGTGAGGGAGAGTACACAGTGAGACTGTGTTACAGTGAGTGACAGTACACAGTGAGACTGTTACAGTGTGGGACAGTACACAGTGAGACTGTTACAGTGAGGGACAGTACACAGTGAGACTGTGTGACAGTGAGGGACAGTACACAGTGAGACTGTGTTGCAGTGAGTGTAAGTACACAGTGAGACTGTGTTACAGTGAGGGACAGTACATATTGAGGCTCTGTTACAGTGAGGGACAGTACATATTGAGGCTGTGTTACAGTGAGGGACAGTACATATTGAGGCTGTGTTACAGTGAGGGACAGAACACAGTGAGACTGTGTTACAGTGAGGGACAGTACACAGTGAGACTGTGTTACATTGAGGGACAGTGCACAGTGAGGCTGTGTTACAGTGATGGACAGTGCACAGTGATGCTGTGTTACAGGGAGGGAGTGTACACAGTAAGACTGTTTTACAGGGAGGGACAGTACACCGTGAGGCTCTGTTACAGTGAGGGACAATAAACAGTGAGACTGTGTTACAGGGAGGGACAGTACACAGTGATGCTATGTTACAGTGAGGGACAGTAAACAGTGAGACTGTGTTACAGTGAGAGACAGTACACAGTGAGACTGTGTTACAGTGAGGGACAGTACACGGTTAGACTGTGTTACAGTGAGGGACAGTACACAGTGAGGCTGTGTTACAGTGAGAGACAGCACACAGTGAGGCTGTGTAACAGTGAGGGACAGTACATGGTGAGACTGTGTTATAGTGAGGGACAATAAACAGTGAGGCTGTGTTATAGTGAGGGACAGTAAACAGTAAGACTGTGTTACTTTGAGTGAGGGATAGTACATGGTGAGACTTTTAAAGTGAGTGACCGTGCACAGTGAGACTGTGCTACAGTGAGGGAGAGTACACAGTGAGACTGTGTTACAGTGAGGGACAGTACACAGTGAGACTGTGTAACAGTGCAGGACAGTACACAGTGAGACTGTGTAACAGTGCAGGACAGTACACAGTGAGACTGTGTTACAGTGAGGGACAGTACACGATGTGACTGTGTTACAGTGAGGGACAGTACACAGTGAGACTGTGTTACAGTGAGGGACAGTACACGGTGAGACTGTGTTACAGTGAGGGACAGTACACAGTGAGTCTGTGTTACAGTGAGAGACAGTACACAGTGAGGCTGTGTAACAGTGCGGGACAGTACACGGTGAGACTGTGTTACAGTGAGGGACAGTACACGGTGAGACTGTGTTACAGTGAGGGACAGTACACAGTGAGACTGTGTTACAGTGAGGGACAGTACATGGTGAGACTGTGTTATAGTGAGGGACAATAAACAGTGAGGCTGTGTTATAGTGAGGGACAGTAAACAGTAAGACCGTGTTACATTGAGTGAGGGACAGTACACAGTGAGACTGTGTTTCAGTGAGTGAGGGATAGTACACAGTGAGACTTTTAAAGTGAGTGACAGTGCACAGTGAGACTGTGCTACAGTGAGGGAGAGTACACAGTGAGACTGTGTTACAGTGAGTGACAGTACACAGTGAGACTGTTACAGTGAGGGACAGTACACAGTGAGACTGTTACAGTGAGGGACAGTACAGAGTGAGACTGTGTGACAGTGAGGGATAGTACAGAGTAAGACTGTGTTGGAGTGAGGGACAGTACACAGTGAGACTGTGTTGCAGTGAGTGTAAGTATACAGTGAGACTGTGTTACAGTGAGGGACAGTACACAGTGACACTGTGTTACAGTGAGGGACAGTACACAGTGAGGCTGTGTTACAGTGAGGGACAGTACATATTGAGGCTGTGTTACAGTGAGGGACAGTACATATTGAGGCTGTGTTACAGTGAGGGACAGTACACAGTGAGACAGTGTTACAGTGAGGGACATGACGCAGGGAGAATGTGATACAGTGAGGGACAGTACACAGTGAGACCGTGTTACAGTGAGGGACAGTACACAGTAAGACTGTGTTAGAGTGAGGGACTGTACACAGTGAGACTGTGTTATAGTGAGTGTAAGTACACAGTGAGACAAGTGTTACAGTGAGGGACAGTACACAGTGAGACTGTGTTACAGTGAGGGTCAGTACACAGTAAGACTGTTTTACAGTGAGGGTCAGTACACAGTGAGACTGTGTTACAGTGAGGGACAGTACACAGTGAGACTGTGTTACAGTGAGTGACAGTACACAGTGAGACTGTTACAGTGAGGGACAGTACAGAGTGAGAATGTGTTGCAGTGAGTGTAAGTATACAGTGAGACTGTGTTACAGTGAGGGACAGTACACAGTGAGGCTGTGTTACAGTGAGGGACAGTACACAGTGAGACTTTGTTACAGTGAGGGACAGTACACAGTGAGACTGTGTTACAGTGTGAGACCGTACACAGTGAGTCCGTGTAACAGTAAGGGACAGTACACAGTGAGACTGTGTTACAGTGAGGGACAGTACACAGTGAGACTGTGTTACAGTGAGGGACAGTAAACAGTGAGACTGTGTTACAGTGAGAGACAGTACACAGTGAGACTGTGTTACAGTGAGGGACAGTACACAGTGAGACTGTGTTACAGTGAGGGACAGTACACAGTGAGACTGTTAAAGTGAGTGACAGTGCACAGTGGGACTGTTCTACAGTGAGGGAGAGTACACAGTGAGACTGTGTTACAGTGAGAGACAGTACACAGTGAGGCTGTGTTACAGTGAGGGACAGTACACAGTGAGGCTGTGTTACAGTGAGGGAAAGTACACAGTGACACTGTGTTACATGAGGGACAGTACACAGTGAGACTGGTTTACAGTGAGGGACAATACACAGTGAGATTGTGTTACAGTGAGGGACAGTACACAGTTAGACTGTGTTACAGTGACGGACAGTACACAATGAGACTGTGTTACACTGAGGGATAGTACACAATCAGTCTGTTTTACACTGAGGGACAGTACAGAGTGAGACTGTGTTACAGTGAGGTATAGTACACAGTGAGGAAGTGTTACAGTGAGGGATAGTACACAGTGAGACTGTGTTACATGAGGGACAGTACACAGTGAAGCTGTGTTACAGTGACGGACAATAAACAGTGAGACTGTTATACAGTGAGGGACAGTACACAATGTGGACTTTGTTACAGTGAGGGATAGTACACAGTGAGACAGTGTTATAGTGAGGGACAGTACACAATGCGACTGTGTTACAGTGAGGGACAGTACACATTGAGGCTGTGTTACAGTGAAGGACAGCACACAGTGAGGCTATGTTACAGTGAGGGACAGTACACAGTGAGACTGTGTTACAGTGAGGGAAAGTACACAGTGAGGCTGTGTTACAGTGAGGGACAGTACACAGTGAGGCTGTGTTACAGTGAGGGACAGTACACAGTGAGGCTGTGTTACAGTGAGGGACAGTACATAGTGAGACAGTGTTACAGTGAGGGAAAGTACACTTAAGACTGTGTTAAAGTCAGTGACAGTACACTATGAGACAGTGTTACAGTGAGGGACAGTACACAATGAGACAGTGTTACAGTGAGGGACAGTACACAGTGAGACTGTTTTACAGTGAGGGACAGTACACAGTGAGGCTGTGTTACAGTGAGGGACAGTACACAGTGAGACTGTGTTACAGTGAGGGACAGTACACAGTGAGACTGTGTTAAAGTGAGGGACAGTTCACAGTGAGACTGTGTTACAGTGAGGGAGAGTACACAGTGAGACTGTGTTACAGTAAGGGACGGTCCACAGTGAGGCTGTGTTACAGTGAGTGACAGTACACAGTGGGACAGTGTTACAGTGAGGGACAGTACACAATGTGAGTGTGTTACAATGAGGGACAGTACACAGTGAGACTGTGTTACAGTGAGGGACAGGACAGAGTGTGGCTGTGTTACAGTGAGAGACTCTAAAAAGTGAGACTGGTTTACAGTGAGGGACAGTACATAGTGAGACAGTGTTACAGTGAGGGACAGTACACGGTGAGACTGTGTTAAAGTCAGTGACAGTACACAATGAGACAGTGTTACAGTGAGGGACAGTACACATTGAGACAGTGTTACAGTGAGGGACAGTACACAGTGAGGCTGGATTACAGTGAGGGACAGTACACAGTGAGTCTCTGTTACAGTGACGGGCAGAGCACAGTGAAACTGTGTTACATGAGGGACAGTACACAGTGAGACTGTTTTACAGTGAGGAAAAGTACACAGTGAGACTGTGTTACAGTGAGGGACAGTACTCAGTGAGACTGTGTTAAAGTCAGTGACAGTTCACAGTGAGACTTTGTTCCACTGAGGGACAGTACACAGTGAGAGTGTGTTACAGTGACGGGCAGAGCACAGTGAGACTGTGTTACAGTGAGGGACAGTACACAATGAGACTGTGTTACAGTGAGGGACAGTACACAGTGAGGCTGTGTTACAGTGAGGGACAGTCCACAGTGAGACTGTGTTACAGTGAGGGACAGTACATATTGAGGCTGTGTTACAGTGAGGGACAGTATACAGTGAGACAGTGTTACAGTGAGGGACAGTACAGAATGAGACTGTTTGACAGTGAGGGACAGTACACAGTGAGACAGTGTTACAGTGAGGGACAGTACACAGTAAGACTGTGTTATAGTGAGTGTAAGTACACAGTGAGACAAGTGTTACAGTGAGGAACAGTACACAATGAGACTGTGTTACAGTGGGGGACAGTACACAGTGAGACTGTGTTACAGTGAAGGACAGTACACAGTGAGACTGTTTTACAATGAGGGACAGTACACAGTGAGACTGTGTTACAGTGAGGGACAGTACACAGTGAGACTGTTTTACAATGAGGGACAGTACACAGTGAGACTGTGTTACAGTGAGGGACAGTACACAGTGAGACTGTTTTACAGTGGGGGACAGTACACAGTGAGACTGTGTTACAGTGAGGGACAGTACACAGTGAGACAGTTTTAAACTGAGGGATAGAACACAGTAAGACTGTGTTACAGTGAGGAACAGGACACAGTGAGACTGTGTTAAAGTCAGTGACAGTTCACAGTGAGACTTTGTTCCAGTGAGGGACAGTACACAGTGAGATTGTGTTACAGTGAGCGACAGCACACAGTGAGGCTGGATTACAGTGAGGGACAGTACACAGCGCGGCTGGGTTACAGTGAGGGGCAGAGCACAGTGAGACTGTGTTACAGTGAGGGACAGTACACAGTGAGACTATGTTACATGAGGGACAGTACACTGTGAGACGCTGTTACAGTGAGGGTCAGTACACAGTGAGACTGTGTTACAGTGAGAGACAGTACACAGTGAGACTGTGTTACATGAGGGACAATACACAGTGTGAGTGTGTTACAGTGAGGGACAGTACACAGTGAGTCTGTGTTACAGTGAGGGACAGTACACAGTGAGACTGTGTTACAGTGAGGGACAGTACACAGTGAGACTGTGTTACATGAGGATCAGTACACAGTGAGATTGTGTTACAGTGAGGGTCAGTACACATTGAGACTGTGTTACAGTGAGGGACAGTACACAGTGAGACTGTGTTACAGTGAGGGACAGTACACAGTGAGACTGTGTTAAAGTGAGGGACAGTTCACAGTGAGACTGTGTTACAGTGAGGGAGAGTACACAGTGAGACTGTGTTACAGTAAGGGACGGTCCACAGTGAGGCTGTGTTACAGTGAGTGACAGTACACAGTGGGACAGTGTTACAGTGAGGGACAGTACACAATGTGAGTGTGTTACAATGAGGGACAGTACACAGTGAGACTGTGTTACAGTGAGGGACAGGACAGAGTGTGGCTGTGTTACAGTGAGAGACTCTAAAAAGTGAGACTGGTTTACAGTGAGGGACAGTACATAGTGAGACAGTGTTACAGTGAGGGACAGTACACGGTGAGACTGTGTTAAAGTCAGTGACAGTACACAATGAGACAGTGTTACAGTGAGGGACAGTACACATTGAGACAGTGTTACAGTGAGGGACAGTACACAGTGAGGCTGGATTACAGTGAGGGACAGTACACAGTGAGTCTCTGTTACAGTGACGGGCAGAGCACAGTGAAACTGTGTTACATGAGGGACAGTACACAGTGAGACTGTTTTACAGTGAGGAAAAGTACACAGTGAGACTGTGTTACAGTGAGGGACAGTACTCAGTGAGACTGTGTTAAAGTCAGTGACAGTTCACAGTGAGACTTTGTTCCACTGAGGGACAGTACACAGTGAGAGTGTGTTACAGTGACGGGCAGAGCACAGTGAGACTGTGTTACAGTGAGGGACAGTACACAATGAGACTGTGTTACAGTGAGGGACAGTACACAGTGAGGCTGTGTTACAGTGAGGGACAGTCCACAGTGAGACTGTGTTACAGTGAGGGACAGTACATATTGAGGCTGTGTTACAGTGAGGGACAGTATACAGTGAGACAGTGTTACAGTGAGGGACAGTACAGAATGAGACTGTTTGACAGTGAGGGACAGTACACAGTGAGACAGTGTTACAGTGAGGGACAGTACACAGTAAGACTGTGTTATAGTGAGTGTAAGTACACAGTGAGACAAGTGTTACAGTGAGGAACAGTACACAATGAGACTGTGTTACAGTGGGGGACAGTACACAGTGAGACTGTGTTACAGTGAAGGACAGTACACAGTGAGACTGTTTTACAATGAGGGACAGTACACAGTGAGACTGTGTTACAGTGAGGGACAGTACACAGTGAGACTGTTTTACAATGAGGGACAGTACACAGTGAGACTGTGTTACAGTGAGGGACAGTACACAGTGAGACTGTTTTACAGTGGGGGACAGTACACAGTGAGACTGTGTTACAGTGAGGGACAGTACACAGTGAGACAGTTTTAAACTGAGGGATAGAACACAGTAAGACTGTGTTACAGTGAGGAACAGGACACAGTGAGACTGTGTTAAAGTCAGTGACAGTTCACAGTGAGACTTTGTTCCAGTGAGGGACAGTACACAGTGAGATTGTGTTACAGTGAGCGACAGTACACAGTGAGGCTGGATTACAGTGAGGGACAGTACACAGCGCGGCTGGGTTACAGTGAGGGGCAGAGCACAGTGAGACTGTGTTACAGTGAGGGACAGTACACAGTGAGACTATGTTACATGAGGGACAGTACACTGTGAGACGCTGTTACAGTGAGGGTCAGTACACAGTGAGACTGTGTTACAGTGAGAGACAGTACACAGTGAGACTGTGTTACATGAGGGACAATACACAGTGTGAGTGTGTTACAGTGAGGGACAGTACACAGTGAGTCTGTGTTACAGTGAGGGACAGTACACAGTGAGACTGTGTTACAGTGAGGGACAGTACACAGTGAGACTGTGTTACATGAGGATCAGTACACAGTGAGATTGTGTTACAGTGAGGGTCAGTACACATTGAGACTGTGTTACAGTGAGGGACAGTACACAGTGAGACTGTGTTACATGAGGGACAATACACAGTGTGAGTGTGTTACAGTGAGGGACAGTACACAGTGAGATTGTGTTACAGTGAGGGACAGTACACAGTGAGACTGTGTTACAGTGATGGACTGTACATAATGAGACTGTGTTACATGAGGGACAGTACACAGTGAGACTGTTTCACAGTGAGTGACAGTACACAGTGAGACTGTTTCACAGTGAGGGACAGTACACAGTGAGACTGTGTTACAGTGAGAGACAGTACACAGTGAGGATGTGTTACAGTGAGGGACAGTACACAGTGAGGCTGTGTTACAGTGAGGGAAAGTACACAGTGAGACTGTGTTACAGTGAGAGACAGTACACAGTGAGGATGTGTTACAGTGAGGGACAGTACACAGTGAGGCTGTGTTACAGTGAGGGACAGTACACAGTGAGACTGTGTTACAGTGAGGGACAGTAAACAGTGAGACTGTGTTACAGTGAGGGACAGTACACAGTGAGACTGTTAAAGTGAGTGACAGTGCACAGTGAGACTGTGCTACAGTGAGGGAGAGTACACAGTGAGGCTGTGTTACAGTGAGGGACAGTACACAGTGAGAATGTGTTACAGTGAGGGACAGTACACAGTGAGACTGTTTTAAAGTGAGGGACAGTACACAGTGAGGCTGTGTTATAGTGAGGAACAGTACACAGTGAGACTGTATTACAGTGAGGGACAGTACACAGTGAGACTGTGTTACAGTGAGTGAGGGACAGTAAACAGTGAGCCTGTTTTACAGTGAGGAACAGTACAGATTGAGACTGTGTTACAGTGAGGGACAGTACACAGTAAGACTGTGTTATAGTGAGGGACTGTACATAGTGAGGCTGTGTTATAGTGAGGGACAGTATACAGTAAGACTGTGTTACTTTGAGTGAGGGACAGTACACAGTGAGCCTGTTCTCAAGCGAGGGTCAGTAAAGAGTGAGGCTGTGTTACAGTGAGGTACAGTACACAGTGAGACTGCTAAAGTGAGTGACAGTGCACAGTTAGATTGTGCTACAGTGAGGGACAGTACACAGTGAGACTGTGACAGTGAGGGACAGTACACAGTGAGACTGTGTTACAGTGAGGGACAGTACACACTGAGACTGTGTTACAGTGAGGAACAGTAGACAGTGAGACTGTGTTGCTGTGAGTGACAATACATAGTGAAGCTGTGTTACAGTGAGGGACAGTACACAGGGAGACTGTGTTACAGTGAGGGACAGTAGACAGTGAGAGTGTGTTACAGTGAGTGACAGGACACAGTGAGGCTGTGTTACAGTGAGGGACAGCACACAGTTAGACTGTGTTACAGTGAGGGAGAGTACACAGTGAGGCTGTGTTACAGTGAGGGAGAGTACACAGTAAGACTTTGTTACAGTGAGGGAAAGTACACAGTGAGGCTCTGTTATATTGAGTCACAGTACACAGTAATACTATGTTACAGTGAGTGAGGGACACTACACAGTGAGACTGTGTTACAGTGAGGGACAGTACACAGTGAGGCTGTGTTACAGTGAGGGACAGTCCACAGTGAGACTGTGTTACAGTGAGGGACAGTACATATTGAGGCTGTGTTACAGTGAGGGACAGTATACAGTGAGACAGTGTTACAGTGAGGGACAGTACAGAATGAGACTGTTTGACAGTGAGGGACAGTACACAGTGAGACAGTGTTATAGTGAGTGTAAGTACACAGTGAGACAAGTGTTACAGTGAGGGACAGTACACAGTGAGACTGTGTTGCAGTGAGGAACAGTACACAATGAGACTGTGTTACAGTGGGGGACAGTACACAGTGAGACTGTTTTACAGTGAGGGACATCACACAGTGAGACTATGTTACATGAGGGACAGTACACTGTGAGATGCTGTTACAGTGAGGGTCAGTACACAGTGAGACTGTGTTACAGTGAGGGACAGTACACAGTGAGTCTGTGTTACATGAGGGACAATACACAGTGTGAGTGTGTTACAGTGAGGGACAGTACACAGTGAGTCTGTGTTACAGTGAGGGACAGTACACAGTGAGACTGTGTTACAGTGAGGGACAGTACACAGTGAGACTGTGTTACAGTGAGGGACAGTACACAGTGAGACTGTTTTACAGTGAGGGTCAGTACACAGTGAGACTGTGTTACAGTGAGGGACAGTACACAGTGAGACTGTGTTACAGTGAGGGACAGTACACAGTGAGGCTGTGTTACAGTGAGGGACAGTACACAGTGAGACTGTGTTACATGAGGGACAGTACACAGTGAGACTGTGTTACAGTGAGGGACAGTACACAGTGAGACTGTGTTACAGTGAGGGACAGTACACAGTGAGACTGTGTTACAGTGACGGACAGTACACAGTGAGACTGTGTTACACTGAGGGATAGTACACAATCAGTCTGTTTTACACTGAGGGACAGTACAGAGTGAGACTGTGTTACAGTGAGGTATAGTACACAGTGAGGCTGTGTTACAGTGAGGGATAGTACACAGTGAGACTGTGTTACATGAGGGACAGTACACAGTGAAGCTGTGTTACAGTGACGGACAATAAACAGTGAGACTGTTATACAGTGAGGGACAGTACACAATGTGGACTTTGTTACAGTGAGGGATAGTACACAGTGAGACAGTGTTACAGTGAGGGACAGTACACAATGCGACTGTGTTACAGTGAGGGACAGTACACATTGAGGCTGTGTTACAGTGAGGGACAGCACACAGTGAGGCTGTGTTACAGTGAGGGACAGTACCCAGTGAGACAGTGTTAAAGTGAGGGACAGTACCCAGTGAGACAGTGTTACAGTGAGGGACAGTACACAGTGAGACTGTGTTACAGTGAGGGAAAGTACACAGTGAGGCTGTGTTACAGTGAGGGACAGTACACAGTGAGGCTGTGTTACAGTGAGGGACAGTACACAGTGAGGCTGTGTTACAGTGAGGGACAGTACATAGTGAGACAGTGTTACAGTGAGGGAAAGTACACTTGAGACTGTGTTAAAGTCAGTGACAGTACACTATGAGACAGTGTTACAGTGAGGGACAGTACACAATGAGACAGTGTTACAGTGAGGGACAGTACACAGTGAGACTGTTTTACAGTGAGGGACAGTACACAGTGAGGCTGTGTTACAGTGAGGGACAGTACACAGTGAGACTGTGTTACAGTGAGGGACAGTAC
Source organism: Squalus acanthias (assembly GCA_030390025.1). Taxonomy (NCBI): domain Eukaryota; kingdom Metazoa; phylum Chordata; class Chondrichthyes; order Squaliformes; family Squalidae; genus Squalus; species Squalus acanthias. The sequence goes on from JASTWF010000468.1 coordinate 87,806, forward strand.
ACAGTGAGACTGTGTTAAAGTGAGGGACAGTTCACAGTGAGACTGTGTTACAGTGAGGGAGAGTACACAGTGAGACTGTGTTACAGTAAGGGACGGTCCACAGTGAGGCTGTGTTACAGTGAGTGACAGTACACAGTGGGACAGTGTTACAGTGAGGGACAGTACACAGTGAGGCTGTTTTGAAATCCGTGATAGTACACAGTGAGACTGTGTTACAGTGAGGGACAGTACACAATGAGACTGTGTTACAGTGAGGGACGGTACACAATGTGAGTGTGTTACAATGAGGGACAGTACACAGTGAGACTGTGTTACAGTGAGGGACAGGACAGAGTGTGGCTGTGTTACAGTGAGAGACTCTAAAAAGTGAGACTGGTTTACAGTGAGGGACAGTACATAGTGAGACAGTGTTACAGTGAGGGACAGTACACGGTGAGACTGTGTTAAAGTCAGTGACAGTACACAATGAGACAGTGTTACAGTGAGGGACAGTACACATTGAGACAGTGTTACAGTGAGGGACAGTACACAGTGAGGCTGGATTACAGTGAGGGACAGTACACAGTGAGTCTCTGTTACAGTGACGGGCAGAGCACAGTGAAACTGTGTTACATGAGGGACAGTACACAGTGAGACTGTTTTACAGTGAGGAAAAGTACACAGTGAGACTGTGTTACAGTGAGGGACAGTACTCAGTGAGACTGTGTTAAAGTCAGTGACAGTTCACAGTGAGACTTTGTTCCACTGAGGGACAGTACACAGTGAGAGTGTGTTACAGTGACGGGCAGAGCACAGTGAGACTGTGTTACAGTGAGGGACAGTACACAATGAGACTGTGTTACAGTGAGGGACAGTACACAGTGAGGCTGTGTTACAGTGAGGGACAGTCCACAGTGAGACTGTGTTACAGTGAGGGACAGTACATATTGAGGCTGTGTTACAGTGAGGGACAGTATACAGTGAGACAGTGTTACAGTGAGGGACAGTACAGAATGAGACTGTTTGACAGTGAGGGACAGTACACAGTGAGACAGTGTTACAGTGAGGGACAGTACACAGTAAGACTGTGTTATAGTGAGTGTAAGTACACAGTGAGACAAGTGTTACAGTGAGGAACAGTACACAATGAGACTGTGTTACAGTGGGGGACAGTACACAGTGAGACTGTGTTACAGTGAAGGACAGTACACAGTGAGACTGTTTTACAATGAGGGACAGTACACAGTGAGACTGTGTTACAGTGAGGGACAGTACACAGTGAGACTGTTTTACAGTGAGGGACAGTACACAGTGAGACTGTGTTACAGTGAGGGACAGTACACAGTGAGACTGTTTTACAGTGAGGGACATCACACAGTGAGACTATGTTACATGAGGGACAGTACACTGTGAGATGCTGTTACAGTGAGGGTCAGTACACAGTGAGACTGTGTTACAGTGAGAGACAGTACACAGTGAGTCTGTGTTACATGAGGGACAATACACAGTGTGAGTGTGTTACAGTGAGGGACAGTACACAGTGAGTCTGTGTTACAGTGAGGGACAGTACACAGTGAGACTGTGTTACAGTGAGGGACAGTACACAGTTAGACTGTGTTACAGTGAGGGACAGTACACAGTGAGATTGTGTTACAGTGAGGGTCAGTACACAGTGAGACTGTGTTACAGTGAGGGACAGTACACAGTGAGACTGTGTTACATGAGGGACAGTACACAGTGTGAGTGTGTTACAGTGAGGGACAGTACACAGTGAGACTGTGTTACATGAGGGACAATACACAGTGTGAGTGTGTTACAGTGAGGGACAGTACACAGTGAGACTGTGTTACAGTGAGGGACAGTACACAGTGAGATTGTGTTACAGTGAGGGACAGTACACAGTGAGACTGTGTTACAGTGAGGGACTGTACATAATGAGACTGTGTTACATGAGGGACAGTACACAGTGAGACTGTTTCACAGTGAGTGACAGTACACAGTGAGACTGTTTCACAGTGAGGGACAGTACACAGTGAGACTGTGTTACAGTGAGAGACAGTACACAGTGAGGCTGTGTTACAGTGAGGGACAGTACACAGTGAGGCTGTGTTACAGTGAGGGAAAGTACACAGTGACACTGTGTTACATGAGGGACAGTACACAGTGAGACTGGTTTACAGTGAGGGACAATACACAGTGAGATTGAGTTACAGTGAGGGACAGTACACAGTTAGACTGTGTTACAGTGACGGACAGTACACAATGAGACTGTGTTACACTGAGGGATAGTACACAATCAGTCTGTTTTACACTGAGGGACAGTACAGAGTGAGACTGTGTTACAGTGAGGTATAGTACACAGTGAGGCTGTGTTACAGTGAGGGACAGTACACAGTGAGACTGTGTTACATGAGGGACAATACACAGTGTGAGTGTGTTACAGTGAGGGACAGTACACAGTGAGATTGTGTTACAGTGAGGGACAGTACACAGTGAGACTGTGTTACAGTGATGGACTGTACATAATGAGACTTTGTTACATGAGGGACAGTACACAGTGAGACTGTTTCACAGTGAGTGACAGTACACAGTGAGACTGTTTCACAGTGAGGGACAGTACACAGTGAGACTGTGTTACAGTGAGAGACAGTACACAGTGAGGATGTGTTACAGTGAGGGACAGTACACAGTGAGACTGTGTTACAGTGAGGGACAGTACACAGTGAGGCTGTGTTACAGTGAGGGACAGTACACAGTGAGACTGTGTTACAGTGAGGGACAGTACACAGTGAGACTGTGTTAAAGTGAGGGACAGTTCACAGTGAGACTGTGTTACAGTGAGGGAGAGCACACTGTGAGACTGTGTAACAGTAAGGGACGGTCCACAGTGAGGCTGTGTTACAGTGAGTGACAGTACACAGTGAGACAGTGTTACAGTGAGGGACAGAACACAGTGAGGCTGTTTTGAAATCCGTGATAGTACACAGTGAGACTGTGTTACAGTGAGGGACAGTACACAATGAGACTGTGTTACAGTGAGGGACAGTACACAATGTGAGTGTGTTACAATGAGGGACAGTACACAGTGAGACTGTGTTACAGTGAGGGACAGGACAGAGTGTGGCTGTGTTACAGTGAGAGACTCTAAAAAGTGAGACTGGTTTACAGTGAGGGACAGTACATAGTGAGACAGTGTTACAGTGAGGGACAGTACATGGTGAGACTGTGTTAAAGTCAGTGACAGTACACAATGAGACAGTGTTACAGTGAGGGACAGTAGACATTGAGACAGTTTTACAGTGAGGGACAGTACACGGTGAGACTGTGTTAAAGTCAGTGACAGTTCACAGTGAGACTTTGTTCCACTGAGGGACAGTACACAGTGAGACTGTGTTACAGTGAGGGACAGTACACAGTGAGGCTGGATTACAGTGAGGGACAGTACACAGTGAGTCTCAGTTACAGTGACGGGCAGAGCACAGTGAAACTGTGTTACATGAGGGACAGTACACAGTGAGACTGTTTTACAGTGAGGAAAAGTACACAGTGAGACTGTGTTACAGTGAGGGACTGTACTCAGTGAGACTGTGTTAAAGTCAGTGACAGTTCACAGTGAGACTTTGTTCCACTGAGGGACAGTACACAGTGAGAGTGTGTTACAGTGACGGGCAGAGCACAGTGAGACTGTGTTACAGTGAGGGACAGTACACAATGAGACTGTGTTACAGTGAGGGACAGTACACAGTGAGACTGTTTCACATTGAGGGACAGTACAAAGTGAGACTGTGTTACAGTGATGGACTGTACATAATGAGACTGTGTTACATGAGGGACAGTACACAGTGAGACTGTTTCACAGTGAGTGACAGTACACAGTGAGACTGTTTCACAGTGAGGGACAGTACACAGTGAGACTGTGTTACAGTGAGAGACAGTACACAGTGAGGATGTGTTACAGTGAGGGACAGTACACAGTGAGGCTGTGTTACAGTGAGGGAAAGTACACAGTGACACTGTGTTACATGAGGGACAGTACACAGTGAGACTGGTTTACAGTGAGGGACAATACACAGTGAGATTGTGTTACAGTGAGGGACAGTACACAGTTAGACTGTGTTACAGTGACGGACAGTACACAATGAGACTGTGTTACACTGAGGGATAGTACACAATCAGTCTGTTTTACACTGAGGGACAGTACAGAGTGAGACTGTGTTACAGTGAGGTATAGTACACAGTGAGGCTGTGTTACAGTGAGGGATAGTATACAGTGAAACTGTGTTACATGAGGGACAGTACACAGTGAAGCTGTGTTACAGTGACGGACAATAAACAGTGAGACTGTTATACAGTGAGGGACAGAACACAATGTGGACTTTGTTACAGTGAGGGATAGTACACAGTGAGACAGTGTTACAGTGAGGGACAGTACACAATGTGACTGTGTTGCAGTGAGGGACAGTACACATTGAGGCTGTGTTACAGTGAGGGACAGCACACAGTGAGGCTGTGTTACAGTGAGGGACAGTACCCAGTGAGACAGTGTTAAAGTGAGGGACAGTACCCAGTGAGACAGTGTTACAGTGAGGGATAGTACACAGTGAGACTGTGTTACAGTGAGGGAAAGTACACAGTGAGGCTGTGTTACAGTGAGGGACAGTACACAGTGAGGCTGTGTTACAGTGAGGGACAGTACATAGTGAGACAGTGTTACAGTGAGGGAAAGTACACGGTGAGACTGTGTTAAAGTCAGTGACAGTACAGTATGAGACAGTGTTACAGTGAGGGACAGTACACAATGAGACAGTGTTACAGTGAGGGACAGTACACGGTGAGACTGGATTACAGTGAGGGACAGTACACAGTGAGGCTGTGTTACAGTGACGGGCAGAGCACAGTGAAACTGTGTTACATGAGGGACAGTACACAGTGAGACTGTTTTACAGTGAGGGACAGTACACAGTGAAACTGTGTTACATGAGGGACAGTACACAGTGAGACTGTTTTACAGTGAGGAAAAGTACACAGTGAGACTGTGTTACAGTGAGGGACAGTACTCAGTGAGACTGTGTTTAGTGAGGGACAGTGCACAGTGAGGCTCTGTTACACTGAGGGACAGTACACAGTGAGACTGTGTTACAGTGAGGGACAGTACACAGTGAGACTGTGTTACAGTCAGGGAGGGTACACAGTGAGGCTCTGTTACACTGAGGGACAGTACACAGTGACACTGTGCTACAGTGTGGGACAGTACACAGTGAGACTGTGTTACAGTGAGGGACAGTGCATAGTGAGACTATTTTACAGTGATGGACAGTACACAGTGAGACTGTTTTACAGTGAGGGACAGTACACAGTGAGGCTGTGTTACAGTGAGGGACAGTACACAGTGAGACTGTGTTACAGTGAGGGACAGTACACAGTGAGACTGTGTTAAAGTGAGGGACAGTTCACAGTGAGACTGTGTTACAGTGAGGGAGAGCACACTGTGAGACTGTGTAACAGTAAGGGACGGTCCACAGTGAGGCTGTGTTACAGTGAGTGACAGTACACAGTGAGACAGTGTTACAGTGAGGGACAGAACACAGTGAGGCTGTTTTGAAATCCGTGATAGTACACAGTGAGACTGTGTTACAGTGAGGGACAGTACACAATGAGACTGTGTTACAGTGAGGGACAGTACACAATGTGAGTGTGTTACAATGAGGGACAGTACACAGTGAGACTGTGTTACAGTGAGGGACAGGACAGAGTGTGGCTGTGTTACAGTGAGAGACTCTAAAAAGTGAGACTGGTTTACAGTGAGGGACAGTACATAGTGAGACAGTGTTACAGTGAGGGACAGTACATGGTGAGACTGTGTTAAAGTCAGTGACAGTACACAATGAGACAGTGTTACAGTGAGGGACAGTAGACATTGAGACAGTTTTACAGTGAGGGACAGTACACGGTGAGACTGTGTTAAAGTCAGTGACAGTTCACAGTGAGACTTTGTTCCACTGAGGGACAGTACACAGTGAGACTGTGTTACAGTGAGGGACAGTACACAGTGAGGCTGGATTACAGTGAGGGACAGTACACAGTGAGTCTCAGTTACAGTGACGGGCAGAGCACAGTGAAACTGTGTTACATGAGGGACAGTACACAGTGAGACTGTTTTACAGTGAGGAAAAGTACACAGTGAGACTGTGTTACAGTGAGGGACTGTACTCAGTGAGACTGTGTTAAAGTCAGTGACAGTTCACAGTGAGACTTTGTTCCACTGAGGGACAGTACACAGTGAGAGTGTGTTACAGTGACGGGCAGAGCACAGTGAGACTGTGTTACAGTGAGGGACAGTACACAATGAGACTGTGTTACAGTGAGGGACAGTACACAGTGAGACTGTTTCACATTGAGGGACAGTACAAAGTGAGACTGTGTTACAGTGAGGGACAGTACACAGCGAGACTGTGTTACAGTGAGGAACAGTACACAGTGAGACTCTCGTTGCAGTGAGGGACAGTGCACAGTGAGACTGTGTTACAGTGAGGGACAGTACACAGTGAGGCTGGATTACAGTGAGCGACAGTACACAGTGAGACTGTGTTACAGTGACGGGCAGAGCACAGTGAGACTGTGTTTCAGTGAGGGACAGTACACAATGAGACTGTGTTAAATGAGGGACAGTACACAGTGAGACTGTTTCACAGTGAGGGACAGTACAAAGTGAGACTGTGTTACAGTGAGGGACAGTACACAGTGAGACTGTGTTATAGTGAGGGACAGTACACAGTGAGACTGTGTTACAGTGAGGGACAGTACACGGTGAGACTGTGTTAAAGTCAGTGACAGTTCACAGTGAGACTTTGTTCCAGTGAGGGACAGTACACAGTGAGATTGTGTTACAGTGAGGGACAGTATACAGTCAGACTGTGTTACAGTGAGGGACAGTACACAGTGAGGCTGTGTTACAGTGAGGGGCAGTACACAGTGAGGCTGTGTTACAGTGAGGGACAGTACACAGTGACACTGTGTTACATGAGGGACAGTACACAGTGAGACTGTTACATGAGGGACAGTACACAGTGAGACTGTGTTACAGTGAGGTTCAGTACACTGTGAGACTGTATTACAGTGAGGGACAGTACACAGTGAGACTGGGTTACAGTGAAGGACAGTACACAGTGTGAGTGTGTTACAGTGAGTGACAGTACACAGTGAGACTGCGCTAGAGTGAGGGACAGTAAACAGTGAGACTGTGTTACAGTGAGGGACAGTAAACAGTGAGACTGTGTTTGTGTTACAGTGAGGGACAGTACAGATTGAGGCTGTGTTACATGAGGGACCGTACACTGTGAGACTGTGTTACAGTGAGAGACAGTACACAGTGAGACTGTGTTACATGAGGGACAATACACAGTGTGAGTGTGTTACAGTGAGGGACAGTACACAGTGAGTCTGTTTTACAGTGAGGGACAGTACACAGTGAGACTGTGTTACAGTGAGGGACAGTAAACAGTGAGATTGTGTTACAGTGAGGGACTGTACATAATGTGACTGTGTTACAGTGAGAGACAGTACACAGTGAGACTGTGTTACAGTGAGGGACAGTACACAGTGAGACTGTTTCACAGTGAGGGACAGTACACATTGAGACAGTGTTACAGTGAGTGACAGTACACAGTGAGGCTGTGTTACAGTGAGGGACAGTACACAGTGAGGCTGTGTTACAGTGAGGGACAGTACACAGTGACACTGTGTTACATGAGGGACGGTACACAGTGAGACTGTTACATGAGGGACAGTACACAGTGAGACTGTGTTACAGTGAGGTTCAGTACACAGTGAGACTGTGTTACAGTGAAGGACAGTACACAGTGTGAGTGTGTTACAGTGAGTGACAGTACACAGTGAGACTGTGCTAGAGTGAGGGACAGTAAACAGTGAGACTGTGTTACAGTGAGGGACAGTAAACAGTGAGACTGTGTTACAGTGATGGACAGTACACAATGAGACTTTGTTACATGAGGGACAGTGTCGTAAGAATGAGCCTTACGCGTGGTGAACTTAAAGTAAGCTTTAATCAACTAAAAAGGTGCGACATACAAAAGAGGTCTTACTCTATGCCTCTCCAGGATCCAACTGATCAGTCCAGTATTTATCCTGGACTAATCACAGGAAGTGATGCAATAAAGTTCGAGTCACAGGAAGCTGTATTGTGTTACCACATTCTCCCCCCCCAAAAGATTAGGAGGCCGGGATGCTCCCTCCATTTCGTAGCCGCCGGACGAGGGAGAGCCGCACCCGTTTGGGTTCTCGTAGCGGTAGAGGGCCCCTAGCCCGTTTACCCGCCGCGGGCCGTGGACCAGAGTCCGAGTGATCCAGCCCGCTCTGTGAGGGGTCAGGACGATCCTGACTGTGTACTGGTGCCCGAACGGGTGTCGGGCAGGGCTGTGGCAGATCCTTTTCTGAGCGTACGGTACGGGGTGGATCGTGGCTGCGCGTGCGAGCCCCGACGGGCTCATAGTCAGTCTGCCCCAGGTCGGCACGCTGGAGTGAGGTACCAGCCGGCGTCAGATCCAGATCGTGATGAGAGGCACCTGGCGAGCCCAGAGATGTGCCAAAGTTGGCCCATTGCAGTCAGATACGGGGGAATATATAACGGGAAATAAGGAAATGGCAGACCAACTAAATGCATACTTTGGGTCAGTCTTTACGAAGGAAGACACAAAAAACCTCCCTGGGATATCGGGAAAAATAGGGACATTTGCAAAGGAGGAACTGACGCAAATCAATATCTCTAAGGATATGGTGTTAAGGAAGCTAAAGGGATTGAAGGCGGACAAATCCCCAGGGCCTGATAACATGCATCCTAGGGTGCTGAAGGAGGTGGCCCTAGAGATAGCGGATGCACTAAGCATGATTTTTCAGAATTCATTAGACTCGGGAACAGTGCCCATGGATTGGAGGGTAGCTAACGTTACCCCACTATTCAAAAAGTGGGGTAGGGAAAAAGCAGGTATTTACAGACCTGTAAGCCTTACATCAGTTGTGGGCAAAATGCTGGAGTCCATCATTAAGGATGAAATAGCGGAGCACTTAGCAAATGGGGACAGGATAGGACAGAGTCAACATGGATTTACAAAGGGTAAATCGTGCTTGACTAATCTATTGGAATTTTTTGAGGGAGTAACTGGTAAAATAGATGGGGGAGAGCCAGTAGATGTGGTGTACCTGGACTTCCAAAAGGCCTTCGATAAGGTCCCACATAAAAGATTAGCAGGGAAAATTGAAGCTCATGGGATAAAGGGGAAAGTATTGACGTGGATAGAGAACTGGCTGTCAGATAGAAAACAGAGAGTTGGAATAAACGGCTCATTTTCTGAATGGCAGGCAGTAACAAGTGGGGTACCGCAGGGATCTGTCCTGGGTCCCCAGCTGTTCACAATTTACATTAATGACCTGGATCAGGGAGTCGGATGCAGCATTTCCAAATTTGCAGACGACACTAAACTAGGAGGGGGGGTGGGCTCAGAGGAGGAGACCAGGAAGCTCCAGAGCGATTTGGACAGACTGGGTGATTGGGCGGATAAATGGCAGATGCACTATAATGTGGACAAGTGCGAAGTTATCCACCTTGGGTGCAGGAACGGGAGGGCAAATTATTATTTAAATGGCAATAAATTGGGAGAGGGGGAAGTACAGAGAGACCTGGGTGTTCTTGTACACCAGTCACTGAAGGCGAGCATGCAGGTGCAACAGGCGGTCAAGAAGGCAAACGGTATGCTGGCCTTCATAGCAAAAGGGTTGGAATACAGGAACAGGGATACCTTGCTGCAGCTGTACAGGGCACTGGTGAGACCACACCTCGAGTACTGTGTACAGTTTTGGTCGCCTCATCTGAGGAAAGATGTTCTTGCCATGGAGGGGGTGCAGCGGCGATTCACCAGGCTGATACCAGGAATGGCGGGATTGACCTATGAGGAGAGACTATGTAGTTTAGGGATGTACACACTGGAGTTTAGAAGATTGAGAGGGGACCTCATAGAAGTGTATAAAATTCTGACAGGTCTAGACAGACTAGATGCAGAAGGAATGTTTCCCTTGGCGGGTGAGAACAGAACTAGAGGACATAATTTAAGGATAAGGGCTAAACCATTTAGGACAGAAATGAGGGGGAATTTCTTCACTCAGAGGGTGGTGAACCTGTGGAACTCATTGCCACAGAGGGCAGTGTACGCCAGCTCATTAAATATATTTAAGAGGGAATTAGATATATTTCTACAGGCAAAAGGGGTTAAGGGTTACGGAGAGAAGGCGGGGACGGGATACTGAATTGGAGGATCAGCCATGATCTCATTAAATGGCGGAGCAGGCTCGAAGGGCCAGATGGCCTACTCCTGCTCCTATCTTCTATGTATCTATGTATCCCCTGGTGTCCCTCTATGTTTCGGCGGGCAGGGAGCCAGATCCCGCAATGACACGGTAGATTCCCGACCGTCAGGATACCGAATATAGGCGTAGGTAGGGTTGACGTCAGTGAGCTCAACCTCATCTACCAGGGGGTCATTCTTAGACGCCCGAACATATCTTCGGAGCAGCACTGGTCCCGGTGCAGTCAACCACGACGGGAGAGATATCCCATAGGATGAGCGACGCTGAAATCGGAAGAACCGTTCATGAGGCGTCGTATTTGTGGCGGTCGAAAGGAGGGACCGTGTGGAGTGTAATACATCTGGAAGTACTGCTTCCCATTGCTGGTTGGGTAGGCCCCGAGATCTCAAAGCCAGACGTACCGCATTCCAGATGATAGCGTTAAAACGCTCGACTTGCCCATTCCCGACCGGATGATAAGGCGTCGTTCTGCTGGCAGCAATACCCCGTTCTGAGAGATAGGCCTTGAGTTCTCCTGACATAAAAGAAGGGCCCCGATCCGAATGAACATAGGATGCCATGCCACAGAAAGCAAACACCTGCTCAAGGCAGCTGATAACCGTGGTCGTCAGCATATTGGGGCAGGGAAAGGCAAACGGAAAACGGGAATACTCATCGACCATGGTCAATAGATAAGTGTTGCGAGTTGAAGAGGGCAACGGCCCCTTAAAATCGATGCTAAGCCGTTGCATTGGCTGGGTCGCATGTATGAGTATACCACCCGAGGGGCGGAAAAACTGAGGTTTCAATTCCGCACAGACTCTGCAGTCCGAGCACATCTTCTTTACATCCCCGGTAGAGAATGGGAGATTTCGGGACCGCACGAAGTGTAGCATGCGAGTAACGCCCGGATGACACAACCCATCATGGATGTCTACGAGCGTAGAGGGTGCCATGGCGGAGCAGAATGCTCGTGTGAGGGTATCCGGAGCCACATTCTCCTTGCCAGGTCGATAGTGGATGGTGTAACCAAAAGAGGCCAATTCCAGCCGCCAAAGCTGGATTTTATTATTTTTAATTTTGGTCCGTTTTCGATTATCGAGCATGAAGGCGACCGATCGCTGGTCCGTGATTAAGGTAAAGTGCTGGCGAGCTAGGAGATGAGTCCACTTCCGTACTGCCTCTATGATGGCTGTAGCTTCTTTCTCGACTGGAGGATAATGTAGCTCAGCCCCTTGAAAAGTCCTGGACAAAAATGCCACCGGACGACCTTCCTGATTCAGAGTGGCCGAGATCGCCACCTCCGAGGCATCACACTCAACAACAAAAGGAAGACTCTCATCGATGGAGTGAAGAGCCGCTTTCTCCAACTGCTTTTTCAGGAGGTTAAAGGCTGCAACAGCCGCTGTGTCTAGTGGGAATGTGCTGGCCTTCAGTAGAGGTTGGATTCGGTCCGAGAAGTTAGGAATCCATTTTGCATAGTATGCAAACAGGCCGAGGGCCCGGCGCAAGGAGGCCGGATTCTTAGGTGGCGGGAGTCCTTGGAGTGGGCGAAGCCTTTCAGGGTCAGGTTTAATGATGCCATTGCCCACACAATAGCCAAGGATGTTGATGGTTGGTTGTGACTCAATGGATTTAGCCGCATTTAATGTCAAATTACGGTGCTGGAGTGCATCCCAAAATCGTTGGAGATTGGCGTCATGTTCCCGCTGATTGCGACCTGCGACAGTAATATTGTCCAGATAAGGAAACGTATCCTTCAAGTCTTCCTGTTTGACCAGGTCATCCATTGCTCACTGGAAGACAGCCACTCCATTAGTGACCCCAAAGGGGAGGCGACGAAATTGATACAGCCGTCCATTGGCTTCAAAGGCCGTATACTGCTTGTCTGAGACCTTTAAGGGTACCTGATGATAGGCACTTTTCAGATCATATGTTGAGAACACCGTGTACTCAGCCAGTTTATTAACCATATCATCGATGCGCGGCAATGGGTATGCGTCCAAGTCCGTATATTGATTGATGGTCTGTGAATAGTCAATGCACAGCCGTTTCTTGTGAGGTTGTAAAGGGTTCTTAACAATAACGACCTGGGCGCGCCATGGCGACGAACAAGACTCGATGATATCCTCTGCTAAAAGCCGAGAAATCTCAGCCGCAATAAAAGACTGGTCTTCCTGACTGAAACGTCGTGACTTTGTTATAATCGGTTTGCATCGAGGAGGGATACTGGTAAACAGTGAGGGTTCATCCAGTGAAGCTGCTGACAATGCACAGAACGGTAATCGAGGTAGTATATTAGAAATAGTGAGTTCAGGTTTGGATCCGCCGAACTCAATGGTGAGCTTCTTATGCTGCTTTTGAAAATCCAGCCCTAAGATAAGATCACTACATAAGTCCTTGAGCACCGAAAGCCGGGTGGAGGGATACCTGTGACCATTAAGTGTTATTTCAACCATACAAAAGCCAGAAATTCTGGTATTAAGTGATGACTGAGCCATCGCAATTGCCTGGTCCGATGGGAAAACATGTCGCTTTAACTCTGCAACAATCTGTTCCCTAATGAAACTATCAGTGCTACCTGAGTCAATTAAGGCATCTAAAGTATGTCCATTAATTGATGCTTTTGTAGCTGCATGGAATAGGTTCTGAGGACAAGCAGCTGTAATTGGTGTCGTTGCACAAAGAGTGGCTGAAACTCTAGGTGTGTTTCTTCGAGAGAGAAAACCCGAGAGGAAGCACGATAGATTTTAGCCGGAACATCTTGATAGGCCCTTACCGGGGCAGTTCGGTAGGACTTAGCTTGATAAGCCCTCGTAGAGGCTCTTGATAGGCAAACCTTTGCAAAATGACCCTTTTTGTTGCAATGACTGCAAAACGCATTGCGAGCAGGGCAGAATTTCCGAGGGTGAAACTCATCACCACAAAAGAAGCATTTCTTAGATTGCCAAGAGGCTGCCACAGTGGGGTCATCATCCTCTTCATCAGTGGAGTCATCAGATTGATCGTCAGGGATAAAGTCCTCCCTAATAGAGTTCACCTGTGGCCTCTTAAATTGCCTGACTGTAGTTAAGGCAGCAGACCGAGGTCTGGGCACTGTATAAAGGTCTGCATTTCTTTTTGCCAGATCTAGAGAGCAAGCCATATCATAAGCTCTCTGAAGCTCAAGTGTCTTACTTTCCAGTAGACGCTGGCGTATAAATGGGGAGGCAAGCCCGCAGATGAAAGCATCACGGATCATTTCTTCACGGTACAGCTCAGCTGAGGCCGCCTGAAAGTTACAGTCCATACTAAGTCTGCGAAGCTCTTGGAGGAATTTATCAATGGATTCCTCCGGCCCTTGTTGGGCTGTAGCTAGTAGATGTCTGGCATAGACCTCATTCGGTGTCTTAGTATATAGGCTCAGAAATTGATCTCGCTCTGTTCCCGCGGGGGTAAGCCTTCCCCGCGATCTCTCACTCCGCTTGTGCTTTTTCAGATCCAGCTCGCACGAACTTGATGTTCCAGACATCAGCCGGGCAGTGCTTGCGTATCCCACCGGCGTAGTGAATTCGTGCGAGCTGTGGGATCACGTGACTCAGTTAGAGCCAATGGCAGCACACCATCTTCCATTCATAAGTTTCACATACGTGCTGTGAAATCTATACACCCCCCCAAAATAACAGCTAAACCTCAATTAAATTTTTTTTAAAAAACATCACATTAATAAAATAAGTATAGTTAAATAAATTAACGATTTTAAATAAAAAATTAAATTTTTGAAAAATTTTAAATCTTTTAAAAAGTTATAAAAATAAACTTACCTGTCTTTAAAGTCTCTAAAAAAGATATATCTGTTAAAAAAAATTCAAAAAAATACTTAATTCACTACTTACCTTGTTAAAAGTGGGTCTTACTCCTCCTTTTTCCATTTCTAAAATCTTCAGTACTTACCTGCGCGTCCAAAGCATGAAGTGCACAGCGTGCGCGCAGCCTGTAGCGCGCACGCGATGCACCGAGGAACCGCCCCCTTTTCAAAAGAGCAATTGCCGGTTTTCAGCGCATGCGCAGGGCATGCAGAAAACCGACAATTGCAGAGGCGCGCACTGGATGAATTTTTGGCCCATAGTCTTTTAAGCGTCCGAATTGCCTCCTCGTAACTGCCCCATTCCTCCACATACTGAAATACATTCGGGGTGACACAGTTGATGAGTATCCGCAACTTTGAGTCATCATCAGCCTTGCAATATTCGAGAAAATTGTCAAACGTGCGATACCAGTGTTTCCACACCTTACCGGCTGCTGGGGTGTTTGGGTCCAAGTCAAGACGCGATGGTTTAAGGATGTTTTCCATGATGGGTGATTCCCTGGATCCTTAGTTCCGAGTTCGTCCAAAAAGTTTGAGTGCGAAGTTTTTGAAAGTTGATTAAATTGTCGTAAGAATGAGCCTTACGCGTGGTGAACTTAAAGTAAGCTTTAATCAACTAAAAAGGTGCTACATACAAAAGAGGTCTTACTCTATGCCTCTCCAGGATCCAACTGATCAGTCCAGTATTTATCCTGGACTAATCACAGGAAGTGATGCAATAAAGTTCGAGTCACAGGAAGCTGTATTGTGTTACCACAGACAGTACACAGTGAGACAGTTTCACAGTGAGTGACAGTACACAGTGAGACTGTGTTTGTGTTACAGTGAGGGACAGTACAGAGTGAGGCTGTGTTACAGTGAGGGACAGTAAACAGTGAGACTGTGTTACAGTGAGGGACAGTACACAATGAGACTTTGTTACATGAGGGACAGTACACAGTGAGACTGTTTCACAGTGAGTGACAGTACACAGTGAGACTGTGTTACAGTGAGGGACAGTACAGAGTGAGGCTCTGTTACAGTGAGGGACAGTACACAATGAGACATTGTTACATGAGGGACAGTACACAGTAAGACTGTTTCACAGTGAGTGACAGTACACAGTGAGACTGTGTTACAGTGAGGGACAGTACAGAGTGAGGCTGTGTTACAGTGAGGGACAGTACACAGTGAGACTGTGTTACATGAGGGACAGTACAGAGTGAGACTGTGTTACATGAGGGACAGTACACAGTGAGGCTGTGTTACAGTGAGGGACAGTACACAGTGAGACTGTGTTACATGAGGGACAGTACACAGTGAGACTATATTACATGAGGGACAGTACACAGTGAGACTGTGTTACAGTGAGGGACAGTACACAGTGAGACTGTGTTACAGTGAGGGACAGTATACAATGAGACTGTGTTACATGAGTGACAATACACAGTGAGGCTGTGTTACAGTGATGGACAGTACACAATGAGACTGTGTTACAGTGAGGGATAGTACACAGTCAGGCTGTTTTACAGTGAGGGACAGTACACAATGCGACTGTGTTGCAGTGAGGGACAGTACACATTGAGGCTGTGTTACAGTGAGGGACAGCACACAGTGAGGCTGTGTTACAGTGAGGGACAGTACCCAGTGAGACAGTGTTAAAGTGAGGGACAGTACCCAGTGAGACAGTGTTACAGTGAGGGACAGTACACAGTGAGACTGTGTTAAAGTGAGGGAAAGTATACAGTGAGGCTGTGTTACAGTGAGGGACAGTACACAGTGAGGCTGTGTTACAGTGAGGGACAGTACATAGTGAGACAGTGTTACAGTGAGGGACAGTACACGGTGAGACTGTGTTAAAGTCAGTGACAGTACACAATGAGACAGTGTTACAGTGAGGGACAGTACACAATGAGACAGTGTTACAGTGAGGGACAGTACACGGTGAGACTGTGTTAAAGTCAGTGACAGTTCACAGTGAGACTTTGTTCCACTGCGGGACAGTACACAGTGAGACTGTGTTACAGTGAGGGACAGTACACAGTGAGGCTGGATTACAGTGAGGGACAGTACACAGTGAGGCTGTGTTACAGTGACGGGCAGAGCACAGTGAAACTGTGTTACATGAGGGACAGTACACAGTGAGACTGTTTTACAGTGAGGAAAAGTACACAGTGAGACTGTGTTACAGTGAGGGACAGTACTCAGTGAGACTGTGTTTAGTGAGGGACAGTACACAGTGAGGCTCTGTTACACTGAGGGACGGTACACAGTGAGGCTGTGTTACAGTGAGGGACAGTACACAGTGAGGCTCTGTTACACTGAGGGATGGTACACAGTGAGACTGTGTTTAGTGAGGGACAGTACACAGTGAGGCTCTGTTACACTGAGGGACAGTACACAGTGAGACTGCGTTACAGTGAGGGACAGTACACAGTGAGACTGTGTTACAGTCAGGGAGGGTACACAGTGAGGCTGTATTACAGTGAGGGACAGTACACAGTGACACTGTGCTACAGTGTGGGACAGTACAAAGTGAGACTGCGTTACAGTGAGGGACAGTTCACAGTGAGACTGTGTTAAAGTGAGGGACAGTTCACAGTGAGACTGTGTTACAGTGAGGGAGAGCACACAGTGATACTGTGTTACAGTAAGGGACGGTCCACAGTGAGACAATGTTACAGTGAGGGACAGTACACAGTGAGGCTGTTTTGAAATCTGTGATAGTACACAGTGAGACTGTGTTACAGTGAGGGACAGTACACAGTGAGACTGTGTTACAGTGAGAGACTCTAAACAGTGAGACTGGTTTACAGTGAGGGACAGTACATGGTGAGACTGTGTTAAAGTCAGTGACAGTACACACTGAGACAGTGTTACAGTGAGGGACAGTACACAATGAGACAGTGTTACAGTGAGGGACAGTACACAGTGAGACTGTGTTAAAGTCAGTGACAGTTCACAGTGAGACTTTGTTCCACTGAGGGACAGTACACAGTGAAACTGTGTTACATGAGGGACAGTACACAGTGAGACTGTTTTACAGTGAGGAAAAGTACACAGTGAGACTGTGTTACAGTGAGGGACAGTGCATAGTGAGACTATTTTACAGTGATGGACAGTACACAGTGAGACTGTTTTACAGTGATGGACAGTACACAGTGAGACTGTGTTACAGTGAGGGACAGTACACAGTCAGAATGTGTTAATGTGAGGGACAGTTCACAGTGAGACTGTATTACAGTGAGGGAGAGCACACAGTGAGACTGTGTTACAGTAAGGGACGGTCCACAGTGAGGCTGTGTTACAGTGAGTGACAGTACACAGTGAGACAGTGTTACAGTGAGGGACAGTACACTGTGAGGCTGTTTTGAAATCCGTGATAGTACACAGTGAGACTGTGTTACAGTGAGGGACAGTACACAATGTGAGTGTGTTACAATGAGGGACAGTACACAGTGAGACTGTGTTACAGTGAGGGACAGGACAGAGTGTGGCTGTGTTACAGTGAGAGACTCTAAACAGTGAGACTGGTTTACAGTGAGGGACAGTGCACAGTGAGGCTGTTTTACAGTGAGGGACAGTACACAGTGAGAGTGTGCTACAGTGAGGGACGGTAAACAGTGAGGCTGTGTTACAGTGAGGGACAGTACACAACGAGACTGTTGTACAGTGAGGGACAGTACACAGTGAGACCGTGTTACAGTGAGGGACAGTACACAGTGAGACTGTGTTACAGTGAGGGACAGAAAACAGTGGGACTGTGTTAGATTGAGGGACAGTACACAGTGACACTGTGTTACAGTGAGGGACAGTACACAGTGAGGCTGGTTTACAATGAGGGACAGTACACAGTGAGACTGTGTTACAGTGACGGACAGTACACAGTGAGACTGTGTTACAGTGAGGGACAGTACACAGTGAGACAGTTTTACACTGAGGGACAGTACACAGTGAGACTGTGTTACAGTGAGGGACAGTACACAGTGAGACTATGTTAAAGTCAGTGACAGTTCACAGTGAGACTTTGTTCCACTGAGGGACAGTACACAGTGAGATTGTGTTACAGTGACGGGCAGAGCACAGTGAGACTGTGTAACAGTGAGGGACAGTACACAATGAGACTGTGTTGCAGTGAGGGACAGTACACAGTGAGACTGTTTCACAGTGAGGGACAGTACAAAGTGAGACTGTGTTACAGTGAGGGACAGTACACAGTGAGACTGTGTTGCAGTGAGGGACAGTACACAGTGAGACTGTTTCACAGTGAGGGACAGTACAAAGTGAGACTGTGTTACAGTGAGGGACAGTACACAGTGAGACTTTTTTACAGTGAGGGACAGTACACAGTGAGATTGGATTACAGTGAGGGACTGTACACAGTGAGGTTGTGTTACAGTGAGGGGCAGAGCACAGTAAGTCTCTGTTACAGTGAGGGACAGAACAAAGTGAGACTGTTTTACACTGAGGGACAGTACGCAGTGAGACTGTGTTATAATGAGGGACAGTACACAGTGAGGTTGTGTTACAGTGAGGGACAGTACACAGTGAGACTGTGTTACAGTGAGGGACAGCACACAGTGAGACTGTGTTACAATGGAGGACAGTACACAGTGAGAATGTTTTACAGTGGGGGCAGTACACTCTGAGACTGTGTTACAGTGGGGGACAGTACACAGTGAGACAGTTTTACACTGAGGGACAGTACACAGTGAGACTGTGTTACAGTGAGGGACAGTACACAGTGAGACTGTTTTACAATGAGGGACAGTACACAGTGAGACTGTGTTACAGTGAGGGACAGTAAACAGTGAGACTGTGTTACAGTGAGGGACAGTACACAGTGAGACAGTTTTACACTGAGGGACAGAACACAGTGAGACTGTGTTACAGTGAGGGACAGTACACAGTGAGACTGTGTTAAAGTCAGTGACAGTACACAGTGAGACTGTGTTGCAGTGAGGGACAGTACACAGTGAGACTGTGTTGCAGTTAGGGACAGTGCACAGTGAATCTGTGTTAAAGTGAGGGACAGTACACAGTGAGGCTTTATTACAGTGAGGGACAGTCCACAGTGAGACTGTGTTACAGTGACGGGCAGAGCACAGTGAGACTGCGTTACAGTGAGGGACAGTACACAATGAGACTGTGTTACATGAGGGACAGTACACAGTGAGACTGTTTCACAGTGAGGGACAGTACAAAGTGAGACTGTGTTACAGTGAGGGACAGTACACAGTGAGACTGGTTTACAGTGAGGGACAGTACACAGTGAGACTGTTTCACAGTGAGGGACAGTACACAGTGAGACTGTTTCACAGTGAGGGACAGTACAAAGTGAGACTGTGTCACAGTGAGGGACAGTACACAGTGAGACTTTTTTACAGTGAGGGACAGTACACAGTGAGGTTGGATTACAGTGAGGGACAGTACACAGTGAGACAGTTTTACACTGAGGGACAGAACACAGTGAGACTGTGTTACTGTGAGGGACAGTACACAGTGAGACTGTGTTAAAGTCAGTGACAGTTCACAGTGAGACTTTGTTCCACTGAGGGACAGTACACAGTGAGATTGTGTTACAGTGACGGGCAGAGCACAGTGAGACTGTGTTACAGTGAGGGACAGTACACAATGAGACTGTGTTACAGTGAGGGACAGTACACAGTGAGACTGTTTCACAGTGAGGGACAGTACAAAGTGAGACTGTGTTACAGTGAGGGACAGTACACAGTGAGACTCTGTTGCAGTGAGGGAGAGTACACAGTGAGTCTGTTTCACAGAGAGGGACAGTACACAGTGAGACTGTTTCACAGTGAGGGACAGTGCAAAGTGAGACTGTGTTACAGTGAGGGACAGTACACAGTGAGACTTTTTTACACTGCCGGACAGTACACAGTGAGGTTGGATTACAGTGAGGGACAGTACACAGTGAGACAGTTTTACACTGAGGGACAGAACACAGTGAGACTGTGTTACAGTCAGTGACAGTTCACAGTGAGACTTTGTTCCACTGAGGGACAGTACACAGTGAGATTTTGTTACAGTGACGGGCAGAGCACAGTGAGACTGTGTAACAGTGAGGGACAGTACACAATGAGACTGTGTTATAGTTAGGGACAGTACACAGTGAGAATGTTTCACAGTGAGGGACAGTACAAAGTGAGACTGTGTTACAGTGAGGGACAGTACACAGCGAGACTGTGTTACAGTGAGGGACAGTACACAGTGAGACTGTGTTGCAGTGAGGGACAGTACACAGTGAGACTGTTTCACAGTGAGGGACAGTACAAAGTGAGACTGTGTTACAGTGAGGGACAGTACACAGCGAGACTGTGTTACAGTGAGGGACAGTACAAAGTGAGACTGTGTTACAGTGAGGGACAGTACACAGTGAGACTGTGTTACACTGAGGGACAGTACACAGTGAGACTGTGTTACAGTGAGGGACAGTACACAGCGAGACTGTGTTACAGTGAGGGACAGTACACAGTGAGACTGTGTTGCAGTGAGGGACAGTACACAGTGAGACTGTGTTACAGTGAGGGACAGTACAAAGTGAGACTGTGTTACAGTGAGGGACAGTACACAGCGAGTCTGTGTTACAGTGAGGGACAGTACACAGTGAGACTGTGTTGCAGTGAGGGACAGTACACAGTGAGACTGTTTCACAGTGAGGGACAGTACAAAGTGAGACTGTGTTACAGTGAGGGACAGTACACAGTGAGACATTTTTACAGTGAGGGACAGTACACAGTGAGGTTGGATTACAGTGAGGGACTGTACACAGTGAGGTTGTGTTACAGTGAGGGGCAGAGCACAGTGAGTCTCTGTTACAGTGAGGGACAGAACAAAGTGAGACTGTTTTACAGTGAGGGACAGTACACAGTGAGACTGTGTTATAATGAGGGACAGTACACAGTGAGGTTGTGTTACACTGAGGGACAGTACACAGTGAGACTGTGTTACAGTGAGGGACAGCACCCAGTGAGACTGTGTTGCAGTTAGGGACAGTGCACAGTGAATCTGTGTTAAAGTGAGGGACAGTACACAGTGAGGCTTTATTACAGTGAGGGACAGTACACAGTGAGACTGTGTTACAGTGACGGGCAGAGCACAGTGAGACTGCGTTACAGTGAGGGACAGTACACAGTGAGACTGCGTTACAGTGAGGGACAGTACACAGTGAGACTGTGTTACAGTGAGGGACAGTACACAGTGAGACTTTTTTACAGTGAGGGACAGTACACAGTGAGGTTGGATTACAGTGAGGGACAGTACACAGTGAGGTTGTGTTACAGTGAGGGGCAGAGCACAGTGAGTCTCTGTTACAGTGAGGGACAGAACAAAGTGAGACTGTTTTACACTGAGGGACAGTACACAGTGAGACTGTGTTGCAATGAGGACAATACACAGTGAGGTTGTGTTACAGTGAGGGACAGTACACAGTGAGACTGTGTTACAGTGAGGGACAGCACAAAGTGAGACTGTGTTACAGTGGAGGACAGTACACAGTGAGACTGTTTTACAGTGGGGGCAGTACACTCTGAGTCTGTGTTACAGTGGGGGACAGTACACAGTGAGACAGTTTTACACTGAGGGACAGTACACAGTGAGGTTGGATTACAGTGAGGGATAGTACACAGTGAGGTTGTGTTACAGTGAGGGGCAGAGCACAGTGAGTCTCTGTTACAGTGAGGGACAGAACAAAGTGAGACTGTTTTACACTGAGGGACAGTACACAGTGAGACTGTGTTATAATGAGGGACAGTACACAGTGAGACTGTGTTACAGTGAGGGACAGCACACAGTGAGACTGTGTTACAATGGAGGACAGTACACAGTGAGAATGTTTTACAGTGGGGGCAGTACACTCTGAGACTGTGTTACAGTGGGGGACAGTACACAGTGAGACTGTTTTACAATGAGGGACAGTACACAGTGACACTGTGTTACAGTGAGGGACAGTAAACAGTGAGACTGTGTTACAGTGAGGGACAGTACACTGTGAGACAGTTTTACACTGAGGGACAGAACACAGTGAGACTGTGTTACAGTGAGGGACAGTACACAGTGAGACTGTGTTAAAGTCAGTGACAGTTCACAGTGAGACTGTGTTGCAGTGAGGGACAGTACACAGTGAGACTGTGTTGCAGTTAGGGACAGTGCACAGTGAATTTGTGTTACAGTGCGGGACAGTACACAGTGAAGCTTTATTACAGTGAGGGACAGTACACTGTGAGACTGTGTTACAGTGACGGGCAGAGCACAGTGAGACTGCGTTACAGTGAGGGACAGTACACAATGAGACTGTGTTACATGAGGGACAGTACACAGTGAGACTGTTTCACAGTGAGGGACAGTACAAAGTGAGACTGTGTTACAGTGAGGGACAGTACACAGCGAGACTGTGTTACAGTGAGGGACAGTACAAAGTGAGACTGTGTTACAGTGAGGGACAGTACACAGCGAGACTGTGTTACTGTGAGGGACAGTACACAGTGAGACTGTGTTAAAGTCAGTGACAGTTCACAGTGAGACTTTGTTCCACTGAGGGACAGTACACAGTGAGATTGTGTTACAGTGACGGGCAGAGCACAGTGAGACTGGTTTACAGTGAGGGACAGTACACAGTGAGACTGTGTTGGAGTGAGGGACAGTACACAGTGAGACTGTTTCACAGTGAGGGACAGTACAAAGTGAGACTGTGTTACAGTGAGGGACAGTACACAGTGAGACTTTTTTACAGTGAGGGACAGTACACAGTGAGGTTGGATTACAGTGAGGGACTGTACACAGTGAGGTTGTGTTACAGTGAGGGGCAGAGCACAGTGAGTCTCTGTTACAGTGAGGGACAGAACAAAGTGAGACTGTTTTACACTGAGGGACAGTACACAGTGAGACTGTGTTATAATGAGGGACAGTACACAGTGAGGTTGTGTTACAGTGAGGGACAGTACACAGTGAGACTGTGTTACAGTGAGGGACAGCACAAAGTGAGACTGTGTTACAAGGAGGACAGTACACAGTGAGAATGTTTTACAGTGGGGGCAGTACACTCTGAGACTGTGTTACAGTGGGGGACAGTACACAGTGAGACAGTTTTACACTGAGGGACAGTACACAGTGAGACTGTGTTACAGTGAGGGACAGTACACAGTGAGGCTGTTTTACAATGAGGGACAGTACACAGTGAGACTGTGTTACAGTGAGGGACAGTAAACAGTGAGACTGTGTTACAGTGAGGGACAGTACACAGTGAGACAGTTTTACACTGAGGGACAGAACACAGTGAGACTGTGTTACAGTGAGGGACAGTACACAGTGAGACTGTGTTAAAGTCAGTGACAGTTCACAGTGAGACTGTGTTGCAGTGAGGGACAGTGCACAGTGAGACTGTGTTGCAGTTAGGGACAGTGCACAGTGAATCTGTGTTAAAGTGAGGGACAGTACACAGTGAGGCTTTATTACAGTGAGGGACAGTACACAGTGAGACTGTGTTACAGTGACGGGCAGAGCACAGTGAGACTGCGTTACAGTGAGGGACAGTACACAATGAGACTGTGTTACATGAGGGACAGTACACAGTGAGACTGTTTCACACTGAGGGACAGTACAAAGTGAGACTGTTTCACAGTGAGGGACAGTACACAGTGAGACTGTTTCACAGTGAGGGACAGTACAAAGTGAGACTGTGTTACAGTGAGGGACAGTACACAGTGAGACTTTTTTACAGTGAGGGACAGTACACAGTGTGGTTGGATTACAGTGAGGGACAGTACACAGTGAGACAGTTTTACACTGAGGAAACGTACACAGTGAGACTGTGTTACAGTGAGGGACAGCACACAGTGAGACTGTGTTACAAGGAGGACAGTACACAGTGAGAATGTTTTACTGTGGGGGCATTACACTCTGAGACTGTGTTACAGTGGGGGACAGTACACAGTGAGACAGTTTTACACTGAGGGACAGTACACAGTGAGACTGTGTTACAGTGAGGGACATTACACAGTGAGACTGTTTTACAATGAGGGACAGTACACAGTGAGACTGTGTTACAGTGAGGGACAGTAAACAGTGAGACTGTGTTACAGTGAGGGACAGTACACCGTGAGACAGTTTTACACTGAGGGACAGAACACAGTGAGACTGTGTTACAGTGAGGGACAGTAAACAGTGAGAATGTGTTAAAGTCAGTGACAGTTCACAGTGAGACTGTGTTGCAGTGAGGGACAGTACACAGTGAGACTGTGTTGCAGTTAGGGACAGTGCACAGTGAATCTGTGTTAAAGTGAGGGACAGTACACAGTGAGGCTTTATTACAGTGAGGGACAGTACACAGTGAGACTGTGTTACAGTGACGGGCAGAGCACAGTGAGACTGCGTTACAGTGAGGGACAGTACACAATGAGACTGTGTTACATGAGGGACAGTACACAGTGAGACTGTTTCACAGTGAGGGACAGTACAAAGTGAGACTGTGTTACAGTGAGGGACAGTACACAGTGAGACTGGTTTACAGTGAGGGACAGTACACAGTGAGACTGTTTCACAGTGAGGGACAGTACACAGTGAGACTGTTTCACAGTGAGGGACAGTACAAAGTGAGACTGTGTTACAGTGAGGGACAGTACACAGTGAGACTTTTTTACAGTGAGGGACAGTACACAGTGAGGTTGGATTACAGTGAGGGACAGTACACAGTGAGACAGTTTTACACTGAGGGACAGAACACAGTGAGACTGTGTTACTGTGACGGACAGTACACAGTGAGACTGTGTTAAAGTCAGTGACAGTTCACAGTGAGACTTTGTTCCACTGAGGGACAGTACACAGTGAGATTGTGTTACAGTGACGGGCAGAGCACAGTGAGACTGTGTAACAGTGAGGGACAGTACACAGTGAGACTGTGTTACAGTGAGGGACAGTACACAATGAGACTGTGTTACAGTGAGGGACAGTACACAGTGAGACTGTTTCACAGTGAGGGACAGTACAAAGTGAGACTGTGTTACAGTGAGGGACAGTACACAGTGAGACTGTGTTGCAGTGAGGGAGAGTACACAGTGAGACTGTTTCACAGTGAGGGACAGTACACAGTGAGACTGTTTCACAGTGAGGGACAGTACAAAGTGAGACTGTGTTACAGTGAGGGACAGTACACAGTGAGACTTTTTTACACTGACGGACAGTACACAGTGAGGTTGGATTACAGTGAGGGACAGTACACAGTGAGACAGTTTTACACTGAGGGACAGAACACAGTGAGACTGTGTTACAGTGAGGGACATTACACAGTGAGAGTGTGTTAAAGTCAGTGACAGTTCACAGTGAGACTTTGTTCCACTGAGGGACAGTACACAGTGAGATTGTGTTACAGTGACGGGCAGAGCACAGTGAGACTGTGTAACAGTGAGGGACAGTACACAATGAGACTGTGTTATAGTTAGGGACAGTACACAGTGAGAATGTTTCACAGTGAGGGACAGTACAAAGTGAGACTGTGTTACAGTGAGGGACAGTACACAGTGAGACTGTGCTGCAGTGAGGGACAGTACAGAGTGAGACTGTTTCACAGTGAGGGACAGTACAAAGTGAGACTGTGTTACAGTGAGGGCCAGTACACAGTGAGACTTTTTTACAGTGAGGGACAGTACACAGTGAGGTTGGATTACAGTGAGGGACAGTACACAGTGAGGTTGGATTACAGTGAGGGACAGTACACAGTGAGGTTGTGTTACAGTGAGGGGCAGAGCACAGTGAGTCTCTGTTACAGTGAGGGACAGAACAAAGTGAGACTGTTTTACACTGAGGGACAGTACACAGTGAGACTGTGTTGCAATGAGGGACAGTACACAGTGAGGTTGTGTTACAGTGAGGGACAGTACACAGTGAGACTGTGTTACAGTGAGGGACAGCACACAGTGAGACTGTGTTACAGTGGAGGACAGTACACAGTGAGACTGTTTTACAGTGGGGGCAGTACACTCTGAGACTGTGTTACAGTGGGGGACAGTACACAGTGAGACAGTTTTACACTGAGGGACAGTACACAGTGAGGTTGGATTACAGTGAGGGACAGTACACAGTGAGGTTGTGTTACAGTGAGGGGCAGAGCACAGTGAGTCTCTGTTACAGTGAGGGACAGAACAAAGTGAGACTGTTTTACACTGAGGGACAGTACACAGTGAGACTGTGTTATAATGAGGGACAGTACACAGTGAGGTTGTGTTACAGTGAGGGACAGTACACAGTGAGACTGTGTTACAGTGAGGGACAGCACACAGTGAGACTGTGTTACAATGGAGGACAGTACACAGTGAGAATGTTTTACAGTGGGGGCAGTACACTCTGAGACTGTGTTACAGTGGGGGACAGTACACAGTGAGACTGTTTTACAATGAGGGACAGTACACAGTGAGACTGTGTTACAGTGAGGGACAGTAAACAGTGAGACTGTGTTACAGTGAGGGACAGTACACAGTGAGACAGTTTTACACTGAGGGACAGAACACAGTGAGACTGTGTTACAGTGAGGGACAGTACACAGTGAGACTGTGTTAAAGTCAGTGACAGTTCACAGTGAGACTGTGTTGCAGTGAGGGACAGTACACAGTGAGACTGTGTTGCAGTTAGGGACAGTGCACAGTGAATCTGTGTTACAGTGAGGGACAGTACACAGTGAAGCTTTATTACAGTGAGGGACAGTACACTGTGAGACTGTGTTACAGTGACGGGCAGAGCACAGTGAGACTGCGTTACAGTGAGGGACAGTACACAATGAGACTGTGTTACATGAGGGACAGTACACAGTGAGACTGTTTCACAGTGAGGGACAGTACAAAGTGAGACTGTGTTACAGTGAGGGACAGTACACAGTGAGACTGGTTTACAGTGAGAGACAGTACACAGTGAGACTGTTTCACAGTGAGGGACAGTACACAGTGAGACTGTTTCACAGTGAGGGACAGTACAAAGTGAGACTGTGTTACAGTGAGGGACAGTACACAGTGAGACTTTTTTACAGTGAGGGACAGTACACAGTGAGGTTGGATTACAGTGAGGGACAGTACACAGTGAGACAGTTTTACACTGAGGGACAGAACACAGTGAGACTGTGTTACTCTGAGGGACAGTACACAGTGAGACTGTGTTACAGTGATGGGCAGAGCACAGTGAGACTGTGTAACAGTGAGGGACAGTACACAGTGAGACTGTGTTACAGTGAGGGACAGTACACAGTGAGACTGTGTTACAGTGACGGGCAGAGCACAGTGAGACTGTGTTACAGTGAGGGACAGTACACAGTGAGACTGTGTTACAGTGAGTGACAGCACACAGTGAGACTGTTTTACAGTGAGGGCCAGAACACAGTGGGACTGTGTTAGATTGAGGGACAGTACACAGTGACACTGTGTTACAGTGAGGGACAGTACACAATGAGACTGTGTTACAGTGGGGGACAGTACACAGTGAGACTGTGTTACAGTGGGGGACAGTACACATGAGACAGTTTTACACTGAGGGACAGTACACAGTGAGGTTGTGTTACAGTGAGGGGCAGAGCACAGTGAGTCTCTGTTACAGTGAGGGACAGAACAAAGTGAGACTGTTTTACACTGAGGGACAGTACACAGTGAGACTGTGTTATAATGAGGGACAGTACACAGTGAGGTTGTGTTACAGTGAGGGACAGTACACAGTGAGACTGTGTTACAGTGAGGGACAGCACACAGTGAGACTGTGATACAATGGAGGACAGTACACAGTGAGAATGTTTTACAGTGAGGGACAGTACACAGTGAGGTTGGATTACAGTGAGGGACAGTACACAGTGAGGTTGTGTTACAGTGAGGGACAGTACACAGTAAGGCTGTGTTACAGTGAGGGACAGTACACAGTGAGACTGTGTTACAGTGAGGGCCAGAACACAGTGGGACTGTGTTAGATTGAGGGACAGTACACAGTGACACTGTGTTACAGTGAGGGACAGTACACAATGAGACTGTGTTACAGTGGGGGACAGTACACAGTGAGACTGTGTTACACTGAGCGACAGTACACAATGAGACTGTGTTACAGTGGGGGACAGTACACAGTGAGACAGTTTTACACTGAGCGACAGTACACAGTGAGACTGTTTTACAATGAGGGACAGTACACAGTGAGATTGTGTTACAGTGAGGGACAGTACACAGTGAGACTGTGTTACAGTGAGGGACAGTACACAGTGAGACAGTTTTACACTGAGGGACAGTACACAGTGAGACTGTTTAACAGTGAGGGACAGTACAAAGTGAGACTGTGTTACAGTGACGAACAGTATACAGCGAGACTGTGTTACAGTGAGGGACAGTACACAGTGAGACTGGTTTACAGTGAGAGACAGTACACAGTGAGACTGTTTCACAGTGAGGGACAGTACACAGTGAGACTGTTTCACAGTGAGGGACAGTACAAAGTGAGACTGTGTTACAGTGAGGGACAGTACACAGTGAGACTTTTTTACAGTGAGGGACAGTACACAGTGAGGTTGGATTACAGTGAGGGACAGTACACAGTGAGACAGTTTTACACTGAGGGACAGAACACAGTGAGACTGTGTTACTCTGAGGGACAGTACACAGTGAGACTGTGTTACAGTGATGGGCAGAGCACAGTGAGACTGTGTAACAGTGAGGGACAGTACACAGTGAGACTGTGTTACAGTGAGGGACAGTACACAGTGAGACTGTGTTACAGTGACGGGCAGAGCACAGTGAGACTGTGTTACAGTGAGGGACAGTACACAGTGAGACTGTGTTACAGTGAGTGACAGCACACAGTGAGACTGTTTTACAGTGAGGGCCAGAACACAGTGGGACTGTGTTAGATTGAGGGACAGTACACAGTGACACTGTGTTACAGTGAGGGACAGTACACAATGAGACTGTGTTACAGTGGGGGACAGTACACAGTGAGACTGTGTTACAGTGGGGGACAGTACACATGAGACAGTTTTACACTGAGGGACAGTAGACAGTGAGGTTGTGTTACAGTGAGGGGCAGAGCACAGTGAGTCTCTGTTACAGTGAGGGACAGAACAAAGTGAGACTGTTTTACACTGAGGGACAGTACACAGTGAGACTGTGTTATAATGAGGGACAGTACACAGTGAGGTTGTGTTACAGTGAGGGACAGTACACAGTGAGACTGTGTTACAGTGAGGGACAGCACACAGTGAGACTGTGATACAATGGAGGACAGTACACAGTGAGAATGTTTTACAGTGAGGGACAGTACACAGTGAGGTTGGATTACAGTGAGGGACAGTACACAGTGAGGTTGTGTTACAGTGAGGGACAGTACACAGTAAGGCTGTGTTACAGTGAGGGACAGTACACAGTGAGACTGTGTTACAGTGAGGGCCAGAACACAGTGGGACTGTGTTAGATTGAGGGACAGTACACAGTGACACTGTGTTACAGTGAGGGACAGTACACAATGAGACTGTGTTACAGTGGGGGACAGTACACAGTGAGACTGTGTTACACTGAGCGACAGTACACAATGAGACTGTGTTACAGTGGGGGACAGTACACAGTGAGACAGTTTTACACTGAGCGACAGTACACAGTGAGACTGTTTTACAATGAGGGACAGTACACAGTGAGATTGTGTTACAGTGAGGGACAGTACACAGTGAGACTGTGTTACAGTGAGGGACAGTACACAGTGAGACAGTTTTACACTGAGGGACAGTACACAGTGAGACTGTTTAACAGTGAGGGACAGTACAAAGTGAGACTGTGTTACAGTGACGAACAGTATACAGCGAGACTGTGTTACAGTGAGGGACAGTACACAGTGAGACTGTGTTGCAGTGAGGGACAGTGCACAGTGAGACTGTGTTACAGTGAGGGACAGTACACAGTGAGGCTGGATTACAGTGAGGGACAGTACACAGTGAGACTGTGTTACAGTGACGGACAGAGCACAGTGAGACTGTGTTTCAGTGAGGGACAGTACACAATGAGACTGTGTTACATGAGGGACAGTAGAAAGTGAGACTGTGTTACAGTGAGGGACAGTACACAGTGAGACTGTGTTACAGTGAGGGACAGTACACGATGAAACTGTGTTAAAGTCAGTGAAAGTTCACAGTGAGACTTTGTTCCAGTGAGGGACAGTACACAGTGAGATTGTGTTACAGTGAGGGACAGTACACAGTCAGACTGTGTTACAGTGAGGGACAGTACACAGTGAGATTGTGTTACAGTGAGGGACAGTACACAGTGAGGCTGTGTTACAGTGTGGGGCAGAGCACAGTGAGACTGTGTTACAGTGAGCGTCAGTACACAGTGAGAATGTTTCACAGTGAGGGACAGTACACAGTGAGACTCTGTTAAAGTGAGGGACAGTACACAGTGAGACTGTGTTAAAGTCAGTGACAGTTCACAGTGAGACTTTGTTCCACTGAGGGACAGTACACAGTGAGATTGTGTTACAGTGACGGGCAGAGCACAGTGAGACTGTGCTCCAGTGAGGGACAGTACACAATGAGACTGTGTTACAGTGCGGGACAGTACACAGTGAGACTGTTTAACAGTGAGGGACAGTACAAAGTGAGACTGTGTTACAGTGAGGGACAGTACACAGCGAGACTGTGTTACAGTGAGGGACAGCAGACAGTGAGACTGTGTTGCAGTGAGGGACAGTGCACAGTGAGACTGTGTTACAGTGAGGGACAGTACACAATGAGACTTGGTTACATCAGGGACAGTACACAGTGAGACTGTTTCACAGTGAGTGACAGTACACAGTGTGACTGTGTTACAGTGAGGGACAGTACAGAGTGCGGCTGTGTTACAGTGAGGGACAGTAAACAGTGAGACTGTGTTACAGTGAGGGACTATACACAATGAGACTTTGTTACATGAGTGACAGTACACAGTGAGACTGTTTCACAGTGAGTGACAGTACACAGTGAGACTGTGTTGCAGTGAGGGACAGTGCACAGTGAGACTGTGTTACAGTGAGGGACAGTACACAGTGAGGCTGGATTACAATGAGGGACAGTACACAGTGAGACTGTGTTACAGTGACGGGCTGAGCACAGTGAGACTGTGTTTCAGTGAGGGACAGTGCACAATGAGACTGTGTTACATGAGGGACAGTACAAAGTGAGACTGTGTTACAGTGAGGGACAGTACACAGTGAGACTGTGTTACAGTGAGAGACAGTACACAGTGAGACTGTGTTACAGTGAGGGACAGTACACGATGAAACTGTGTTAAAGTCAGTGACAGTTCACAGTGAGACTTTGTTCCAGTGAGGACAGTACACAGTGAGATTGTGTTACAGTGAGGGACAGTACACAGTCAGACTGTGTTACAGTGAGGGACAGTACACAGTGAGATTGTGTTACAGTGAGGGACAGTACACAGTGAGACTGTGTTACAGTGAGGGACAGTACACAGTGAGGCTGTGCTACAGTGAGGGGCAGAGCACAGTGAGACTGTGTTACAGTGAGCGTCAGTACACAGTGAGACTGTTTCACAGTGAGGGACAGTACACAGTGAGACTCTGTTACAGTGAGGGACATTACACAGCGAGACTATGTTACATGAGGGACAGTACACTGTGAGACGCTGTTACAGTGAGGGTCAGTACACAGTGAGACTGTGTTACAGTGAGGGACAGTACACAGTGAGACTGTGTTACATGAGGGACAATACACAGTGTGAGTGTGTTACAGTGAGGGACAGTACACAGTGAGTCTGTGTTGCAGTGTGGGACAGTACACAGTGAGACTGTGTTACAGTGAGGGACAGTAAACAGTGAGATTGTGTTACAGTGAGGGACTGTACACAATGAGACTGTGTTACATGAGGGACAGTACACAGTGAGACTGTTTCACAGTGAGTGACAGTACACAGTGAGACTGTTTCACAGTGAGTGACAGTACACAGTGAGACTGTTTCACAGTGAGGGACAGTACACAGTGAGACTGTGTTACAGTGAGGGACAGTACACAGTGAGACTGTGTTACATGAGGGACAATACACAGTGTGAGTGTGTTACAGTGAGGGACAGTACACAGTGAGTCTGTGTTGCAGTGTGGGACAGTACACAGTGAGACTGTGTTACAGTGAGGGTCAGTACACAGTGAGGGACTGTGTTACAGTGAGGGACTGTACACAATGAGACTGTGTTACATGAGGGACAGTACACATTGAGACTGTTTCACAGTGAGTGACAGTACACAGTGAGACTGTTTCACAGTGAGTGACAGTACACAGTGAGACTGTTTCACAGTGAGGGACAGTACACAGTGAGGCTGTGTTACAGTGAGGGACAGTACACAATGAGGCTGTGTTACATGAGGGACAGTACACAGTGAGACTGTTTCACAGTGAGTGACAGTACACAGTGAGACTGTGCTGCAGTGAGGGACAGAACACAGTGAGGCTGTGTTACAGTGAGGGACAGTACACAGTGACACTGTGTTACATGAGTGACAGTACACAGTGAGACTGTTACATGAGGGACAGTACACAGTGAGACTGTGTTACAGTGAGGTTCAGTACACAGTCAGACGGTGTTACAGTGAGGGTCAGTACACAGTGATACTGTGTTACAGTGAGGGACAGTACACAGTGAGACTGTGTTACAGTGAAGGACAGTACACATTGTGAGTGTGTTACAGTGAGTGACAGTACACAGTGAGACTGCGCTAGAGTGAGGGACGGTACACAGTGAGACTGTGTTACAGTGAGGGACAGTAAACAGTGAGACTGTTAAAGTGAGGGACAGCACACAATGAGACTTTGTTACATCAGGGACAGTACACAGTGAGACTGTTTCACAGTGAGTGACAGTACACAGTGAGACTGTGTTACAGTGAGGGACAGTACAGAGTGTGGCTGTGTTACAGTGAGGGACAGTAAACAGTGAGACTGTGTTACAGTGAGGGACTATACACAATGAGACTTTGTTGCATGAGTGACAGTACACAGTGAGATGTTTCACAGTGAGTGACAGTACACAGTGAGACTGTGTTACAGTGAGGGACAGTACACAGTGAGACTGTGTTACATGAGGGACAGTTCAGAGTGAGACTGTGTTACATGAGGGACAGTACACAGTGAGGCTGTGTTCCAGTGAGGGACAGTACACAGTGAGACTGTGTTGCAGTGAGGGACAGTACACAGTGAGGCTGTGCTACAGTGAGGGGCAGAGCACAGTGAGACTGTGTTACAGTGAGCGTCAGTACACAGTGAGACTGTTTCACAGTGAGGGACAGTACACAGTGAGACTCTGTTACAGTGAGGGGCATTACACAGCGAGACTATGTTACATGAGGGACAGTACACTGTGAGACGCTGTTACAGTGAGGGTCAGTACACAGTGAGACTGTGTTACAGTGAGGGACAGTACACAGTGAGACTGTGTTACATGAGGGACAATACACAGTGTGAGTGTGTTACAGTGAGGGACAGTACACAGTGAGTCTGTGTTGCAGTGTGGGACAGTACACAGTGAGACTGTGTTACAGTGAGGGACAGTACACAGTGAGACTGTTTAACAGTGAGGGACAGTACAAAGTGAGACTGTGTTACAGTGAGGGACAGTACACAGCGAGACTGTGTTACAGTGAGGGACAGTAGACAGTGAGACTGTGTTGCAGTGAGGGACAGTACACAATGAGACTTTGTTACATCAGGGACAGTACACAGTGAGACTGTTTCACAGTGAGTGACAGTACACAGTGTGACTGTGTTACAGTGAGGGACAGTACAGAGTGCGGCTGTGTTACAGTGAGGGACAGTAAACAGTGAGACTGTGTTACAGTGAGGGACTATACACAATGAGACTTTGTTACATGAGTGACAGTACACAGTGAGACTGTTTCACAGTGAGTGACAGTACACAGTGAGACTGTGTTGCAGTGAGGGACAGTGCACAGTGAGACTGTGTTACAGTGAGGGACAGTACACAGTGAGGCTGGATTACAATGAGGGACAGTACACAGTGAGACTGTGTTACAGTGACGGGCAGAGCACAGAGAGACTGTGTTTCAGTGAGGGACAGCGCACAATGAGACTGTGTTACATGAGGGACAGTACAAAGTGAGACTGTGTTACAGTGAGGGACAGTACACAGTGAGACTGTGTTACAGTGAGAGACAGTACACAGTGAGACTGTGTTACAGTGAGGGACAGTACACGATGAAACTGTGTTAAAGTCAGTGACAGTTCACAGTGAAACTTTGTTCCAGTGAGGAGAGTACACAGTGAGATTGTGTTACAGTGAGGGACAGTACACAGTCAGACTGTGTTACAGTGAGGGACAGTACACAGTGAGATTGTGTTACAGTGAGGGACAGTACACAGTGAGACTGTGTTACAGTGAGGGACAGTACACAGTGAGGCTGTGCTACAGTGAGGGGCAGAGCACAGTGAGACTGTGTTACAGTGAGCGTCAGTACACAGTGAGACTGTTTCACAGTGAGGGACAGTACACAGTGAGACTCTGTTACAGTGAGGGACATTACACAGCGAGACTATGTTACATGAGGGACATAGAAACATAGAATCTAGGAGCAGGAGTAGGCCATTCGGCCCGTCGAGCCTGCTCCACCATTCAATACGATCATGGCTGATCATCCAAGTCCAATACCCTGTCCCTGCTTTAATCCCCACAGTACACATATCCCACCCTACCCCCGTAACCCCACGTATTTAATTCCCCCTAACATATCCTATTCTATCCCCATAACCCCACATATTTAATCCCCCCCTAACACTAAGGGTCAATTTATCATAGCCAAATCAACCTAACCCGCACATTTTTGGACTGTGGGAGGAAACCGGAGCACCCGGAGGAAACCCACGCAGACACGGGGAGAATGTGCAAACTCCACACAGACAGTCACCCGAGGTCAGATTCGAACCCGGGTCTCTGGCGCTGTGAGGCACCAGTGCTAACCACTATGCCACCGAGGGACAGTACACTGTGAGACGCTGTTATAGTGAGGGTCAGTACACAGTGAGACTGTGTTACAGTGAGGGACAGTACACAGTGAGACTGTGTTACATGAGGGACAATACACAGTGTGAGTGTGTTACAGTGAGGGACAGTACACAGTGAGTCTGTGTTGCAGTGTGGGACAGTACACAGTGAGACTGTGTTACAGTGAGGGACAGTAAACAGTGAGATTGTGTTACAGTGAGGGACTGTACACAATGAGACTGTGTTACATGAGGGACAGTACACAGTGAGACTGTTTCACAGTGAGTGACAGTACACAGTGAGACTGTTTCACAGTGAGTGACAGTACACAGTGAGACTGTTTCACAGTGAGGGACAGTACACAGTGAGGCTGTGTTACAGTGAGGGACAGTACACAATGAGACTGTGTTACATGAGGGACAGTACACAGTGAGACTGTTTCACAGTGAGTGACAGTACACAGTGAGACTGTTTCACAGTGAGGGACAGTACACAGTGAGGCTGTGTTACAGTGAGGGACACTACACAGTGACACTGTGTTACATGAGTGACAGTACACAGTGAGACTGTTACATGAGGGACAGTACACAGTGAGACTGTGTTACAGTGAGGTTCAGTACACAGTGAGACGGTGTTACAGTGAGGGTCAGTACACAGTGAGACTGTGTTACAGTGAGGGACAGTACACAGTGAGACTGTGTTACAGTGAAGGACAGTACACATTGTGAGTGTGTTACAGTGAGTGACAGTACACAGTGAGACTGCGCTAGAGTGAGGGACGGTACACAGTGAGACTGTGTTACAGTGAGGGACAGTAAACAGTGAGACTGTGTTAAAGTGAGGGACAGTACACAATGAGACTTTGTTACATCAGGGACAGTACACAGTGAGACTGTTTCACAGTGAGTGACAGTACACAGTGAGACTGTGTTACAGTGAGGGACAGTACAGAGTGTGGCTGTGTTACAGTGAGGGACAGCAAACAGTGAGACTGTGTTACAGTGAGGGACTATACACAATGAGACTTTGTTGCATGAGTGACAGTACACAGTGAGATGTTTCACAGTGAGTGACAGTACACAGTGAGACTGTGTTACAGTGAGGGACAGTACACGGTGAGACAGTGTTACATGAGGGACAGTACAGAGTGAGACTGTGTTACATGAGGGACAGTACACAGTGAGGCTGTGTTCCAGTGAGGGACAGTACACAGTGAGACTGTGTTGCAGTGAGGGACAGTACACAGTGAGGCTGTGCTACAGTGAGGGGCAGAGCACAGTGAGACTGTGTTACAGTGAGCGTCAGTACACAGTGAGACTGTTTCACAGTGAGGGACAGTACACAGTGAGACTGTGTTACAGTGAGGGACAGTAAACAGTGAGATTGTGTTACAGTGAGGGACTGTACACAATGAGACTGTGTTACATGAGGGACAGTACACAGTGAGACTGTTTCACAGTGAGTGACAGTACACAGTGAGACTGTTTCACAGTGAGTGACAGTACACAGTGAGACTGTTTCACAGTGAGGGACAGTACACAGTGAGGCTGTGTTACAGTGAGGGACAGTACACAATGAGACTGTGTTACATGAGGGACAGTACACAGTGAGAGTGTTTCACAGTGAGTGACAGTACACAGTGAGACTGTTTCACAGTGAGGGACAGTACACAGTGAGGCTGTGTTACAGTGAGGGACAGTACACAGTGACACTGTGTTACATGAGTGACAGTACACAGTGAGACTGTTACATGAGGGACAGTACACAGTGAGACTGTGTTACAGTGAGGTTCAGTACACAGTGAGACGGTGTTACAGTGAGGGTCAGTACACAGTGAGACTGTGTTACAGTGAGGGACAGTACACAGTGAGACTGTGTTACAGTGAAGGACAGTACACATTGTGAGTGTGTTACAGTGAGTGACAGTACACAGTGAGACTGCGCTAGAGTGAGGGACGGTACACAGTGAGACTGTGTTACAGTGAGGGACAGTAAACAGTGAGACTGTGTTACAGTGAGGGACTATACACAATGAGACTTTGTTGCATGAGTGACAGTACACAGTGAGATGTTTCACAGTGAGTGACAGTACACAGTGAGACTGTGTTACAGTGAGGGACAGTACACAGTGAGACAGTGTTACATGAGGGACAGTACAGAGTGAGACTGTGTTACATGAGGGACAGTACACAGTGAGGCTGTGTTCCAGTGAGGGACAGTACACAGTGAGACTGTGTTACATGAGGGACAGTACACAGTGAGACTGGTTTCCAGTGAGGGACAATACACAGTGAGATTGTGTTACAGTGAGGGACAGTACACAGTTAGACTGTGTTACAGTGAGCGACAGTACACAATGAGACTGTGTTACATGAGGGACAGTACACAGTGAGACTGTGTTACAGTGAGGGACATTTCACAGTGAGGCTATGTTACAGTGAGGGACAGTACACAGTGAGACTGTGTTGCAGTGAGGGACAGTACACAGTGAGACTGGTTTACAGTGAGGGACAATACACAGTGAGACTGTGTTACTGTGAGGGACAGTATACAATGAGACTGTGTTAAATGAGGGACAATACACAGTGAGGCTGTGTTTCAGTGACGGACAGTACACAATGAGACTGTGTTACAGTGAGGGATAATACACAGTGAGGCTGTTTTACAGTGAGGGACAGTACACAATGACACAGTGGTACAGTGAGGGATAGTACACAATCAGTCTGTTTTACACTGAGGGACAGTACAGAGTGAGACTGTGTTACAGTGAGGTATAGTACACAGTGAGGCTGTGTTACAGTGAGGGATAGTACACAGTGAGACTGTGTTACATGAGGGACAGTACACAGTGAGGCTGTGTTACAGTGACGGACAGTAAACAGTGAGACTGTGTTACAGTGAGGGACAGTACACAATGCGACTATGTTGCAGTGAGGGACAGTACACAGTGAGACAGTGTTACAGTGAGGGACAGTACACAATGCGACTATGTTGCAGTGAGGGACAGTACACAGTGAGACTGTGTTACAGTTTGGGACAGTACACAGTGAGACTGTGTTACAGTGAGGGACAGTACACAGTGAGACTGTTACAGTGAGGGACAGTACACAGTGAGACTGTGTTACAGTTTCGGATAGTACACAGTGAGACTGTGTTACAGTGAGAGACAGTACACAGTGAGACTGTGTTACAGTGAGGGACAGTACACGATGAAACTGTGTTAAAGTCAGTGACAGTTCACAGTGAGACTTTGTTCCAGTGAGGACAGTACACAGTGAGATTGTGTTACAGTGAGGGACAGTACACAGTGAGATGGTGTTACAGTGAGGGACAGTACACAGTGAGACTGTGTTACAGTGAGGGACAGTACACAGTGAGGCTGTGCTACAGTGAGGGGCAGAGCACAGTGAGACTGTGTTACAGTGAGCGTCAGTACACAGTGAGACTGTTTCACAGTGAGGGACAGTACACAGTGAGATTGTGTTACAGTGAGGGACAGTACACAGTGAGATTGTGTTACAGTGAGGGACAGTACACAGTGAGATTGTGTTACAGTGAGGGACAGTACACAGTGAGATTGTGTTACAGTGAGGGACAGTACACAGTGAGACTCTGTTACAGTGAGGGACAGTACTCAGTGAGACTATGTTACATGAGGGACAGTACACTGTGAGACGCTGTTACATGAGGGACAGTACACAGTGAGACTGTTTCACAGTGAGTGACAGTACACAGTGAGACTGTTTCACAGTGAGGGACAGTACACAGTGAGGCTGTGTTACAGTGAGGGACAGTACACAGTGACACTGTGTTACATGAGTGACAGTACACAGTGAGACTGTTACATGAGGGACAGTACACAGTGAGACTGTGTTACAGTGAGGTTCAGTACACAGTGAGACGGTGTTACAGTGAGGGTCAGTACACAGTGAGACTGTGTTACAGTGAGGGACAGTACACAGTGAGACTGTGTTACAGTGAAGGACAGTACACATTGTGAGTGTGTTACAGTGAGTGACAGTACACAGTGAGACTGCGCTAGAGTGAGGGACGGTACACAGTGAGACTGTGTTACAGTGAGGGACAGTAAACAGTGAGACTGTGTTACAGTGAGGGACAGTACACAATGAGACTTTGTTACATCAGGGACAGTACACAGTGAGACTGTTTCACAGTGAGTGACAGTACACAGTGAGACTGTGTTACAGTGAGGGACAGTACAGAGTGTGGCTGTGTTACAGTGAGGGACAGTAAACAGTGAGACTGTGTTACAGTGAGGGACTATACACAATGAGACTTTGTTACATGAGTGACAGTACACAGTGAGACTGTTTCACAGTGAGTGACAGTACACAGTGAGACTGTGTTACAGTGAGGGACAGTACACAGTGAGACAGTGTTACATGAGGGACAGTACAGAGTGAGACTGTGTTACATGAGGGACAGTACACAGTGAGGCTGTGTTCCAGTGAGGGACAGTACACAGTGAGACTGTGTTACATGAGGGACAGTACACAGTGAGACTGTATTACATGAGGGACAGTACACAGTGAGACTGTGTTACATGAGGGACAGTACACAGTGAGACTGTATTACATGAGGGACAGTACACAGTGAGATTGTGTTACAGTGAGGGACAGTACACAGTGAGACTGGTTTCCAGTGAGGGACAATACACAGTGAGATTGTGTTACAGTGAGGGACAGTACACAGTTAGACTGTGTTACAGTGAGCGACAGTACACAATGAGACTGTGTTACATGAGGGACAGTACACAGTGAGACTGTGTTACAGTTAGGGACATTTCACAGTCAGGCTATGTTACAGTGAGGGACAGTACACAGTGAGATTGTGTTGCAGTGAGGGACAGTACACAGTGAGACTGGTTTACAGTGAGGGACAATACACAGTGAGACTGTGTTACAGTGAGGGACAGTATACAATGAGACTGTGTTAAATGAGGGACAATACACAGTGAGGCTGTGTTTCAGTGACGGACAGTACACAAAGAGACTGTGTTACAGTGAGGGATAATACACAGTGAGGCTGTTTTACAGTGAGGGACAGTACACAATGACACAGTGGTACAGTGAGGGATAGTACACAATCAGTCTGTTTTACACTGAGGGACAGTACAGAGTGAGACTGTGTTACAGTGAGGGATAGTACACAGTGAGACTGTGTTACATGAGGGACAGTACACAGTGAGGCTGTGTTACAGTGACGGACAGTAAACAGTGAGACTGTGTTACAGTGAGGGACAGTACACAATGCGACTATGTTGCAGTGAGGGACAGTACACAGTGAGACAGTGTTACAGTGAGGGACAGTACACAATGCGACTGTGTTGCAGTGAGGGACAGTACACATTGAGGCTGTGTTACAGTGAGAGACAGTACACAGTGAGACAGTGTTACAGTGAGGGACAGTACACAATGCGACTATGTTGCAGTGAGGGACAGTACATGGTGAGGCTGTGTTACAGTGAGGGACAGTACACAATGCGACTATGTTGCAGTGAGGGACAGTACACAGTGAGACAGTGTTACAGTGAGGGACAGTACACAATGCGACTATGTTGCAGTGAGGGACAGTACATGGTGAGGCTGTGTTACAGTGAGGGACAGTACACAATGCGACTATGTTGCAGTGAGGGACAGTACACAGTGAGACAGTGTTACAGTGAGGGACAGTACACAATGCGACTATGTTGCAGTGAGGGACAGTACACAGTGAGACTGTGTTACAGTTTGGGACAGTACACAGTGAGACTGTGTTACAGTGAGGGACAGTACACAGTGAGACTGTTACAGTGAGGGACAGTACACAGTGAGACTGTGTTACAGTTTGGGATAGTACACAGTGAGTCTGTGTTACAGTTTGGGACAGTACACAGTGAGACTGTGTTACAGTGAGGGACAGTACACAGTGAGACTGTGTCACAGTGAGGGACAGTACACAGTGAGACTGTGTGACTGTGAGGGACAGTACACAGTGAGACTGTGTTACAGTGAGGGACATTACACAACGAGGCTGTGTTACAGTGAGGGACAGTACATGGTGAGGCAGTGTTACAGTGAGGGACAGTACACAGTGAAACTGTGTGACTGTGAGGGACATTACACAATGAGACTATGTTGCAGTGAGGGATAGTACACAGTGACACTGTCTTACAGTGAGGGACAGTACACAGTGAGGCTGTGTTACAGTTAGTGACAGTACACAGTGAGACTGTGTTGCAATGAGTGAGGTTCAATACACAAACAGTGGATCTGCCTTACAGTTAGTGAGGTACTGTGCCCAAACAGTTTGGTTGTGTTCATTGCAAATTAGGTCCTGTACACAATCTGTAGGAATGTGTTATAGACGCTCAGCTCATCTGCTGCTGAAACCCTCATCATACCTTTGTTAACTCTCGACTGCACTATTCCAATCCTCTCCTGGCCGACCTCCCACTTTGCACCCTCCGTAAACTTGTGCTCATCCAGAACTCAGCTGCCCGTATTATAATTCTCACCAAGTCCCGTTCACCCTTCACCCCCCTGTGCTCGCTGACCTACATTGGCTCCCGGTCCGGCAACGCCTCGATTTCAAAATTCTCATCCTTGTTTTCAAATCCCTCTATGGCCTCGTTCCCTCCTTATCTCTGTAACCTTCTCCAGCCCTACAACCCTCCAACATCTCTGCATGCGTCCTAATTCTGGCCTTTTGCGTATTCCCAATTTTCTTTGCTCCACCTTTGCAAGTTGTTGTTGTAGTTCGTGAGGTACAATATAGAAGCACTTTGGCTCTGTTATCGTAAAGAAAGAACTTGCATTTATATAGCGCCTTTCACTCCATCAGGATGTCCCAAAGCGCTTTACAGTAAATGAAGTACTTTTGAATTAAAGCCACTGTTGTAATGTAGGAAACGCGGCAGCCAATTTACGCACAGCAAGGTCCCACAAATAGTAATAAGATAATGACCAGAAAATCTGTTCTTGTGATGTTGGTTGAGGGATAAATATTGGCCAGGATACCGGGGAGAACTCCCCTGCTGTTCTTCGAATAGTGCCAAGGGATCATTTACATCCACCTGAGAGAGCAGACAGGACCTCATTTTAAGCTCTCATCCGGAAGACGACACCTCCGACAGTGCAGCACTCCCTCAGTACTCCAGTGGGAGTGTCAGCCTAGATTTATGTGTACAAGTATCTGGAGTGGGACTTGAACCCACAACCTCCTGACTCAGAGGTGAGAGTACTTAGTGAGCTACATTAGCCAAGCAGTAGCACTGTGTTACTGCAAGGTAGTTATGTTTTGCCCAGCAATATGGCTGTGTTATAGTAAGTGAGATACGATAGCCTCGCAATGGGACTGTGTTACAGTAAGTTAAATACAATATCCAATCAGTGAGGCTGTGTAGGATATGTCGCAATATGCAGCCTTTGCAAGGAGAATTGTTTATTACTTTTGAACACAAATATCTAGGCTGACACTCCAGTGCAGTGCTGAGGGAGTGCTGCACTGTCAGAGGTGCCGTCTTTCGGGTGAGACGTTAAACCGAGGCCCCGTCTGCTCTCGGGTGGACGTAAAAGATCCCATGGCACTATTTCGAAGAAGAGCAGGGGAGTTATCCCCGGTGTCCTGGGCCAATATTTATCCCTCAATCAACATCACTAAAACAGATTATCTGGTCATTATCACATTGCTGTTAAGCTTTTTGTTAACCAAAGGTATCAAGGGATATGGGCCAAAGGCGGGTATATGGAGTTAGGTCCTGGATCAGCCATGATCTCATTGAATGGCAGAACAGGCTCGAGGGGCTAAATGGCCTCCTCGTGTTCCTATGTTCCTATGTCCTATGCTGTTTGTGGGAGCTTGCTGTGCGCAATTTGGCTGCTGTGTTTCCTTACATTACAACAGTGACAACTCTTCAAAAGTACTTCATTGACGGTAAAGTGCTTTGGGAGGTCCTGAGGTCATGAAAGGCGCGATAGAAATGCAAGTCTTTTCTTTCTTTTATTTCTTTATTTCTTCCTTAACTTTTCTTAATGTACTGACAGACAAATCTTTCAAATAGATTGTGGGAGAGGGGAGAGGATGCAGAAAACGTTACAATGCAGCTCCACATTACCAGTGACATGTCTTGCCAGCTATCAAACCTATTGCAGCAACGATGTGATTATTGTTCTATTACAACATCAGTTAGGTTTGTATCAGTTTGATGTGATCACCAGATAGAAACGGAGGAGGATGAGCATTCAGCTCATCCAAGCTCACTCATCCAGAAAGAACATACATTGCCTCTGCCCACCCCACCCCCCACCCCCCCACCGCCACTCACAGAATCCAACTGTTACTTAAATAACTCCATCGGTTTTACTTCTGCTGCCTTTATCCATGTCAGGTTGGCTGTGGGAAGGCGAGATACAGTCATCGTAAGTAGGAAGGATGTGAAGGCCCTTGAGACGGGTGCAGAGGAGATTTACCAGGATGGTTCCGGGGATGGGGGATCTTAGCTACAAGGACAGGTTGGAGAAGCTGGATTTGTTTTCATTAGAGCAAAGGAGGTTGAGGGTGTGATTTGATAGAGGTGTACAAGATTATGACGGGTTTGGATAGGCTCGACGGGGAAAGGCTGCTCCCACTAGTTGATGGTACAAGGACTAGGGGACACAGATTTAAGGGTTTGGGCAAGAGATACAGGGCTCAATGAGCCCTAATTAAACACAAATACAGAAAGCAAAATACTGCGGCTGCTGCAAATCTGAAATATAAACAGAAAATATTGGAGATACTCAGCGGGTCAGGCAGCTTCTGTGGAGAGAGAGACCGAGTCAACGTTTCAGGTCGATGACCCTTCGTCAGGACTGGAAAAAGTTCTGACAGCTGTTGCTGATTCTGCCATTGCCATTTACACCTCTCCTCGACCCATCTTTTGTTTCTTTACTTGTCCCATTGCCGTCTCCTTTTGCTTTGTACAATCATACCTTTCGTCATTTAATCTCTCCTGCCTTCCAACCTATCACAGACCTTTCCTTTTGTACTTTCCTCCCCTCCCCCCCACCCCCCTCCCGGCCCCTACACTTGCTTAAAAACCTGTTACATCTCTAATTCTTTCCACTTCTGACGAAGGGTCATCGACCTGAAACGTTAACTCTGGTTTCTCTCTCCGCAGATGCTGCCTGGCCCGCTGAGCGTTTCCAGCACTTTCTAATTCTATTTCTAATTAAACACTAATTGGCAATGTCACTCCGACAGGCTCAAGGATGGCTGCCGTGGGAATTGGGGGAAGAAAAATGCCACATTGGTGCAGTAGAAGGTGTGCTTCAGGGGTTGTGGCTGAGGCATATTGTTGAAGCGCAGTGGAGGGAGATTGACTCTGCCACCAGCTGTTCTATACATTTGTGAGAAGTCGCACAACACCAGGTTATAGTCCAACAGTTTTATTTGAAATCACAAGCTTTCGGAGCGCTGCTCCTTCGTCAGGTGAAGTGAAGAGACTATCACCTGACGAAGGAGCAGCTCTCCGAAAG
This sequence comes from Squalus acanthias, assembly GCA_030390025.1. Lineage (NCBI taxonomy): Eukaryota > Metazoa > Chordata > Chondrichthyes > Squaliformes > Squalidae > Squalus > Squalus acanthias. Next base: position 132,482 of record JASTWF010000468.1, read on the forward strand.
CTTGTGATTTCAAATAAAGCTGTTGGACTATAACCTGGTGTTGTGCGACTTCTCACATTTGTCCACCCCAGTCCAACACCGGCATCTCCACATCATGTTCTATACATGACCTGGATGTGTTGATGCTGGCACTGGGCGCCTAAAATAGGAAATGCTCCATTTCCCAGCACTCAAATCCCTCACCTTGATGAGCATCATCATTTAAAAAAAAAAGAAACTCTGTACCTATTGTTTTGCGTTAAAAGAATTGGAACAAAATCCCATATCTAATCACAAAATGTAGTTTACACAACGAACAACATTTTAAATCAGTACGATCTTGAATATTGTCAAGTGAGATTCTTAAAAATACCCACAATTTAATCTCTGCCGCTGTCGATACACGGTACTTTATCTCCTTCCCTTATCTGATTGGGCAGCTGTGCCACGATGGATGTCACTGTTGCCATCTATCCAAAGACTGCCATAGCAACCAGAGTATGTACTGAGGCAGCTTAGCCATTTTTCTTCCCCCAACACAGTTACTCCCAAGAACTTCTGGACAAATTCTCTGCAAAGATAAAACGGATTTATCCAGGGGGGGTTATGCCCGGTGTCCTGGGCCAGTATTTATCCCTCAGTCGACATCACTCAAAAAAAAAACCAGATTATCTGATCATTATCACATTGCTGTTTGTGGGAGCTTGCTGTGTGTAGTAAATTGGCTGCCGCGTCTCCTACATTACAACAGTGACTGCTCTTCGAAAGTACTTCATTGACTGTAAAGCGCTTTGGGACGTCCGGTGGTCGTGAAAGGCGCTACATAAATGCAAGTCTTTCTTTTTATTTCAAAACACGGGTGCAAAGGAAAAAATAACAAAGCTTCTTTATGTATAGACACATTGTAGTTCCGTCGTTGTTCTACCGGTGCCGAACAGACACTGAATTTCTGTGAAGTCGGCTGAAGATTATTTCTTGGTAAACCCTTGCAGCGTTGATGGGAACTCTCTTTTGGGTGTCATCACAAATCAAGGACGTGGAGGGCACCAAGATTTTGCAGTCCAAGCTATCAGCCATTACTGGCACAGAAACAGAATAAACCCATGGACAAAATGGAAACAGCACACGGAGTAAACAATAACAAACACTCGGGGCAGTTCTGATTATCTGGTCATTCTCAGGTGAACGTAAAAGATCCCACGGACACTATTTCGATGAAGAGATGGAGAGTTCTACCCAGTGTCCTGGCCACTCTTTATCCCTCAACCAACACCTAAAACAGATTATCTGGTCATTTATCTCATTGCTGTTTGTGGGAGCTTGCTGTGCACAACATTTCCAACATTACAACAGTGACTCCACTTCAAAAAGTACATCATTGGCTGTAAAGCATTTTTGGATGTCCTGAGTTCATAAAAGACGTATAAAAATACAAATTCTTTCTTTCTTCTTTCTCCTGTTGCCCTCAGAAGTCATCTTTGCTTCATTACCCTTAAATTTGACCTGCACCTTACCCGGTGATGCCTCTTCCAATTCCCAACACAATGGCTCATGACATGTGAATCTGAGCGACACTCTGAAACTACCTGGGGCAAGGAAAAGGAACGGCACTCCCCTCACCCTCCCTCACTCCCCTCATCCTCCCTCACTCCCCTCACCCTCCCTCACTCCCCTCACCCTCCCTCACTCCCCTCACCCTCCCTCACTCCCCTCACCCTCCCTCAGTACCACTCCCCTCACCCTCCCTCACTCCCCTCACCCTCCCTCACTCCCCTCACCCTCCCTCACTCCCCTCACCCTCCCTCAGTACCACTCCCCTCACCCTCTCTCACTCCCTTCACCCTCCCTCACTCCCCTCACCCTCCCTCAGTACCACTCCCCTCACCCTCCCTCACTCCCCTCACCCTCCCTCAGTACCACTCCCCTCACCCTCCCTCACTCCCCTCACCCTCCCTCAGTACCACTCCCCTCAAACTCCCTCACTCCCCTCACCCTCCCTCAGTACCACTCCCCTCACCCTCCCTCAGTATCACTCCCCTCACCCTCCCTCAGTGCCACTCCCATCACCCTCCCTCAGTACCACTCCCCTCACCCTCCCTCAGTACCACTCCTCACCCTCCCTCACTCCCCTCACTCTCCCTCAGTACCACTCCCCTCACCCTCCCTCAGTACCACTCCTCACCCTCCCTCACTCCCCTCACTCTCCCTCAGTACCACTCACCTCACCCTCCCTCAGTACCACTCCTCACCCTCGCTCACTCCCCTCACTCTCCCTCAGTACCACTCCTCTCACCCTCCCTCAGTGCCGCTCCTCACCCTCCCTCACTCCCCTCACTCTCCCCCAGTACCACTCCTCTCACCCTCCCTCAGTACCACTCCTCACCCTCCCTCACTCCCCTCACTCTCCCTCCCCTCACTCTCCCTCAGTACCACTCCCCTCACCCTCCCTCAGTACCACTCCTCACCCTCCCTCACTCCCCTCACTCTCCCTCAGTACCACTCCCCTCACCCTCCCTCAGTACCACTCCTCACCCTCCCTCACTCCCCTCACTCTCCCTCAGTACCACTCCTCTCACCCTCCCTCAGTACCACTCCTCACCCTCCCTCACTCCCCTCACTCTCCCTCAGTACCACTCCCCTCACTCTCCCTCAGCACCACTCCCCTCACCCACCCTCACTCCCCTCACTCTCCCTCAGTACCACTCCCCTCACTCTCCCTCAGTACCACTCCCCTCACCCTCCCTCACACCCCTCACTCTCCCTCGCACCACTCCCCTCACTCTCCCTCAGTACCACTCCCCTCACTCTCCCTCAGTACCACTCCCCTCACCCTCCCTCAGTATCACTCCCCTCACCCTCCCTCAGTATCACTCCCGTCACCCTCCCTCACTCCCCTCACTCTCCCTCAGTACCACTCCCCTCACCCTCCCTCACTCCCCTCACCCTCCCTCAGTGCCACTCCCCTCACCCTCGCTCAGTACCATTCCTCACCCTCCCTCACTCCCCTCACCCTCCCTCAGTACCACTCCTCACCCTCCCTCACTCCCCACTCTCCCTCAGTACCACTCCCCTCACCCTCTCTCAGTACCACTCCTCACCCTCCCTCACTCCCCTCACTCTCCCTCCGTACCACTCCTCTCACCCTCCCTCAGTACCACTCCCCTCACCCTCCCTCAGTACCACTCCCCTCACTCTCCCTCAGCACCACTCCCCTCACCCTCCCTCACTCCCCTCACTCTCCCTCAGTACCACTCCCCTCACTCTCCCTCAGTTCCACTCCCCTCACCCTCCCTCAGTACCACTCCTCACCCTCCCTCACTCCCCCTCAGTACCACTCCCCTCACTTTCCCTTAGTGCCACTCCCCTCACCCTCCCTCAGCACCACTCCCCGCACCCTCCCTCAGTACCACTCCCTTCACCCTCCCTCACTCCCCTCACTCTCCCTCAGTACCACTCACCTCACCCTCCCTCACTCCCCTCACCCTCCCTCAGTACCACTCCCCTCACCCTCCCTCACTCCCCGCACCCTCCCTCACTCCCCTCACTCTCCCTCAGCACCACTCCCCTCACCCTCCCTCACTCCCCTCACTCTCCCTCAGTACCACTCCCCTCACCCTCCCTCACTCCCCTCACCCTCCCTCACTCCCCTCACTCTCCCTCAGCACCACTCCCCTCACCCTCCCTCACTCCCCTCACTCTCCCTCAGTACCACTCCCCTCACCCTCCCTCACTCCCCTCACCCTCCCTCACTCCCCTCACCCTCCCTCAGTACCCTCACTCTCCCTCAGCACCACTCCCCTCACCCTCCCTCACTCCCCTCACCCTCCCTCAGTGCCACTCCCCTCACCCTCCCTCAGTACCACTCCCCTCACTCTCCCTCAGTACCACTCCCCTCACCCTCCCTCAGCACCACTCCCCTCACCCTCCCTCAGTACCACTCCCTCACCCTGCCTCACTCCCCTCACTCTCCCTCAGTACCACTCCCCTCACCCTCCCTCAGCGCCACTCCCCTCACTCTCCCTCAGTACCACTCCTCTCACCCTCCCTCACTCCCCTCACTCTCCCTCAGTACCACTCCTCTCACCCTCCCTCACTCCCCTCACCCTCCCTCAGTACCACTCCCCTCACCCTCCCTCAGTACCACTCCTCTCACCCTCCCTCACTCCCCTCACCCTCCCTCAGTACCACTCCCCTCACCCTCCCTCAGTCCCCTCACCCTCCCTCAGTGCCACTCCCCTCACCCTCCCTCAGTACCACTCCTCTCACCCTCCCTCTGTGCCACTCCCCTCACCCTCCCTCACTCCCCTCACCCTCCCTCAGTACCACTCCCCTCACCCTCCCTCAGTCCCCTCACCCTCCCTCAGTGCCACTCCCCTCACCCTCCCTCAGTGCCACTCCCCTCACCCTCCCTCAGTGCCACTCCCCTCACCCTCCCTCAGTGCCACTCCCCTCACCCTCCCTCAGTGCCACTCCCCTCACCCTCCCTCAGTGCCACTCCCCTCACCCTCCCTCAGTGCCACTCCCCTCACCCTCCCTCAGTGCCACTCCCCTCACCCTCCCTCAGCACCACTCCCCTCACCCTCCCTCAGTGCCACTCCCCTCACCCTCCCTCAGTGCCACTCCCCTCACCCTCCCTCAGCACCACTCCCCTCACCCTCCCTCAGTGCCACTCCCATAACCTTTCCAAAGTTTCCTTGTTGGGTCCCAGAAGAGCACTCCTGCTCCTCCTGGACAACAATTAAACCAAAATATAAATAAATGCACGTACCTTTGTGGTCCTCTTCTGGTCTCGGCTCATCCTGCTGCCAGGTTGGTATGGCGATGAAGCCACAGTGTTTCCCCGCGTATGCCTTTGACTTCATCGTCGCCCAATCGGCATAATTAAAGAATGATCCCACTGCCATCTAGTGGATGTCCATCCTATCTGTTCACAAGAGGAGGTTAAGAGCGCAATCCATGGGAAGGCAACAGGATTGGTGTGGGCTCGTCGCACGGGCCATTTCTGACGGTGGTTGTCAGCCGTGGCTCAGTGGGCAGCATTCCCGCCTCTGAGTCGAGAAGGTTGTGGGTTCGAGTCCCACTCCAGAGACTTGAGCACAAAATCTAGGCTGACGCTCCCAGTACAGTACTGAGGGAGTGCTGCACTGTCGGAGGTGCCAGTCTTTCAGATGAGATGTTAAACTGAGGCCCAGTCTGCACTCCCAGGTGGACGTAAAAGATCCCAGGGCACTATTTCGAAGAAGAGCAGGGGAGTTCTCCCTGGTGTCCTGGGCCAATATTTATCCCTCAATCAACATCACTAAAGACAGATTATCTGGTCATTATCAACAACAACAACTTGCGTTTATATAGCGCCTTTAATGTAGCAAAACGTCCCAAAGTGTATCACAGGATCGTTACCAAACAAAATTTGACGCCAAGCCACATAAGAGATATTAGGACAGGTGAAGAGGTAGGTTTTAAGGAGCGTCTTAAAGGAGGAGAGAGAGGTAGAGAGGCGGAAAGGTTTAGGCAGGGAATTCCAGAGCTCGGGGCCCAGGCAGCTGAAGGCATGGCCGCCAATGGTGGAGCGATTAAAATCAGGGAAGTGCAAGAGGCCAGAATTGGAGGAGCGCAGAGACCTCGGAGGGTTGTTGAGCTGGAGGAGGTTACAGAGAGAGGGAGGAGCGAAGCCATGGAGGGATTTGAAAACCAGGATGAGAACTTCCCCAAGAATGCTGGACTGAGAGACCCAATAAGATGTCACTACAATATGTGACTGCCTGACGAACCACCCCAATCATGGCCTGTCGTGTTTTACAAGGTACTGTATGAACGAAAGCAAGCCAAGAGCTAGCCATACCAGGCAAGATGACACCAACCATTTCTGCAGGTCCTGACATACTCACCCATGCAAAGACAATGCCGGGGGGAGGGTGGCGGTCTTCTCAGGCTCTGGGTCAATAGAAGGGCAGATGTGGCGCTTTACCATCTGCTGCAGGGACACCTTGACTGCGATGCTGCATAGGGGCTGCACCTGCAGAGGCTGGGTATTCTGCGGCGAGTGTCTCACCTCCTGACTCCCCAAAGCCTTTCCACCATCTACAAGGCACAAGTAAGGAGTGTGATGGAATACTCTCCACTTGCCTGGATGAGTGCAGCTCCAACAACACTCAAGAAGCTCGACACCATCCAGGACAAAGCTGCCCGCTTGACTGGCACCCCATCCACCACCTTAAACATTCACTCCCTCCACCACCGGCGCACCGTGGCTGCAGTGTGTACCATCTACAAGATGCACTGCAGCAACTCGCCAAGGCTTCTTCGGCAGCACCTCCCAAACCCGCGACCTCTTTCACCTAGAAGGACAAGGGCAGCAGGCGCATGGGAACACCACCCCCTCCAAGTCACACACCATCCTGACTTAGAAGTATATCGCCGATCCTTCATCGTCGCTGGGTCAAAATCCTGGAACTCCCTCCCTAACAGCACTGTGGGAGCACCTTCACCACACGGACTGCAGCGGTTCAAGAAGGCGGCTCACCACCACCTTCTCAAGGGCAACTAGGGATGGGCAATAAATGCTGGCATTTCCAGCGACGCCCACATCCCATAAACTAATTTTTTTAATCCTTTTATCTTGGGTTGCGATGTCGTTCGAAGCTTTCTGAAGGAATTCTGAACTTTTGTCCTCCTATTGTGACACTTCCCTTTAATTGTTCCTATTCCTTTAAGTATGACTTACAATCAACCTTTCTTTCCTATCTGCACATGGTGCTGGAAGTAATTATGCAACGCCGGAGAATTGAGTGCTATTTGCACTTGATCTTTCAGGTGGGATACGCACCAGTTCTTGACCATGTGGGACTGGCTTAGACCTGATGACCAAAATCGCCTCCAGTGATTCAATATTGGGTGAGTAATAGAGCGAGTGAAACCCTCAGGACATATAATCTGAAGGAAGCGATTAATGTTAATGAATGTGGAATCATCAGCAGAGGGATGAGTAGGATTGGATGATGATTAGAGGGCGTCATTGACAGCACTCGAGAGAGAAGGCAGAATGTTGTGTACCCCAGAGTTAATAGAAAAATAGTCAAAGATGTCATCTACAGCACATGACATAAGGACATAAGAAATAGTTGCAAGGGTAGGCCATACGGCCCCTCGAGCCTGCTCTGTCATTCAATAAGATCATGGCTGACCTTTGACCTCAACTCCACTTTAGCGCCCCATCCACATAGCCCTTGATTCCCTTGATCAAGCAATTTGAGAGTAAACTAGACAGCCATGATTGGAGGCCATATGACGGTAACTTGTTTAGAAGAGTATGGTGACAGATCTTGTGAAAGGCTGTGAGGTTGTCCAAGACAATGGCAGGTGATTTTCCGACGAGCAGAGTTAGGGAGGTAAGTGGCATAGACAATAGCATGTAAATGCTGCAAACTATTCCAGTAGGCAACGATTAGGCCAGAAGATGCTAGATAAATTGAGAGTTAATAACCGCATCCATAACTTTAGAAAGTACCAATATAGGGATGCTCAGATGGTAGTTAGAATCATAGAATCATAGAAAGTTACAGCACAGAAGGAGGCCATTTCAGCCCATCGTGTCCACGCCGACCAACAAAGAGCTATCCAACCTAATCCCACTTCCCAGCTCTTGGTCCGTAGCCCTGCAGGTTACAGCATCCCAAGTGCACATCCAAGTACTTTGTAAATGTGGTTAGGGTTCCTGCCTCTACCACCCTTTCAGGCAGCGAGTTCCAGACCCCCACAACCCTCTGGGTGAAGAAATTTCCCCTCAAATCCCCGCTAAACCTTCCACCAATTACTTTAAATCTGTGCCCCCTGGTTTTTGACCCCTCTGCTAAGGAAAATAGGTCCTTTCTATCCACTTTATCTATGCCCCTCATAATTTTATACACCTCAACAAGGTCTCCCCTCAGCCTCCTCTGTTCCAAGGAAAACAGACCCAGCCTATCCAGTCTTTCCTCATAGCTAAGATTCTCTACTCCCGGCAACATCCTTGTAAATCTCCTCTGTACCCTCTCTAGTGCAATCACATCTTCCCTGTAATGTGGTGACCAGAACTACATGCAGTACTCTAGCTGAGGCCTAACTAGTGTTTTATACAGTTGAAGCATAACTCCCCTTGCTCTTGTATTCTAGAAGGGTAAGACTGAAGAGATGAGGCTGAACCGAGTTAATTTCAGAGACATGACGGGAATAATACCATCAGGACGCGAGGCTTTATTGGACTCCAGACTTGGTTGGGATTAAACTTAATGTCAGTCATAACTGTCTGAGAGAATGAAGCATTGAGGTGCATTTTTTAAATGAAAATCATCAAGATTAGAGACAGAGAGAAATGTGGGCCAAAATGGCCAGATTTCTATTCAGGAAACCCTGTTGGAAGAAGAGGTGGAAAAGAGGATTGAAAGAAGTTATGAGAGCTTTGGCAATGGACCAGATGGAGTCTCGGCTGGAGAAGCTATAAAGTTGCATTTAGCAGCCCTAATGGTGGATTTACAGAAGTTACGAGCAGGGATAAAGTTGGCTTAGATGACGTCAGGCTGATCAAGATCCCAGGCAGAAGCTTTATAAGAGAAAGCAGAATGACAGGCCTGATTGAACCAAGATGTAATACTTGATCTGACAGAGTGGGAACACTGAGGTATGAAACCTTCCGTACCAGCTGGAATAAAACCAGCCATTTCACTGGCATAAATAGAAAAAAGACTGACTTGCATTTATATAGCGCCTTTCCCAACGTCCACAAAGTACTTTCTGAAGCGTAGTCACTGTTGTAAAGTAGGAAACGCGGCAGCCCATTTGCGCACAGCCAGCTCCCACCAACAGCAATGAGATAAATGACCAAATAATCTGTTTTAGGTGTCAGTTGAGGGGTAAACATTGGCCAGGACATCAGGGCAAATTCCCCGCTCTTCTTGGAATGGTACCACGGCATCTTTTCCATCCACCTGAGAGAGCAGACGGGGCCTCAGTTTAACATCTCATTCGAAAGACAGCACCTCCGACAGTGCCGCACTCCCTCAGTACTGCACTGGAGCGTCAGCCTAGATTTTGTGCTCAAGTCTCTGGAGTGGGACTTGAACCCACGACCTTCTGACTCAGAGGCGAGAGAGAGTGCTACCCACTGAGTCATGGCTGACATCTAAAGACGCCTCAGAAGGAGAAGAAGAGTGAAAGCAAAAGTTGGACTAGGGATAGGCAGCAAAGAATTCTTGATTTACACTGCAAAAAACAAGCTGGGACTGGCTGAAAGATATTCTCCAAAGAGTAAGTATGAGACATTAGTCAGAAGAGCCCAGCTGTGAGAGTGTAAGAGTTCGAACTGGAACCGAGGGAACAGTCTAGGAAGTTGGCTGATTTAAGAAAGATCTTGCATTTATATAGCGCCTTTCATGCCCTGAGGATGTCCCAAAGCGTTCCACGGCCAATTAAGTACTTTTGAAGTGTAGCAACTCTTGTAATGTAGGAAACGCGGCAAACAATTTGCGCACAGCTTGCTCCCACAAACAGCAATGTGATAATGACCAGATATTCTGTTTTTATTTATGTTGGTTGAGGGATAAATATTGGCCCAGGACACCGGAGAGAACTCCCCTGCCCTTCTTCGAAAAAGTTGCATGTGATATACCAGGATGACTAGGGATATGGGTAGGCTAATTGACAATTGGCTACATTTAACATCTTCACCACATGGGCAGTAATCCAGTGGAGGGAATCCCCATCCACTGTAGAACCCATCCACTGTAGACCCCATCCACTGTAGAACCCATCCACTGTAGAACCCATCCACTGTAGAACCCATCCACTGTAGAACGCATCCACTGTAGAACCCATCCACTGTAGAACCCATCCACTGTAGAACCCATCCACTGTAGAACCCATCCACTGTAAAACCCATCCACTGTAGAACCCATCCACTGTAGAACCCATCCACTGTAGAACCCATCCACTGTAGAACCCATCCACTGTAGAACCCATCCACTGTAGAACCCATCCACTGTAGAACCCATCCACTGTAGAACCCATCCACTGTAGAACCCATCCACTGTAGAAACCATCCACTGTAAAACCCATCCACTGTAGAACCCATCCACTGTAGAACCCATCCACTGTAGAACCCATCCACTGTAGAACCCATCCACTGTAGAACCCATCCACTGTAGAACCCATCACTGTAGAAACCATCCACTGTAGAAACCATCCACTGTAGAACCCATCCACTGTAGAACCCATCCACTGTAGAACCCATCCACTGTAGAACCCATCCACTGTAGAACCCATCCACTGTAGAACCCATCCACTGTAGAACCCATCCACTGTAGAACCCATCCCCGCTCTGCATAACCCATCCACTGTAGAACCCATCCACCTGTAGAAACCCATCCACTGCTAGAGCCCATCCACTGTAGAACCCATCCACTGTCGGAACCCATCCACTGTAGAACCCATCCACTGTAGAACCCATCCCAGTAGAACCCATCCACTATCGAACCCATCCACTGTAAAACCCATCCACTGTGGAACCCATCCACTGTAGAACCCATCCACTGTAGAACCCATCCACTGTAGAACCATCCACTGTAGAACCCATCCACTGTAAACCCATCCACTGTAGAACCCATCCACTGTAGAGCCATCCACTTGTAGACCCATCCACTGTAGAACCCATCCACTGTAGAACCATCCACTGTAGAACCCATCCACTGTAAAACCCATCCACTGTAGAACCCATCCACTGTAGAGCCCATCCACTGTAGAACCCATCCACTGTAGAACCCATCCACTGTAGAAACCATCCACTGTAAAACCCATCCACTGTAGAACCCATCCACTGTAGAACCCATCCACTGTAGAACCCATCCACTGTAGAACCCATCCACTGTAGAACCCATCCACTGTAGAACCCATCCAGTGTAGAACCCATCCAGTGTAGAACTCATCCACTGTAGAACCCATCCACTGTAAAACCCATCCACTGTAGAACCCATCCACTGTGGAACCCATCCACTGTAGAACCCATCCACTGTAGAACCCATCCACTGTAGAACCCATCCACTGTAGAACCCATCCACTGTGGAACCCATCCACTGTAAAACCCATCCACTGTGGAACCCATCCACTGTAGAACCCATCCACTGTGGAACCCATCCACTGTAGAACCCATCCAGTGTAGAACCCATCCAGTGTAGAACTCATCCACTGTAGAACCCATCCACTGTAAAACCCATCCACTGTAGAACCCATCCACTGTGGAACCCATCCACTGTAGAACCCATCCACTGTCGAACCCATCCAGTGTAGAACCCATCCACTGTAGAGCCCATCCACTGTAAAACCCATCCACTGTGGAACCCATCCACTGTAGAACCCATCCACTGTAAAACCCATCCACTGTAGAACCCATCCACTGTAGAACCCATCCACTGTAGAACCCATCCACTGCAGAGCCCATCCACTGTGAAACCCATCCACTGTAGAACCCATCCACTGTAGAACCCATCCAGTGTAGAGCCCATCCACTGCAGAGCCCATCCACTGTAGAACCCATCCACTGTGGAGCCCATCCACTGTAGAACCCATCCAGTGTAGAGCCCATCCACTGTAGAACCCATCCACTGTAGAACCCATCCACTGCAGAGCCCATCCACTGTGGAGCCCATCCACTGTAGAGCCCATCCACTGTGGAGCCCATCCACTGTAGAACCCATCCAGTGTAGAGCCCATCCACTGTAGAACCCATCCACTGTAGAACCCATCCACTGCAGAGCCCATCCACTGTGAAACCCATCCACTGTAGAACCCATCCACTGTAGAACCCATCCACTGTGGAACCCATCCACTGTAGAGCCCATCCACTGTGGAACCCATCCACTGTAGAACCCATCCAGTTTTCGTTCCACTGAAATCGATGGAATGAAAATCAAGCAGGTTCTGTAATAACAGATGGAAGATTCTCTCCGCCAAATTATCCCAATCATTGTTCAATCATTCAGGATAGTAGAGAATACAGTATCAGTGCAGGGCTAATCAATAAAAGAGAAATGAAGCCATTCCTGATGAAGAAAACTGAAGTCAGGGTTAAATGAAGAGGGGGTGGTAGGAGGCGGCTCGTGTGGATAAATGCCAGCATGGACCGGCTGGGGGCCGAATAGCCTGTTATTGTGCTGCAGGTTATATGTAACTCTATGTTACGCTTTAGGTCCATTCACCCTGCGTTATAGACTGCTCTCATAGGCGAGTCCTTGCTCACTCGGTTCTCCAGAGCATTTGCAATTGGCCTGATATCAAGGTATGTTTAACTGCAGCCTAGGATAATGAACAAAAACCCTCCTGCGGCTCGCTTCTATCCTGTATCGCCACGGGATTCCCCTTGTCGGCAAGAAGTGACAGAATGAAACCACAGTGGGCCTTATTTTAGGCTTCACTGTCAAATGGATTTATTGACCTGTAAATGAACAGGCGAATAGCAGAGACCTAACATATCTTTCCGCACAAGTTGTCAAACTTTGCTAATTGCTTGTATAGTAGAAAATAATAAATCATTTGCAACTTTGTGCTAAATTAATTGTAATCAATCTTCTTACACAATGAATCTTTTTCACTTTTCTCATCAACTACAGGAGTCAAATACCTTAACTCCTACTGTTTTTAAAGTCCGGCATAGATGTCTTCAAGGGCTCCAGATAAAACTTGTTGTTTTGAACAGTGCAGGCGTATAAATACCCCCTGAAACAATTACCGATATATTGTGAATTTACATAACTCTCTGTTAAATTCGAAAGGAGCCAGCAATCAGATGCATATCGGAACAAATCATCGAGCATGTTTGTGTTTGATATGAATGGCTTGGCTCCTTCCTCAAGCAAACTACCTGAAGACAAACGAGATAAATAGGGACAGGTGGTGCATTTATCTATTGATCCAAGAGGTCATCGCTTTGGGTGCCGCCTTTGAACAGGTTTAGATCACAAGATCGGAGGATGAGTATAAACGAGGGTGGTAATCCGGCCCGCTTTAGTTAGCTCTTGTATCCTGCAAGAATCTACAGTCGCCCCCGCCCCCATTACAGACTCCAATTGTGTCTTAAATGATGCCACAATTTTTGCCTCCACTTGGAAGTGCAGAAACCTGGAGCTTCACTTAAACTAATGACTTGAATTCAGAAAGCTCGATGCAAGCTGGCCAAATTCACAGACTTTTTCAGTATAAATTGCACCGTGGTTACCGATAAGCCACATAACATGTTTTGTGTGAAGAACGTTTTGCTGTCAGTCCTAAATTCGTCTTTTACTAATTTGAATCTGCGTTCCTGCTGTCATGATTTAGTTTAAGGTAGTGTTCTGGATCCACCTTTTTCCTATACCAATCACCATCATTTATCTCCACTGAGTCACTTCCATTTAAGGTTGAAAAGCCCAACTTTCGACATCCCTTCCTCACAACTCAATCTTCTGATGATAGCGACCAGTCTTGTGCCTCGTCTCTGAACAGTCTCCAAGGACTAACTGCTTTCCTTGTACCTTGGTGCCCAGAATAGGACACAAAGAACAGACATTTATCGCAAGCGGGCTGGATTGCAAGGGGCTGGAAGTTAATGTTACAGCTGTACAGAGCTCTGGTTAGACCCCATCTGGATACTGCGTTCAGTTCTGGGCACCGCACCTCAGGAAGGATAGATTGACCTTTTGGAGGGGGAGCAGCGCAGACTCACCAGAATGATACCGGGGATAAAAGGGTTAAATTATGAGGGCAGGTTGTATAGACTAGGCTTGTATTCCCTTGAGTATAGAAGATTAAGGGGTGATTTAATTGAGGTGTTTAAGATGATTAAAGGAGTTGATAGGGTAGATAGAGAGAAGCTATTTCCTCTGGTGGGAGAGTCCAGAACAAAGGGGGCACAACCTTAAAATTAGAGCTCGGCCGTTCAGGGGTGATGTCAGGAAGCACTTCTTCCCATAAAGGGTAAGTGGAAATCTGGAACTCTCTCCCCCAAAAAGCTGTTGAAACTGGGTTGGGCAGGGTGGGGTGCAAATTGAAAAGTTCAGAACTGAGATTGATAGATTTTTATTAGCTAAGGATATTAAGGTTTAAGGAACCAAGACAGGTAGATGGAGTTAAGATCAGTATGATCAATGTTCCCATTAAATTTTTTGGGTGCACGGTCCCTTTAAGGGGCTACACGGCCCATTCAAAATATCGCGCAAGCGCGGTCTTTCTCACTGAAGAGCCAGCTGTGCGGGTGGTTCAGAGAGCCGCGCGGCCATGCAGCTGAAAGGAATCATTGGCCATGATCTAATTGAATGGCGGAACAGGCTCGAGGGGCTGAATGGCCTGCTCCTGTTGCTATGTTCCTATGACACAAAGTATGGATTGACTAGACCACTATACAATTAAAGGATGACTTTTTCTGTATTGTTTTTGCATGTTCCATTTGCTTTGTTGACTACTGCTTCACAGTGTTTGAACAAGTCTACTAAAGCCTTATGGCTTCATCTTTAACTATTCTGAGCCCATTCATGGAGTGCTTATGTCACCCATTCTTCTTCCTATGTACGGTACTTTATACTTGTGCATATTAAACTTTGTCTACTATTATTCCACCCACTTACATATCTTGTCTAGCTTGTTGCAAAATTCCTGAGCTGCCTCCGCTGATTCAACTACCCCTCCTAGTTTGGTAATGTCTGTGAAATTGGCCAGTTTACATTAAGATACCGAACCAATGTCATTAAATACAACTTAGAAAGAAAGACTTGCATTTATATAGCGCCTTTCACGACCACCGGACGTCTCAAAGCGCTTTACAGCCAATGAAGTACTTCTGAAGTGTAGTCACTGTTGTAACGTAGGAAACAGGAGGGGCCCCAACACTGAACCCTGGGGCACCCAACTCAGTGCTGTGTAACCTTGACGTCACTCCTCTCACAAGTACCCGCTGCTTTAGTCGATTTCTTATCCGTTCCCAGGTTTTACCTGGAATCCCCATTGCTTTCAGCTTAAATAGGAACCTTTCATGTGGCACTTTATCAAACGGTTGCTGAAAGTCAAAGTACATCATGTCACAGGGTTTTCCGTGTCATAAAGCTTCCTCAAAAAAAAAGTCGAAGAGATTGGTCAGGCTTCTGAATCCATGGATTATCAAAGAGGTAAACCTCAAGCTTACTCCTAGTAATTGACTGCGCTATTTTACCTTCTAAGACTAACCTGTCTGTAGTTGCCTGGGTCTGCTGTGTTACCCTTTGTAAAAATTTACACTATGTTAGACTGCTTCCAATCTACCGGGACCTCCCAGAGTTCAATGTCTCACAAATCTCATCTCTTGTCTCACTTAGTACCTGGGAGATAAATGTCCATCTTTCCCATGAGATTTCATTTGTTTTGAGCCTTGTTAGCCTGTCTAGGACTTTCGTGTCATTTATGTCAAAGTTGTTAATTATGCTTGGATTATTGCTGTTTGTGTTCCTCCAACTCTGCCCTCTTGTGCATCCCTGACCTCCTTCGCCCCATCATTGGCGACCGTGCTTTCAGCTGTCTAGGTCCCAAGCTCTGGAATTCCCTCCCTGAACCTCTCCGCATCTCCAACTCTCTCTCTTCCTTTAAGACCCTCGCTAAAACCTACCTCTTTGACCTGTCCTAATGTCTCCTTCTTTGGAGCGGTGTCAATTTGTGTCTGGTTACGTTCCCGTGAAGCGCCTGGGATGTTGTACTAGGTTAAAGGTGCGATATGAAGGTGAGTTGTCGTTGCTGTTGTATGTTGCTCATGTCTTCCCTAGTGAATACCTGATGGAAGTGAATCATTTAATAATGAACTATCTTGTACTCAACCTTAGTTTCAGTCACATTCGCATCTGTCAAAGGTTTTCATTTCTTCTCTGACTGCTCTCTTGCTGTTATAATACTGACCGAATTTCTTACTGTCATATTTAGCCTCTGCAACTCTACATTCTTCCAGGTCCCCCTTTGAGCTTTTAACATATTATACAGTCTTCTGCTTCACGCCACCTTGTTGGATTTCATATTTCAACAGGGAATATTTTCCTTATATCTTTTGCCGTCCACACATTACATCAAAGAGAGCCTGAAGTTACTTCGCAGCAACAGATATTTAATGAGACAATGCAGGTTCCATTTGCAACTGTCTGTGTGGGTTATTGAGCCATTATTCAGAAAGAAGTAATTCTTGCATATTTTGCCAATTGCAGCAAAATGCACACGTTGGAATCACAACTGGATATTAAGAATTCCAAAGTGCTATAGGAGCCAACTAATAACTCACAAAGAACAGCAATGGAAGCTTTAATCTGAGGAGATCTTAAACCTGTACCATTGGGACTCATCTCCATTCACATTCACCTAAAGGTGTCAGCCAGTGGCTCAGTGGGTAGCACTCTCGCCTCTGCGTCAGAAGGTTGTGGGTTCAAGTCCCACTCCAGGGACTTCAGTACAAAATCTAGGCTGACACTCCCAGTGCAGTGCTGAGGGAGTGCTGCACTGTCGGAGGTGCTGTCTTTTGGATGAGATGTTAAACCGAGGCCCCGTCTGCTCTCTCAGGTGGATGTGAAAGATCTGATGACACTATTCAAAGAAGAGCAGGGGGAGTTCTCCCTGGTGTCCTGACCAATATTTATCCCTCAACCAACATCAATAAAACAGATTATCTGGTCATTATCACATTGCTGTTTGTGGGAACTTGCTGTGCGCAATTTGGCTGCTACATTATGACAGTGATTACACTTCAAAAAAGTACTTCATTGGCTGTAAAGCGCTTTGGGTCGTCCTGAGGCTGTGAAAGGCGATATACAAATGCAAGCTCTTTCTTTCTTAAAGAATGCCCACATCCCAATTTCAAACTGCATCCACTTACTTTTGAGCAGCCCTTTAGAATAAGGCCAGCACCATTTTAGCATTTTAATAAGCGGCTTACATCATGTCAGCCGAGCGGTACTGAAGGTCAATGAACATTGTCCAACCTTCCTGCCAGATACAGTCTTGCAACAAAAACGCATTTTGTTTGAGAAATGCTTTGTTGTTGTTGTTGTTGTGGGTGCGAGGTGAGCAGATCGCTGCCGAGACTAGGAGAGTTGGGGGGCGGGGGGGAGGGGGTGGGTGGATGGGTTTAAAGTAATGATCAGAGCTGGAAATAGTTAGCGAAACGGAGTAATATTCAAATGACAATAAGGGGTCCGGAAATAGGATACCAACCATGAAATAAAACAGCTGCCGGACTTGTGTAGTTTTCGCCTATATGGACATCTTTAATTGAGAACTGAGTGGGGGAGGTGGGGCGGCGGCGGGGAGAGAGGACATTGCTTACAGTTTCAGTGTTATCATCGCACAGTAAAAGCAAACAAACCAAATCTGTGACGTACCTATTTCTTCTGTTTATTCTCTACTTTTAATAACCCTCCTATTTTGGGCACAGCAATACATTATCAGATATATACATAATAATTTCCAGCTGGTAGCAGTAAATAGATGAACAAAGGAACATTGGGGACAGTACAATCCATTACACTAAAAGGTTTCTCTTCACATGTTATACTCGAAGATTTTTGAAAGTCATTAAGTTACTTCTTTTCAAGAGGAATGGTTAATGATAGTTGTGGACCAGCCTTCTTTCTATGTCTTGTTGACATTACAACGAATCGACCACATAGCCAGCGTGGCCTCTTAATACGTACAATTTGGAGACAAGAGTCTTTGTAAAGCGCCGCTGGTTTAACCTCACCTCTCCCTTAATATATCTGGTTAAAATACGCTTCAAACAACATCATCATCATCATCCCAGCTAATTGTTCCTCCATGAATCTAATGTAGAGTCTGATAGACAAGTTAACTTGATAGATTAAATGCCCACCTGCGTGCCTGCCGTCTTTAACTTATTGTCAGTGGCTTTTCGTGTTGCATGGGGTACATTTGGGGTTTCCAAATTTAAAAGAAAAAAAACGCCCAAACGAAACGCAGTAGTGTTCAATTCCGACAGGTCCCTATATATACATTATTTACAAAGGAGTTGAGTGGTGTGGTCCTACAGCCCAAGCACAGTATGTCAGTGAGCAGCACCATCGCTCTATGTACAGTGTCTCGCTACTGATCTCCACAGGCGGTGGCCCGCATGCTTCGAACCCACTTCTTCATCCGCGCTCGGACCGATGCTTGGTTGCCAACCCTTCAGGACTGTCCTGGGGCCTCCCGGGATCTCCTGGGCACCGCTGTGGACAACCCAGGAGTTAAATCGTGCGGGGCATTCCAGAAAGTGCGCGCTTCATTAATTTTCTTCTTGTTTGTTACTTGTAAACAATATTGGAGATGGGGTGTGGGGGAGGGTGGGGTGGGGTGGGGAGAATAAAAAGGCTGTTTGACCGGGCGAGGGCGGTGGCGAGGTTCTGTGACCAAGCCTCCAGGAACACGTCCGACCAGAGTTGGCGACCCCGACTCGGACAGCGAGAGGCGGTGACGCCGCGGCGCTGGTGGCGCGTTGCTTTCGGCAGGCAGAGGAAATGTGGGCATCGATTCTGTCCCGTTAACTTGCCGGCTGCTGCATGTTTTAGAAGAGGGGCGAAGAGAAGAAAGCAGACTCCACCCCCACCCCCCCAGCAGCGTGTCGTCACCTTTTCTTTTTTGAGCTCGTCGGCGTCCCGTTCACCTCTTAGAGAGCGAGCTGGAGTTTGGTCAGGTTTCTCTGGTGCATGTTATGGTGACGAACCAGTTCGTCAGACCTCGCGAACTTCTTCTGACAGTTCGGCCACCTACAGCTAAAGGGCTTTTCACCTGTTAAAACAGCAGCCCTAATGAACTTTTTTTTTTAAAAGATAGTCGCTGATATTACTTAAACATGATTTATTAAGGATTAGATTTATTAGAGTTCAGCTCTACTTTTGAGATTTCTTTCCTCTTTGATTCGGTTAGGCAGGACTTTTGGAAGTGGTTTAATTTATGAGATGCCCCCTCAGAGTTTGGGCTTTCTTTATCTAATGGACGCGCGCCTATCACTTACGAAAAGAAAGCCTCATGGCAAAATTGCACTTTCACTTGAGTACCTGGTCTTATTCTTCATGAACTTACGAAGGGAGCAGATAAGGTGAGGGAGGGAGGGTCATTGCCATTATGAGTAAGGAAAGAGCTTAGAAGAACTGAATTGCTTTTGTTGTTGTCGTTATGCCATTTTCTTGGAATGGCAACGTCTTTAGAAGTGAATACCGATATAAGAAAGTAGGGAAATGAGAAAAAAGCCATTTGGGGGGCATCAAGCCCATTCCTGCCCTGGTCATGGACTCCGCCCAACCCATTCAATCTCCTGAGTGAAAGTGTTGATAAAAGCTATTTGGTTTATCAAGCAACGCTCCACAATATATTCGACAACCAAACATGACTACTATTCAATCTGGCCTACTGCTTTCCATAGACATTATTTCCTAAATCCCAGCCCCCAGTTTACAGGGCATTATAGATCCTATAAGATGTCCGATAAGATGATCTGGTCATCTTAGCCTATACCTATCTCTATAAACTCCAATTCCATTCTCAACCAGATAGTTATCCAGTTCCTTTTTGACAATGTTTGTCAATTCAACTTGTTTTTGCTGGAAGGGGGTGTCGGGGATGGGGAACTATAATTATGAGGGGAGAGATGTGATACTGGGACGATTTCCATGGGAGCAGAGAAAGCCGAGGAGATTTTTTTTTAATTATGAAGGATGAGGTGGCAAGAGGGTCATCGATTTAAAATTGTCACTGAGACAGTGAGGACAGAGATTGGGATACATTTCTTCATGCAGGGGGTTGTTGGAGTGTGAAATGTTTTGCCATAGGGAATGGTTGAGGCAGAAACCACTGCACCTTTTGAGAAAATTGAATAAATATTTGAAGCAGAAAACATACAAGGCTATGGGGAGAGTGCAGGACGGTGGGATTCATTTTGAATTGCTCCAGCAAAGAGCCAGCAGAGACACGATGGGCCGAATGGCCTCCTTCTATGGTTCTCAGAGCATTTACTTATATGAGGGCAGGTTGCATAAACGTGGCTAGTATTCCCTTGAGTATAGGAGATTGAGGGTGATCTGATCGAGGTGTTGAAAACATTGAAACGATTTGATAGGATACGTACAGGGAAACTATTTCCTCTGGTGGGGGAATCCAGAACAAGGGGACATCATCTTAAATTTAGATCTAAACCATTCTGGAGTGAAATCAGGAAGCACTTTTTCACACAAAGGATTGTAGAAATCTGGAACTCTCTCCCCCAACAGGCTGTGGATCCTAGGACAATTGGAGCTTTTAAGACTGGGCTCAATAGATTTTTGTTATGTCAGGGTATCAAGGGTTACGGAGGTAAGCCAGAGCTGAGCATGTTGATCAGCCAGGATCTAATTGATTGGGAAAACAGGCTCGAGGGGCTGAATGGCCTCTTCCTGCTCCCAATGTTCCTTTGTTCCTATGTTGTAAATTTGTTGCACGTATCCACGACTCAGTGGGAAACAATTTCTTCTCATTTCTCTTCATTTTAAACCTTCTAAGTTTCCTTTAGTTTGCTCTCGTGGCTCAAGTTAAATAGCCTGATTACACCTACACACTCCACGTCTCTCAGCATTTTAAAGACCTGGATCACATCACCCCCTCAATCTGTCTTCCAGACAAAACAAGTTCATCACTGTGAGCCTGTTCTCGTAACTCAGAGCCCGAGATCCATGAATCATCCTTCCTCTTTCTCTGAACTGCTTCCAACGCAATTTTTGAAGATAGACTGCCCAGATTCCACACCATCATTCTAGATTTAGCCCCACTAACAATCTAAACAAGACCAGTAAAATGTAATTCAATTCATTGAAATGATGTCAAGGCCTTGCAGAAAAGATTTACTAGAATGGTACCAGGGATGAGGGACTTCAGTTACGTGGAGAGACTGGAGAAGCTGGAGCTGTTCCCCTTAGAACAGAGAAGGTTAAGAGGACATTTGATAGAGGTGTTCAAAATCATGAAGCGTTTTGGTGGAGTAAATAAGGAGGAACTGTTTCCAATGACTGAAGGGTCGATAACCAGAGGACACAGATTTAAGGTGATTGGCAAAAGAACCAGAGGCGAGATGTGGAAACATTTTTTTACACAGCGAGTTGTTGTGATCTGGAACGCGCTGCCTGAAAGGGCGGTGGAAGCAGATTCAATAGTAGCATTCAAAAGAGAATTGGATAAATACTTGAAGGGAAAAAAAATTACAGGGCTACGGGGAAAGAGCGGGGAAGTGGGATTAATTGGATAGCTCTACAAAAGAGCCACCACAGGCACGATGGGCGAGTGGGCTCCTTCTGTGCTGTATCATTCTATGATTCTATGTCACTGCAGTCGGGGTGATTCTGTGGCCTGTGGGAACGGCTCTCGCAGAGAGCACCTCGGCAGGTCCCAGGCACTGGGTCTCTGGTTTTCAATCCATTAATACGAGTCTCCAGAAAGTCACGCCCGCCATTTCTCGAGATTCGCTCCCTGCGAGTGTCACTCTTACCGGGGAGGGGGGTGGGGGGGGGATATCAGATCACAGAGTCACTCTTGAAGGATCAAAAACTAGCTACAATGGGAGTTTCCAAGACATTAGCAAAAACTTAAAGAGGAAAAGCAGCTTGCAATAATATTTTTTTAGATAAGTCAAATCATCATATACAATTTTTAAAATAAACTCTACAGGAAGATGGCTTCTTAAACTTTTCAAAATCTTGGTTATTTGGAAAGATACAAAATCAGACTATTACCGCCCGCTTCAATTCCAGCACCATATTGCTTTGTATAATCACAGTCATCATGGATTGACATACAGCCTTTGTGACTGACAATTCACATCAGTTTATTCAGAGTAATCAGGGAAGAGGTAATGCAAAGAATACAGTTCTGATATTTTTTTTGGTAATATATTATTTTTAATTTTTTTTTGTGCTGAAGAGGAGAGATGTTGGTGCTGGGGGAATGAACACCCTCCATTTCAAGGGGCTCGGTGTCGTGATCAAACTCTCGTGGGTCAGGTGTAGCATAGCTAGATGCAGATTCAAACGCCTTTTCCCCTCTGCGCCAACATGTTGCCGTGACCGTAACCCAAGAAGGGCACCTCCTCCTGCACCAGCGTGACAGTTTGTCGGTTTCCAACACAAACCATCCCATGGCCTTTCTGAGTGACACTGCCAGTTATGGAGTCAATGTTCAGTAATGTTGGGGTGCGTGAGATGCCCGATGCATCAGGTCACTAGATAAACTCAATATTACTTGGGTACTTTATAACTACTTTATAGCGCAGTACTTTCAAAGTAAAGAAATTATTGTTGATGATGTTATTGTTCCATCGCCGCCATTTTAGCATTGTCGTTCGCCCGGTTAGTGTGTTCTAAATGGATTAGCGCCGCCTTTAAAATGGCGGAGAGGAAAATTTGAGACATATTTACCAGAATGGTTCCGGGGATGGGGGATCTTAGCTACAAGGACAGGTTGGAGAAGCTGGATTTGTTTTCATTAGAGCAAAGGAGGTTGAGGTGTGATTTGATAGAGGTGTACAAGATTATGACAGGTTTGGATAGGCTAGACAGGGAAAGGCTGTTCCCACTAGTTGATGGTACAAGGACTAGGGGACGCAGATTTAAGGTTTTGGGCAAGAGAGACAGGGGGGATGTGAGGAAAAACTTTTTTACGAAGCGAATGGTGAGGACCTGGAACTCGCTGCCGACAGAAGTGGTGGAAGCGGAGACACTCAATGTTTTCAAGGGGAGGCTGGATAGGCACTTGAGGGAAATAAACTTGCAGGGCTACGGGGATAGAGCGGGGGAATGGGAGTGACTAGATTGCTCTACAGAGAGCCGGCACGGACTCGATGGGCTGCACGGCCTCCTTCTGTGCCGTTATGACACTATGACTCTATATCCATTAAGCTTTCACACAATGACACCACCAACAGAAATTTCTACCCTCAACTTACAAGGAATCTCTGCAGGTTTTCTTTTCAATTGTATTTTACACTGTGGGGGCAATTTTAACCTAATTCGGTGGGGAAACTCACGTGATCAGGTGGAATTTCGGTTTTACACCCTGCCCGATATTGAGTTCAGTGGAGAGTAATATCTGGGGGTGTGGGGGGTATAAAACCAGCGATGCATTCGATCCTGTCACTTTCCTGATGGGCAGATTAGGTTAAAATTGACGACCCCCCCCCCCCCCACCCCTCCCGGAGACTCTGGTACCCACGCGTCAAGGCAAATGGCCACTTTTATTTTGTACGTTAGATTACAAATTTTATCGTCGGGCTGCCCATAAACCACATAAACTTTTAAAGTCCTGCCGTACCTTGAAATTAAGTTTTACATATTAGACAAAAGCTCAAAAGAGTTTACAGGTGTTTACATAAAAATGCTGTCAAGAAAAGCACGGGTGCAATGAATCAAATGAAAGACATTTGATATTTCACAAATCATTGATGCTGTGAAAGAATGGAGCAGAATTTAACCCTTTGAGGACTATGTTACTTTAATATAAAAAAAAGTTAAAAGTACAATTTTTACTCAGAAAATCTTGAAATTTAAGAAACAATAACAAAATTTAAAAAAAAATAACTTTTTGGTTCTTTAGATGAATTCTTCGCCTACTTGGGGAGTGGAGGGAGGGGTGATGGACCGGAGGGGGTAAGCAGGGTTTCTTTGGGATCGAGGTGGCTCCAAGAGGACATGGCTAGCACTGGAAGTTCAAAATCAAGTCAACCCTCCGTGGTAGACTCGGACATCCAATGACCCAAACTAAGGTAGGTCCAGAGTACTCTGAGGCACTGCTGATGAATGACCAACCAGTTGGGCTTCTTCATGGAACCCGGAGAAGTAGTCCTGCCTTTGGAGGCTGGGATTCTTTCAACACAGCTCGTGTGATCTTGCAAAGCACCCACCCAAGCAACGTTGGTGGGGTAGGATAGAGAGCTCCCACCAGGAGGAAGCTTACTCAGTGTTCTGTGCAGGCCGGCTTTAGCTGGTTTAACTAGCTAGCCCTACCCTGGCACAGGATCCCCAAGCCTTTTGGATCTTGCCAACCTCTCCCTCAGCTCTCTGATCTTAGGGAAACGGGATGCATCCTTACAGGTAGACACTCCATGTTGGGAAATCAGAACTTCTACCTGTCTTGGCCTGGTGACTCCTAAAGATGGTGGTGGGTTTGACTGGCAGGTAGGAAAAATTCTACATTACCATTAAAAAATAAAAAGTTTTTTTTTAGAAAAACAGATCTTTAAGGGTTTGATGCTTAGGATTGGGCTGCTGCTGAATCCCACCAGCCTCTATTGGAGGCAATTTTTTTTGGCTTCCAAACTGAGTGTCAAAGGTTATGACAGGATTCTCTACTGTGTGCAAGGTTGGGGGTGGTGGGTGGGGGGGGGGGGGGGGGGGGGGGGTGGGGTGGAAGGGTGTTGAAAAAAAACCAAAAACTGGCACATCTGTCTTGCCCCCTGCTACAATCACACTTCCCTGGTGGCCCTTCATGGAGTGGCATTGATGGTGGTCATGGAGAAGTTGCAGGCCCAACCATCCTGCCCTCCCAGTTCAAGGAGGCTGCGTTTCGACCTGCAGCTCCTGTGGGGAAAATAAAGGGAATCAATCGGTGATAAAACTCGAAAGAAACCTCACTTAAGAATTTTTATCCTTTTTTTTTTAAGGTTAAGCATTTAGCCCCGCAAAGAACATTCAGTGCTCAAAGGGTTCACGCATTACGATAGCTGTTAAATAGCTGTTAAAATATTAAAATCCGCGTCTAAGAAAGTAAAATGTCAAAAAAAAAATGTTTACGCACTTGTTTTACCTGTATGAGTTCGGGTGTGAGTCTTTAAATGGTCGGAGCGGGAGAATTTACGCTGACAGGTTTTACACTGGAAAGGCTTTACCCCTAAGGAAGGAAAACAAAAAGAAACGACTCTAATCAGGCTGTCCAGCTTAGAACGTACACACAAATACACGGTACAAGAAAAAGAGGATAAAGTGCTGAGCGTGCAAGAGGAAAATGCTGGTAATACACAGGAGGTCGGTCAGAGAATTGACGCTGTAGTCAGGGGTCTGCGCGCAGGTTGTCGGGATCTGGAATGCTCGACCTGAAAAGGCGGTGGAAGGTGATTCCATAAATAATTTTAAAAGGGAGTTGGACGGGTTCTTGAGGATGAGGAACTCACAGGGTTACGGACAAAAAGCGGGGATGTGGGACTGAGCACGCCTGCTCTTTCAAAGAGCCAGCACAGGCAACGACGGGCCGAATGACCTCCTTCTGTGCTGTAAGATTCTATGATTCGATGAAGTACGCACTGGGATTGGCCCGTACACTCCTACACTTACAAACTTGTTCAGCACTGTGTGTGTGGTCTGTGTATCACGCCACCCTGGAAGTGACCATGAGCAGAGAGCAGTGAGCCTCTGGAATACATTGCCGGCCAGTGTGCTGGGTGCTGACTCACTGCCTTCAAGAGGGAGCTGGACCGGTTCCTGACCGGGGCAGAGATCGCACCATATACTGTAGAAGGTAAGTGGCTTTACAGGTAACACTTGGTCCGTGTGATTTCCTGGCCTGGTTTCGATTGCCTGAGGAGGTCGGAGAGGAACTTTACAAAGTATTTTTTCCCTTGCAGTGTCAGCCGTGGCTCAGTGGGCAGCACTCTTGCCTCTGAGTCAGAAGGTTGTGGGTTCTAAGCTCCACTCCAGGGACTTGAGCACAAAAATCTAGGCTGACACACCAGTGCAGTGCTGAGGGAGCGCTGTACTGTCAGAGGTGCCATCATTCGGATGAGATGTTAAACCATAGGCCCCCTCCGCTCTCTCAGGTGGATGTGAAAGATCCCATGGCACTATTTCGAAGAAGAGCAGGGGAGTTCTCCTAACCAAGGTTTATCCCTCAATCAACATGACAAAAACAGCTTATCTGGTCATTATCACATTTCTGTTTGTGGGAGCTTGTTGTGCGCAAATTGGCTGCCGCATTTCCAACATTGCAGCAGGGACTACACTCCAAAAGTATTTCTGTAAAGCGTTTTGAGATGTCCAGTGGTCATGAAAGGCGCTATATAAATGCAAGTCTTGTGTTTCTTCTCTCCCAGGAGATTACATGGCTGTGGGGGTGGGGGAGGTGAGGGGGAGGGGGGTGTACGGAAGTGTCTAGTCATGGTGCTCCGGACATCATGAGGTGCGGGGAAGGCTCGGTGGGCCAGCTGGTCTTTTTCTACCTGTCAATTTTGCATGTTCGTAATTGATGGTCCTGAACTCAGTGAGTTCAGTAACGTCATCAACGGCAATTCGTTCTTACCAGTGTGTCTTCTCTGGTGTCGCTTGAGTTGATCTGAACGGGAGAATCGTCGGCCGCAGTCTTTGAAATCGCACTGGTAAGGCTTCTCACCTTATCGGACATGAAAAGAAAACGGTTACATGTCATGTTTCTCATTTGGATCAAGTAGCGCACCTGAACGCCAAGCTTTGAGTGTGTCCATCGCCGCTTAACCTTTATTCACTGGTGCCGTTTATAATATCGGAGCATTTATCAACAACAGCAACTTCCACTGTTCTGGCGCCTTTAACGTAGTAAAACATCCCGAGGCACTCCGCAGAAGCACAATCAGCGAAAAAAGGACACCGAGCCACAAAGGAGGAGACGTTAGGAGACCAAACGCTTGGTCAAAGAGGTAGGTTCTAAGCAGCATCTTAAAAGGAGGAGAGAGAGAGGTGGAGAGGAGGAGAGGTTTGGGGAGGGAATTCCAGAGCTTAGGGCCGAGGCGGCTGAAGGCGCGGCCGCCAACGCTGGGACGAAGGGAGTGGGCGACGCGCAAGGGGCCAGAGTTGGAGGAGCGCCGAGTCCTGGGAGGGTTGTAGGAATGGTGGCGGATACAAAGATAGGAAGGGGGGGGGCGGGGGCGCGAGCCCATGGAGTGATTATGACCAAGAGACACCTATCTCTTTAGACAGGAGCCACGTGTAGGTTCCCGGGATATCAGGGAAGCAGTTGGGATTTTATGACAACGTGGTAATTTTTTCTGGTTTCACGGTGGGGTTTGAACTCTCGCGGTAGATTCTCAACTTGCCAGCTCAGTCTAAAATTGGCATTTGGGAATCGGCGCCTCGGTTATAGAAACATGCCCGATTTTCATTGATATCAGTAGAAATTAAAATTGGATGGTTTCTATAACGGGCAGCCAAACCGTAACGCCAGTTTGATGCCCGGGCAGCAAGTTGAAAATTTGCCCCATGATCTCTGGGGTATTAACCCCGTCCATTAACATGCCCCCTTTCTGAACATTTTATCAGTGCCATCTGAATACCGGGATCAGAGAGTATCAGCAGCTTAGGATATATCCACACCAGTGGGAACAGTCATTTAAAAGGCACACTCCTTCGTCGCAGATACGTCCGCGCGTTTTACAACAATTACCCGCTTAAAGATAATTGCCTAAAAGGAATCTGCGCTTGCTGCTGCATCTCCAATACTGGTATATAACAGGCACAAGGTGTCAGGTGTGGCTCAGTTGGTAGCACACTTGCCTCTGAATTAGGAGGCTGTGTGTTCAGAGCCCCACTCCAGAGACTTGACCATATAATCTAGGCTGGCCCTCTAGTGCCAGTGCTGAGGGAGTGCTGCACTGTCGGAGGTGCCGTCTTTCGGATGAGACGTTAAACCGAGGCCCGTCTTTCCTCTCGGGTGGACGTAAAAGATCCCACGGCCACTATTTTGAATAAGAGCAGGGGGAGTTATCCCCGGTGTCCTGGGCCAATATTTAACCCTCAGCCAACACCACTAAAACAGATGATCTGGTCATTTACTTAATTGCTGTTTGTGGGAGCTTGCTGTGTGCAAATTGGCTGCTGGGTTTCCTACATTACAACAGTGATTGCACTTCAAATGTACCTCATTGGCTGTAAAGCACTTTGGGACATCCTGAGGTCATGAAAGGCGTTATATAAATGCAAGTCTTTGTTTTCTTTTACACATTCATACAGAGAATTACATTGAGTCTACAGAGCCCATTGGGCCCAACTGGTCCGTGCCGGCGTTTATGCGCCACACGAGCCTCCTCCCACCCCTCTTCATCTCACCCCATCAGCAAAACTTTCTATTCCTTTCTCCCTCGTGTACTTATCTAGCTTCCCCTCAAAGCCATCTGTGCTAGTCGCCCCGGCCACTCCACGTGGTGGTGTGTTAAGTGTTTGGCTACGTTTGCTTGATTGTAAAAACATGCAAAAACGGCAGCCACATGTTTAGGTGACTGAGGAAAATAGTTAGCAGAACTGACTACTTGTGAATTATCCAAGGGCTTGAGGTCACGCAACATTTCAGTGTCGATTCAGCTTAATTGATTTCGTGTAGTATACTGAAACTGCCACTGGTGCTGAAAATGGTCAATTAAACTCTGACCGCAGAAACTCCCCCAGGAGTTACAGTTCTTCGCAGCCAATAATCTCTGGGGGAAGAGTCAGTCTTTGACATATTAAAACAAATTCTTGTGTTAAAATGCAACAACAACCAAAGAAAAAAGGAGTTCAAAAGAAGTCCGTTGTTTAAAAATGTTTCTGCGCTTAAAACAGTCTGAATTAATCTGTATCTTTAATTATTCCAGCACAAAGGTGCATTTTAGCAAAAGCCATATGTTTTAGATATCAGGATGAAGCAATGGGGTTTTGGATTGAATTAAAACTTGGAAGATAATGTATGTTCTCTTTTACAGGAATTATTTAAGTAGTCATGTTTTAAAACATCTGGCTTGGGCTGTGTCAGATGTTATGCTTGGCTATCGTGCGCAATATCTCAAGGCAACCTGACACATGCTCGCTGGAGTCTTCATCCTCCAACCGCCTTCCCTTCAAGTTTCAGCCTTTTCTGATGTGTTTTTGCAGCAACTAAATGTCAATTGCAGGTCAATTTCACGAAAGCGAGATCAACGAAAGCATGATTTCCGTACCCCCAGGAAAGTCTGTTAATTTGGGGATCGGGCGATACTGTTTAAATAATGTTTTCGATTTTTTTTTTAATTAACCATGAGATTTTCATTAGGTGAGGTGTATCAAGATGTAAGGCAGGTAATTGGAATTCAGGTACAGATTAAACATGATCTAACTGAATGGTGGAGCAGGCTCCAGGAGCTGAATGGCCGCCTCCCGTGTCAGCTGTGACTCAGTGGGCAGCACTCTCTCTCACCTCTGAGTCAGAAGGCTGTGGGTTCAAGTCCCACTCCAGAGAATTGAGCACAAAAATCTAGGCTGACACTCCCAGTGCAGTGCTGAGGGAGCGCTGCACTGTCGGAGGTGCCGTCTTTCGGATGAGACGTTAAACCGAGGCCCCTTCTGCTCTCTCAGGTGGACGTAAAAGATCCCATTGGCACTATTTCGAATAAGAGCAGGGGAGTTCTCCCCGGTGTCCTGGCCAATATTTATCCCTCAATCAACATAACAAAAACAGATTATCTGGTCATTATCACATTGCTGTTTGTGGGACCTTGCTGTGCACAAATTGACTGCCGCGTTTCCCACATTACAACAACAGTGACTACACTTCAGAAAGTGCTTCATTGGCTGTAAAGCGCTTTGGGACGTCCTGAGGTCGTGAAAGGTGCTATATAAATGCAAGTCTTTCTCTGTTTCTTTCTCCTGTTCCTATAATCCAATGTTCCTATTTTCTATTAGTACATTCATGCTGATATAAATTCTGATGCAGATTCAATACAAAAGGCAGAAGAAAAGGGACATCATAATTTTAACAACCAGATGTGTGTGTTGGCCTCGTCCAAAACGAGGAAACAAACTGCAGTAATTCCGAAATGCTGCCATCATCTTCAAACACTTCAATTCATGACAGCTACTTCAAACCGAATGACTGAGGGGATCATTCTGGAGAATTTAATTCTATTTTATTTGGGCCCACTGCATCTCTGAAGATGTTATCTGAAAATCCCATGTAATTTTATCTGAAACTGCGGTTCTGAAGCACTTGCCTCCCGTCCACTTCCTCGATCATGCAAAAGGATATTACTCAACAAGACAAATCGCCCTCTTAATGCTGCTGGCATTGTCGGTCAGTCACATTCAGTCTGCGCCTGTTTCGATGTGTAATTCTCTTCTTCCGAAGGGAGGTGGGGTGGGGCAATCAGGGGTCGGGGGAGGATCTAGTGTTGGGAGCGGCGTCAATCTGGGGCAGGGGGGGAGTGCAGTCGGCAGTCCTTTAATGTGGGGGGGAGCAGTGATTGGGCCCTTTAATGTGGGGGGAGAGGTGATTGGGCCCTTTAATGTGGGGGGGGGAGTGGTGATTGGGTCCTTTAAATGGGGGGGGAGAGGTGATTGGGCCCTTTAATGTGGGGAGAGCAGTGATTGGGCCCTTTAATATGGGGGGGAGCGGTGATTGGGCCCTTTAATGTGGGGGGAGAGGTGATTGGGCCCTTTAATGTGGGGGGGAGCAGTGATTGGGCCCTTTAATGTGGGGGGGAGCAGTGATTGGGTCCTTTAATGTGGGGGGGGGAGCGGTGATTGGGCCCTTTAATGGGGGGGGAGCAGTGATTGGGCCCTTTAATGTGGGGGGGGGAGCGGTGATTGGGCCCTTTAATGTGGGGGGGAGCGGTGATTGGGCCCTTTAATGGGGGGGAGCGGTGATTGGGCCCTTTAATGTAGGGGGAGCGGTGATTGGGCCCTTTAATGTGGGGGGAGCAGTGATTGGGCCCTTTAATGTGGGGGGGAGCAGTGATTGGGCCCTTTAATGTGGGGGGAGCAGTGATTGGGCCCTTTAATGTGGGGGGGAGCGGTGATTGGGCCCTTTAATGTGGTGAGAGCAGTGATTGGGCCCTTTAATGTGGGGGGGAGCGGTGATTGGGTCCTTTAATGTGGGGGGGAGCGGTGATTGGGTCCTTTAATGTGGGGGGGGAGCGGTGATTGGGCCCTTTAATGTGGGGGGGGAGCGGTGATTGGGCCCTTTAATGTGGGGGGAAAGGTGATTGGGTCCTTTAATGTGGGGGGAGCGGTGATTGGGTCCTTTAATGTGGGGGGGAGCGGTGATTGGGCCCTTTAATGTGGGGGGGAGCAGTGATTGGGCCCTTTAATGGGGGGGAGCAGTGATTGGGCCCTTTAATGGGGGGACGCGGTGATTGGGCCCTTTAATGTAGGGGAGCAGTGATTGGGCCCTTTAATGGGGGGGGAGCGGTGATTGGGCCCTTTAATGTGGGGGGGAGCAGTGATTGGGCCCTTTATTGGGGGGGGAGCAGTGATTGGGCCCTTTAATGTAGGGGGGAGCGGTGATTGGGTCCTTTAATGTAGGGTCGGGTGGAGGTACTCTTGCTCCTCCCGGCTCCGCAGTCAGGCAATTTACTTATCTTCTTGGTTGTCAGGCGTTCCCTCGGGCTGGTTTCCCTGAGTGTCGCCCATGATGGCACTGGCTGCCTCGGAGCAAACCAACGTTGGAGCGGGGAACCTCAAGCAGGCGTTAGACCCCTTATTTGCATATGGTTCAGGCGTGGGTAAAGGACATCTCTTGTTTGTCCTGACCCAATATGGCGGTTGGCGCATTTCTGGCTAGAAGTCATAGAGTCATAACGGCACAGAAGGAGGCCATTCGGCCCATCGGGTCCGTGCACACGCTTCCTGCCCTGCCATTTTGGGGCCTTAGTATGCTGCGTAGCACCTGGAAAACGGGCGCTACTTGCCCCAATTTCTCGGCCAAAGACTCTTTAATAGAAATCATGTCCTTTTATCCAATCAAATTCGCCTTTAGCCGGCCATTACTTCAAAAAGTACTTCATTGGCTGTAAAGCGCTTTGGGACATTCTGAGGTTGTGAAAGGCGTTGTAGAAATGCAAGTCTTTTTTTTTCTTTCTATTTCTAATATTATTGGGTTGAAAGCATGTTGTTCAACATTAGTAACAAACGGCCAAAGTCTTCATCAGTGTAGTGCAGTCATTACTGGGGAATGGAAGTCTTCTGTCTCCGTGGAGACTGGCTCATTGGATCAGCTGTGGAGACAATCCACTGTTACTGGAGTGGGCCCGGGGGGGCTTTATCGTGCGTTAGATGTTTTCAATCAAACATTATTCACGTGTTTAAGTTGTCCTAGAACTATATATATATATACACACACACACACACACATTTTTTTATTTTTCGTACACTGGATGTATTTTCATTCTTGTTCAGTCCTGTGGCCAGACTAGGCTCGATTTATGCTTATTTCTTTCACAGTGGCCCTGGGAGAGGAAGTTTTGCTTGAGCACAGCCGGCGAGCAAGGCTGAGGCCTCGAGGAACCAAAAGAGGAAACACAATCGACAATGCGTGTGCGACACTGATCCCAGTCGAGGTGCTTAT
The DNA here is from genome assembly GCA_030390025.1 of Squalus acanthias. Taxonomy (NCBI): domain Eukaryota; kingdom Metazoa; phylum Chordata; class Chondrichthyes; order Squaliformes; family Squalidae; genus Squalus; species Squalus acanthias. Next base: position 164,786 of record JASTWF010000468.1, read on the forward strand.
GTCACTAAAATCGAAATATGATTTTGTGCCATTGTCCATGCCACTGGCAGGATACCAAATTTCCTTTGGAACTGTTCAAGATGCATATTTGTCCTACATTTGCATCGTGAGCTACCACCCAACGGTAACATTTCGGTGGATTTCCTGAAAGCAAATAGTGGTGTCCGTATTTTGTCACAAAATCATAGCGTTTTACAGCACAGGAAGGAGGCCGTTTGGCCCATCGTGATCTGTGCTAGCTCTGTGAAAAAGCTATCCACGAAGTTCCATTCCTCCCTCTTCCCCATCTCCCTTTAAATTTTTCTTTTTCAAATATTAGTCCACTTCCCTCTGAAAAGATATGATGGATTCTGCTTCCACCTCGGTTTCTGATAAAGCATCCCATGTCCTAAAGGCCCTTTACGTAAAAAAAAATATTCTCCTAATCTCTCCCTCGTTTCTATAGTAACGATCTTAAATTAATGTCCTGTAGTTGCTGACCCACTGACCAGTAGAAATAGCTTTTCTTCCCAATTTACCTTATCAAAAGTTTCTCATAAAATGTCGACCAAAGTATTCATTTTGCAATGTTTATGAACAAACGTCTTACAATATTATCTTTCTTAGTTTGTAACTCATTGCAGCGATTTTAATTACGTTATTGTGGTGCTGACTCGAGAGTAATGCTAGTGTAGGATTTGCAGACTCTTCGAAAAGCTGAACCTTCATAAACTGCAGGAACACTAACCCTGTAGCAGGCACAGTATCGTGTTGCACCAACCATTCTATTTGTAAGATCACTTTTTAAAAAAAAAATTGAAAACGGCTTACGCAAAAGGAGGACTAATCGTCCCTTGCAGTTAAAATTAAAAATAAACATTGGCTTGAGAGTGGTCAAAAGTCACAAATAACTCAGGAGTGGAATGCTATTCTGACAGCTCTGAGAGGAAATGCCAGCAACGTGTGGAAAAACATTCCCATAAACTCATCACTTTCTGGAACTAGTCAAGTCCAAACCTTCTGCGCGGATGGTGAAACGCTTTGCTGACTACGCCCACGATAGCGGATACTGGGGAGGGACCAAAAGTGCAGAGGAAGATCACACAGCGAACTAAAGCCTAAGCCTCAGTGGGCCAATCTCTCCCTAGAACCTGCCATCGCTTTAATTGACACTAAAATTGTTCGCAAATCTCTTATGGATTCTGTAGGTAGGGCAACCCTACATTACAACAGTGACGACACTTCAAAAAAGTACGTCATTGGCTGTAAAGCGCTTTGGGACGTCCGGTGGTTGTGAAAGGCGCTGTAGAAATGCAAGTCTTTCTTTTGTATGTCCTAACAACCCTCTGCGTGAAAAAATAATCTTCTAACCTCTCCCCTCTCCCTTCGTTCTTTTGCCGATGATCGTAAATTTATGTTTTCTAGTTACCGATTCACCAACCAGTGGAAATAATCTTTTCTCTATTGAATTTATCAAAACCCTTCATAATGTTGAACCCCTCGATCAGTTCTCCTCTTAACCTTCACTATTCTAGTAAAAAGACCTTCAATCTTTCTAGCTGTTCTTCGTAACTAAAGTCTCTCATCTCTGATATCATCATAGTGAATCTCTTTTGCTCCCTAACCATGGCCTTGACATTATTGGACTGGCAGCCAGAACTGGACACAAGTGCAGCCTAACTAATGATTTGTAATTTGTTAATAATAAGGCCTTCTAAGCTGTTGACCTTTCTGAAGCACTTTAACCACTGTCAAGTTTAGAGTTTGCCAGCTTTTTACTTACATTGGTAGCTACTTCAACTGATGTGTCAGCCGTGGCTCACTGGGTAACACCCTTCGTCTCTGAGTCAGTAAGGTTGTGGGTTCAAGTCCCTACTCCAGAGACTTAAGCACCAAAATCTAGGCTGACACTCCAGTGCGAATGCTGAGGGAGTGCTGCCTTTCGGATGAGATGTTAAACCGAGGCCCTGTCGGCTCTCTCAGGTGGACGTAGAAGATCCCATGGCACTATTTCGAAGAACAGGGGAGTTTTCCCCGGGACCAATATTTATCGCTAAAATTAGCATCACTCAAACAGATTATCTGGTCATTATCACATTGCTGTTTGTGGGAGCTTGCTGTGCGCAAATTGGCTGCTGCATTTCCTACATTACAACAGCGACTACACTTCAAAAAGTACTTCATTGGCTGTAAAGCGCTTTGGGACGTCCGGTGGTCGTGAAAGGCGCTGTAGAAATGCAAGTCTTTCTTGATGTATGGACAGTTAAAAATAAGACATGTGGCGTTACCAAAAGGGAATAATCAGTTGCTGTGGCATCATAACTGCAGAATAATACAGCCAAGTGATTCGCAGAAGGGGTATAATCATGTTCTATTTTGCAGTAGATTGCATGCAAATTTGCACGTGTATCTTTCCCAGGCATGTTATATCGACCCAAAAAAATGTCTATGAGTGCTTTACAAGGCTGGAACGCACTTGAGCCATTTAGATGACATCATAAATCACAAAGGGAACATTTTTAACTGTGCGCTGCGCGTGGTGAAATCGTAAATGTGTTCTTTATAATTGTGTTTATGATTTCACTACACACACAGTGCACAGAAGAATATATATGAGTGCAAAACACAAGGGTTTATGAATGTCACCCACACTTGAATGTGCGTTACGTACTTGAGCACACCACCCCCCACCCCCCACCCCCCACCCCCCCACCCCCCAGTTATTTTTTTTAATTAATCGATACATATAGTATCTGCTGCTTGTCAGCAAGCTTTTTCCGTTCGGGTTTCCCACTGGAGTTCTTACTTCCTGTTACTGACAGCGTTTTTTTCTATTCTTGCCAGTATGCACCATCACTGCAGCCATTGACTCTCACTGGGGAAATGTAGCTCAATCTGACAAGGAGATCTTTTGCTTCTCTTCTGCAGGACCTACGGTATTAGATTTAAAGTTGTGGCTCACAGCAAGAGAGTGCTTCACCGATCAAGAAAAAAAAGAATAGACCATTATATTGGTTTACGATCCTCCTGTACCGAGTACATAAAGGACAAATCTTGGCCGGCCGTATAATACGATAAATAAGGCTTCCTTTGGGGTTAGGAGTTTGGGATTTTTATAATTGGCAGGCATTTAAACCACTAATGGCCATAAGTTTTTAGACATTTGGCCAAATTTCAAATCGGAAATTTGGATTTCAAGGTAATGTGTCCCAAATCTCCCATATGCTGGACGCAATCCTGGATAAATATCTCCATTCAGGAGGCAACCATAACTCACTCCTACCTTTGCCGCTCATGAATTACTGGTGGAGATATTTATCGCACGACCATAACATATTCCACTTAGAACACTCGGATAGATTTACAACTTGAGCCTCGCAGCCCAGGAATATCAGCTGACGTTGTTCTTGATGTCACCTTGTTCTTGGGATGCCGTATTTATGGAAATACGACTTTTATTTTTATCGACGCTTCCTCAAGCAAGTGTTGCAGATTACATTCAATGTTTTTTTGTAGGTGGGGGTGGGGGGGAAGCTGAGTGGAGTGCCAGGAATTGGTTTTTTTTGGGGTCCCTACTGTTTTCCAATTTACAATGTAAACTGGTAAAATTCAGAGATGACACTAGATTAGGAAGCAGCTTCTACATGGGCCAGGCAAAATATGTAAATGCCAGATCAAAACTTAATGTGGACTAGCGCATATAGGAAAAATGAATGGGCAATATAAGTACTCCTTAAATGGTGTTGAAATAGTTACGGGTAAAGTTGATAGAGATGTTGGGATTTTTGAAGACTTGATGCTCAACAATGTCCAATCAATGTGGAAGAGCAATCAACAAAGCAAATAAAATGCAGAACTAGACAGCCAAAACAGAAGAGTACAAATCGGAGGAAGTCATGTTCAAACTGTATTGTGCCTTGGTCAGAACACATCTTGAGTACTGAAATGAAAGATCCTGCATTTATATAGCGCGTTTCACAACCTCAGGACATCCCAAAGCGCTTTACAGCCAATGAAGTACAGCCACTGTTGTAATGCATGAAACGCAACAGCCAATTTGGCACAGCAAGCACCCACAAACAGCAACGCGATAATGACCAGATAATCTGCTTTTTAGTGATGTTGATTGAGGAATAAATATTGGCCCAGGACACCGGGATTAACTTTCCTGCTCTGCATCAAAATAGCGCCATGGGATCTTTTACATCCACCTGAGAGAGCAGACATCATAACCAGCACTCCCTCAGTACTGCACTGGAATGGCTGCCTAGATTGCTTTTTTGTGTTCCTGTCTATGAGTGGGACTTAGAACCCACAACCTTCTGACTCAGAGGCAAGAGTGCTACCCACTGAGCCACGGCTGACACTGAGTCCAGTTCTGGCCACTAGGCGACAGGGGAGTCATCAAATTGGTGCAGCGATGAGTCACAGGACAGATCCCTAGCATCAGAAGACTGGTTCATGAGGATAGATTGGAGAAACGTGGGCTTCTGTGCCCCTAAAGGAGGCATAAGAAATGGGAGCAGGAGTCGGCCATACGACCCCTCGAGCCTGCTCCGCCATTCAATAAGATCATGGCTGATCCTCGAACTCAACTCCACTTTCCCGCCCGATCCCCGTATCCGTTGATTCTCTTAGAGTCCAAAAATCCAGACAACGGAGAGGTGACCCACATTGACACTAAATTAAATAGAAAGGTAGATGCAGAACACTTCTTTAAACTACACTGTGACTGTAGGGAGAGGGGACGCAGGTTCAAACTAGTAAAAGGCAAATTTAGGACTTGTTAGGGTAAAAATTATAGGGCTTAAAGCAGCAATGTGAAAGTTAAAGAATGTGCTATAAAAGGCAAATTTGTAAATACAGAATGGTTTCGCTGACACAGTGCGATGAGTAATGTCTGTGGTCAACATGTGTATGTGCGAGGCCCACCAAGGAGGCCCACTAAGACAATAATAGTACAACGGTTACACTTGAGAACCAATCACCGCATGACCAGCCAGTCCGGCCGGACAGATGTGACGCAACACTCTATGTTTATAGTTTCGGTAGGGAAGTAACAAGAAAATTTTAGCTTAAAGTGCAGATTATAATTAGGAGCCTGTTGCTGGGGGAATGTGATTGGGTGAAGACATTTGTATGTAATGAATTGCGTATCCGACCCTATAATGTATAAAAGAAGTTCCGATACCACTGTAACGTCGAGAAGTGGATCACTAGACCGCGGGGTCTATGGCTCTTCTCCCAGTGCGCTCTGTTAAATAAACTGTGATCTTCTGCTTTGAGACAGACGCGAGTGAATTCATTTTTCACCAACAGGACTGATGCCAGGAAATTTTTCTTTGCACAACGGGGGTCAATGTTGGCTTTTGGGTGGCCAACCGGCGGAGTGTGCAGCCAATCGCCCCTATCCGCATCGAAGAGGTGGCCGCGATTATAAGGCGCCGGCCTCCTTCACATCGGGCTGGTGAGCTTTTGTTAAGGCCTTTCAAAAAGGGGGGCGGTAAGCAGAAGATCCGCCTACACACTCCCCGATAATAGTTTAAAGAGCCAGTCCGGACGGGGCGTAACCAAGTTCCACCCCAAATTACCTGCTCCATCTTCTCCACCACCCCACCCCCCCCCACACCCACCTCCCCCACCCCAGGCTTTCCACCCTCTCCAGCCCCACGAATATTGGAGGCCTCCTCAGTCCAATAGATTATTGGTGTATTTGTCACGTGTGATCGACACAAGCTATTTATTCAATGGCCCAGGTTTTCCGGGGTCTATGACTGCGTACACGGTGCGCAGGCGACCGTAAGTGCCCCGCGAGTTCCGGGTTTCTGCACGCGATGCGCATGCGCGAAAACCCGGAGCTTGCGATCCATCCGCATCCCCGGGAAAAGGGCATCCGCGGGCGGAGAGTTGGGCTATCTGCCCAACTACTGCCCAGCGAATGCCTGTGGAACTCTTATGCCTGGTAAAAGCAGGCATAAGGCCTTCTTTTACCAACGTAAGGGTTTAAATAAATATTAAAATACATTTTTTTTAATCATTTGAGCATTCATAAACCTGCAAAATAAGGTTAGGTTATTTTTAGCCCCTTGAAAAACGTTAAAATTTATTTCTCAAAAAATTAAATTTTTGTTTTAAATGTCTAATTAACTTGTATTTTAATTAATTTTAAACATGTAATGATTTTTTTATATTTCAGTGTTGTGTACATGTATTTTTTGGAGGATTCCCATTAAGCTCATGGGGATTCCCTACGTAAATGGAATCCTCATACACATAATGGGAATCCCCTCTCTGACTGGTTGGGCCGGCCCACGTGATCCCGGGGACGCTGGGATACGTGGGCCTTTACGCCGGCCTACGCAAAGAGGCCCAGGAGCGCGGGTCTCCGCGGGGAAGCCTCCGCCCGCAGAGTCAGGCCCCATATGTTTTCGCTGCCGTTAAATTACAGGAGGCATCTCAGTACGCTAGCGCCACGCTGCCGTTACCTGTGTGTTTCCTGCTGTGCATCTGCAGGTGGGAGAGCTTGAAGTAGCGTTTGTTACACCCAGGGTAGGGACACATGAATGGACGCTTTTCGTTGGCTTCAGTGTTTGCTCTGACAATTGTGGGGGCCACGCCCGGGACCCTCCGAACGTCCTGAAACAAGAAACAGGCACCCAGGTTACACCGGCGTTGGGGAAGCTGACAATCTTTCACATCTTTATTCTCGATACATTCGAACTAAAATCAATGATGGTATAATTTTCCATCATATTCTGCATATTGTCATAGAATTCCAAAAACATTTAGCTGGTTTCCATTTCCGTCTATCATGGTTGATGCGAGGAGTCAGTAGGAGCTTGACTGACCCTTCCTTATAGAATCAGAGAATCTTACAGCGCAGAGGGAAGCCATTCGGCCCATCGTGCCAATGCCGCCTCAACGAGAGAGCTATTCAATTAATCCCACTCCTCTGCTCTTTCCCCCATCGCCCTGCAAATTTTTCCCTTTCAAGTATATATCCAATTCCCTTGTGGAAGTTATTGTTGAATCTGCCTCCACCACCCTTTCAGGCAGCGCATTCCACATCGTGACAACTAGCTGCGTAAAAATATTTCTCCTCATCACCCCTCTGGTTGCCAATTGCCTTAAATCTGTGTCCTCTGGTTACCTGGCAGTGGAAACAGTTTCTCCTCATTTACTCATCAAAACCCTTCATGATTTTGAACGTCTCTATTAAATCTCCCCTTAACCTTCTCTGCTCTAAGGAGAACAATCCCAGCCTCTCTGGTCTCTCCACATAATTGAAGTCCATTTCTGTAGGTGAACGAATCGCCACATATACTAGAATCCTTGAGCCATTGTTTTTTATGCCTCTTTTGTGTTGTCATAATTTAGTAACACTTCTGTGACATTTGTAATGCCTCGAGGTAAATTCTAAAGTCTAACTGAGCTTCTATTCATTTAAATTGCTAACACCTACCATTCAGTCCCCCCACTACCAATATCGCTGTAACATTACTTGCCAGGGTCTGCTCACCATTTGGACTTGCTCTCACAAACAAAAAAGTCACGCAATTTCTTCTGACTAACTGAACAAGGCCCTGGGAATATCACTGGTTTGCCAGCCGATTGAATGGGATAATAAAGTAGGGCTTTACCTCATACAGAGCTTGCACATAGAAACTCAGGCGCAGTGTGTTGGATTCAGCTGAGGAGTGTGGGATAAAGTGGTCAGTTCAAGCCCACACAGTGAGCTCCTGACTTTAGCCAAGAGAGGGGGGGAAAAAGTGAAAGACAATGTCAACTTTCTGAGACCAGGGCACCTGCCTTCACCTTTGGTTGGAAAATGGCACATTCCACAGGAGGCCGTAAAGAGGGGGGGAGAGAAATACCTCAAAGAAATGGGGTGGGCGAGGACAAAAGAAGAGATCTTTTGCTTCCTTCTTGCGACGCTATTTAAAGAAGACTGCAACTCTACAACAAATTATTGCCTTACAGTACATAACCTCCAAGTCTCTAGTTTATTAAGTGCTGTTAAAACATTCATATTCATAGGCCTCATCGGTGGAGCCCGATACGCCATCTGCTTAGAAAAGTGTAGAAGGCACCTCTAGAGTGTCAGTAGGGTCAAACTGTTTGTATTTTCAGTTGCTATCGAAAGAAATTGTGTCACAGATAGAAGTGTGTTATATAGAGAGGGTGTTAATCATGATCTCCCTGCCAGAGAGGAAACCATAAATAACAAGTTATATCAGTGGGTGTGATATATCAGAGAGAAAGGTTTCACTGAGAAGATAGTATAATGATTAATAACAGGGATGGAGTGCTACAAATGTGGATAAAATCAGTACTCGTTGAAATTATTTTGCCAATTTCTCAAAAATATGTAGCAGACTGGGCTGATAGTTGTAAATCTTCAGACTGCAGCCACCTTGATTGGTTTTCAGTCTGCGCCTTAAGCAAATGATAAAATGAGTGTCGAATCCACATTTTTAAAAATCTGCTGCTACAAAACAGATTCTCCTTTCCCCTGCTCCTGTGACGTCGAGAAAGTCCCAAATTAGAACCATCTGCGCACACGAGTGGTCTTCCTGGTCCAATCTACTTTCGCACCGCCCGCAATCAGCTTTCCCAGGGCAAAGGTTTTACTTTCTCGAAAGACAGCGACAGACACACGTGCAGAAGAAAAGATATAGAGGCGTCACTCACCTGAAGCCCTCTGAACACCCCGTGCGTGTGTATCCTGTACTGCGTGCTGCAGCTGTACAACATGGGGGCGTTGTGATTGTCGGTCTCATATCCTCCAGTGTGGCTGCAAGTAGACCATTGGTCAGTGAGAACAGGACAACAGGCTCAACCGTCAATAGTCACATATTCCATTTGCCAGACATTGTTTTTAAAAGCACGCTGGCATTTATTACCGTAACAACTGAATATACCAGAAAAGGGAAAACGTGCATTTATATAGCGCCTCTCACGGCCTCAGGACGTCTTAAAGCGCTTTACAGACAATTTTTTTTGAAGTGTAGTCACTGTTGTACTGTCGGGAAAGGCGGCAGCCAATTTGCGCACAGCAAGCTCCCACAAACAGCAATGTGATAATTGACCAGATAATCTGTTTTTTAGTGATGTTAGTTGAGGGATAAATATTAGCCCAGGACACCGGAGAGAACTCCCCTGCTCTACTTCGAATAGTCTTTTACATCAACACACCACTCAAGATTTTTACAAAATTTCCAGAAGCTTTTCCTAGTGCCAGTCCATAAATTACTAGACTTATTGGATTTGATTTCATCACTTGCATTCCATGAGATTTGAACTCACAATCTCAGGGCTGCTATTGACCAGTACTGCAGCCACTACACTACCATACCCAAGTAGATGCTGTTAGTTTTTAATTTTGAGAATATGAAGGATTACTTGCGATGAGTATGCAAACTTATTAAAAATCCTTGAAGAGGTTGCGGTTGCCTAAAATGTCACCCGTGGCTCAGTGGGTAGCACTCTTGCCTCCGAGTCAGAACATCATGTGGTTCAAGTCCCACTTCATGGAACTTGAGCACAAAATCTAGACTGACATTCCAGTGCAGTGCTGAGGGCGTGCTGCACTGTCAGAGGTGCTGCACTGTCGGAGGTGCCGTCTTTTGGATAAGGCCTTAAACCGAGGCCCCGTCTGCTCTCTCAGGTGGACCAAAAAGATCTCATGGGACTATTTTGAAGTAGAGCAGGGGAGTTCTCCCCGGTGTCCTGGTCAATATTTATCCCTCAACCAACATCACCAAAACAGATTATCTGGTCGTTATCACATTGCTGTTTGTGGGAGCTTGCTGTGCACCAATTGGCTGCCACATTTCCCACATTACAACAGTGACTGCACTTCAAAAAAGTACTTCATTGGCTGTAAAGCGCTTCGTGACGTCTAGAGGTTGTGAAAGGTGCGGTATAAATGTAAGTCTTTCTTTTATCTTTCTATTTTTGGAGTGCACTTTTTTCTCTGGCAGCTTTCTTGTGCACCTGTCCAAGTTGCGATGGAAACATTAAATCTTTGTACTATATTTTAGCAGGAAGAATGGGCGCACAAGAGAAAAGGGGCTGCTTCAGTACAAAAGCTCCTAATTCATGTATTCTTCGACATTTCGTTCTTGTTTGATGAGTTCTCCAAGTTGGGGAGGTTGGGGGTTTGTGAGTGGGGGGGAGTGGGGGGGAGAGTACTACCAGGTCAAGCATAGCATGACCAGAGGCAGAGTAAAGTTCTGCCCCAACAATGGGCTAGATTTCTCTCTGGGTGCTGTGTTTATAAAGAACGGGTTCGGGATGTTGTTTCACATAATGCACAGGGGAAAACTCCTGGGACCGTCTACGTTCCCGAAAACGGGAAGCTTGTGGCTTATGCCGCAATTCAGTCTTTTTTCAGTTATAGCAGACCTGACGACCTTTTCAATCGGAGAAGATACATAATTCACCTCGGATTGACACGTCACACCTAACGAATCACAGCAGCGAACAAAAACTGCTGAAGACAGCGGTTTAATGTTGTGAAGGAAAAATTGAAAGCAAGCACTTTAAAAAAAACCCGGAGTGACCCTTTATAAATTTGGCCCCTCGCCCCACCCCACCCCACCCCGCCTCGCCTTTCTCTGCAAGTCACGCTATTGTTCAGTTTTCAGTTCCAAAGATCTAACAGAATGAACAAATTAAGTGTAGCTTGGAAGTTACACCACTTTTAGCAAAAGCCACTTGTTGTCGCTGGAGAGATGAGGAACTGCAAATGTTGACGGTAAATAGCATTTTTATTTTACTGAGATGGCAAAGTCTGACATGTGAAAACAGCTGCTCCCAAGCCAGCAGTTTGCAATCACTGTATCGGTTCAGGCACCTCTCATTTTCAACACTAACGTTCACAGACATGCAGCTCGCACCACCCTCTAAATCTGCTGCTGTCAGAATCACTCCAGGCCCCGCATCACGCATTCAAAATTGAACGTGAGTTATCATCAGCTATTGATTCTAATCCCCCAGGATTTTTTAAATATGACTTAAATGATGGGCTGCCAAAGAGCTTCATCCGTATATTTATGCATGTAATATAATCTGTCTGGACTAATTTTCGTTCTTTGAAAGCAGTAACCTTACCATGACGTAAGTATCTTGCTCACCCCTTTGACCATATACACCCCTTTGACCAATCAAGGTGAATGTTTACGGGACCTTGGGTAGATTCACAAGCCAGATCGGAGAATCGTACAGCACAGAAAGAGGCCATTCAGCCCATCATGCCTGTGCCGGCTCTTTGAAAGAGCGATCCAATTAGTCCCACACCCCTGCTCTTTCCCCACAGCCCTGCAATTTTTAGCCCTTCAAGTATGTCTCCAATTCCAGATCATAACAACTCGCTGCTTAAAATAAATTCTCCTCATCTCCCTCCCGGTTCTGTTGCCAATTATCTTAAATCTGTGTCCTCTGGTTACAGAATCTCCTGCCATTAGAAACAGTTTCTCCTTATTTACTCTATCAATGAGTCTCCTCCCATCCTACTTCATCTAACCCTATCAGCTTAACCTTCTATTCCTTTATAAGAACATAAGAAATAGGAGCAGGAGTAGGCCATTCGGCCCTTCGTGTCTGCTCCGCCATTCAATGAGATCATGGCTGATCTTCTGCCTCAACTCCATTCACCGGCCCTCTCGCCATATCCCTTGATGCCCTTACTAGTCAGAAATCTATCGACTTCTGTTTTGAATATACCCAATGACTGAGCCTCCACAACCCTCTGGGGTAGAGAACTCTAAAGATTCACTACCCTCTGTGTGAAGAAATTTCTTCTCATCTCAGTCCTGAATGGCCTTCCCTTTATCCTGAGGCTGTGGCCCCTGGTTCTAGACTCCCCAGCCAAGGGAAACATTCTCCTAGCATCCACCCTATCAAGCCCTGTAATAATTTTGTATGCTTCAATGAGATCCCCTCTCATTCTTCTGAATTCAAGAGAATACAGGCCTAGTTTACTCAATCTCTTCTCAAACGACAGTCCCGCCATCCCAGGAATCAATCTCGTGAACCTTCGTTGCACTCCCTCTATGGCAAGTCTATCCTTCCTTAGGTAAAGAGACCAAAATTGTACACAGTACTCCAGGTGTGGTCTCACCAAGGCCCTATATAATTGGAGTAAGACTTCTTTACTCCTGTACTCAAATCCTCTTGTAATGAAGGCCATCATCCCTCATCTGTTTATCTAGCTTCCCCTTAATGCATCTATGCTGTTCGCCTCAACTACTCCCTGTCATAGCGAGTTCCACATTCTAGCCACTCTCTGGGTAAAGAAGTTTCTCCTTGATTCCTTATTGGATTTCTTAAATATTTTATTAAAAATCTTGCTTAGGACATGCAAGTCCTCTTCACAAACCTTACTTCCTCTTGTCGCAATTTCTGGTCACGCCTTTACACCAACATTTACCATTGTAAATTGCAATGTCAACATTTCCCAGTCACTCTAACCATATCAACTGTCACGATGTAGTAGCAGGCTTTGGCCACAAGTTTTGGAATTCTCTTTTGGTACTTTGTTGCTGCCTTGCATGTAATTAAAAAAAACTTGTATTCAATGTGGACAATGCCACCTGCAATATACTAGTATTTATTATTTGTATCAGATCCAGCACGGACTCGATGGGCCAAATGGCCTCCTTCTGTGCTGTTATTACTCTATGACTTATGACTCTATGTACAATCAATGTATTGATACACAATTGTTTCCAGCGCTTAATAATTCATGCAATGGTTCAGTTCCGGCAACGCCTCGATTTTAAAATTCTCATCCTTGTTTTCAAATCCTTCCATGTCTTTGTCCCTCCCTATCTCTGTAACCTCCTCCAGCCCCACAACCTTCCGAGATCTCTGCACTCCTCCAATTCTGGCCTCTTGCGCATCCCCGATTTTAATCACTCCACTGTTGGTGGCCGTGCCTTCAGCAGCCTGGGCCCTAAACTCTGGAATTCCTTCCCTAAGCCTCTCTGCCTCCCTACCTTTAAGATGTTCCTTAAAACCTAGCTCTTTGACCAAGCCTGTTCGAATATCCCCTTATGTGGCTCGGTGTTTGATAACATTCCTGTGAAGCGCCTTGGGACGTTTTACTATGCTAAAGGTGCTATATAAATGCAAGTTGTTGTTGTTGTTGTAATGACAATATACTACCCAACTGGATAAGTCTGTTTACATGCTCATAATCTCTCATCTACTCTCTTAAAACAGAGCAAAGAGAATCAAGTGGTCTTCAGCACACAGTCACAGAGGAACAAGTGCCAGAGTACTATCACTGAACATATTTGCATTAAACAGCAGCTCAGATACAAATATTTCACAGTAAATATATAGCGATGTGGACAAGGGAGCACTGGTGAGGAATGGGTACCAGAGGTGGGGGCTGATGAGCTTCCTGCAGGTCCAGGACATTGGCCCAGCATGTCCAAAGCATTGCCCTAGCACTGTATTTTGCCACTCAATGAGAGCCTTGTTCTCTGCTGGATTATAGTCATTATCCATGGTTGTACCAGATTGTCCTCCTCAGCTGTCTCTTTAAGGGCCCCTCCTGAGCTCTCTCCATTAAGGGTACAGGCCTCAGTCTGCCTGCTTTACAACTGAAAACATTGCTAACATGAACCACATTGTACAGTCAAGTGCCTCCATAGTCAATGCTCATTCCCCCATTGCTGCTTGTGGGACCTTGCTGTGCACAAATTGGCTGCCGCGTTTCCTACCTCACAACAGTGACTGCACTTCAAAACATAAGAACATAAGGACATAAGAAATAGGAGCAGGAGTAGGTTGTTTGGCCCTTCAAGCCTGCTCCGCCATTCAATAAGATCATGGCTGATCTTCTACCACATCTCCACTTTCCTGAACTGTCCCCATATCCCTTTGATTCCCTTAATATTCAAAAAATCGATCTCTGTCTTGAAGATACTCAACGACTGAGCCTCCACAGCCCTCTGGAGGAGAGAATTCCAAAGATTCACCATCCTCTGAGTGAAGAAATTTCTCCTCATCTCAGTCCTAAACGGTCGACCCCTTATTCTGAGACTGTGACCCCTGGTTCTAAACTCCCCAACCATTCTTCTAAACTCCAGAGAATATAGGCCTAGTCTACTCAATCTCTCCTTATAGGACAATACCCCCATCCCAGGAACCAGTACTTCATTGCCTGTAAAGTGCTTATTTTTATATGTCTGGTCCATGCAGGTGTGTGCTTCCCCACTAACTATACATCTTTTGTGGCGTTCTTCATTCTTGTATCACAGAATCACAGAATCCCCACAGTGCAGATAGAGGCCATTTCGGCCCATCGAGCCTGCACTGACACATATCCCACCCTATCCCCGTAACCCCCTAACACTAAGGGTCAATTTATTATAGCCAAATCAACCTAACCCGCACATCTTTGGACTGTGGGAGGAAACCGAAGCACCCGGAGGAAACCCACGCAGACACGGGGAGAATGTGCAAACTCCACACAGACGGTCACCCTAGGCCGGATTCGACCCGGGTCCCTGGCGCTGTGAGGCAACAGTGCTAACCACTATGCCACCGCGTTGCCCTCAATGTTACATTCCCTACTGAAATTCAAAGATGGCAGGGCTACTTTTCCGAACCCATATTCCCACCAGGAGCCCACCTTGGGACATTGGGGGATGCTCTCCATGATTTCAATCCATACAATTTCCCCCAGTATAATTTTCTAGGCTGGGAGTGTATGCGAAATCAGCCCTGCGATGTAAAGCTCGTCTTTGATTGTGACGGAGCTTACTTGGGTCACATCACGTTGCAGGTTTTAAACCGGTCCCCTTGTTCCGTCCTCTGACAACATTCACAATTACCAAATAAACCACCCTATGCCAGAAGGACATCCAAAAATAACACAGTAAATGCACAATTTCCACATAGAATAAGTTAATAAAGCTGGTGGCACCAAGCCATCCAATCAACAACAACTTGTATTTATATAGCGCCTTTAACAGAGTAAAACGTCCCAAGGCGCTTCACAGGAGCCGTCATCAAACAAAATTTGACACCGAGCCACATAAGGGGAAATTAGCACAGGTGACCAAAAGCTTGGTCAAAGAGGTAGGTTTTAAGGAGTGACTTAAAGGAGGAGAGTGAGGTAGCGAGGCGAGAGGTTTAGGGAGGGAATTCCAGAGATTAGGGCCTCGGCAGCTGAAGGCACGGCCGCCAGTGGTGGAGCGATTAAAATCAGGGATGCGCAAGAGGCCAGAATTGAAGGAGCGCAGAGATCTCGGAAGGTTGTGGGGCTGGAGGGGGATACAGAGATAGGGAGGAGGGTGAGGCCATGGAGGGATTTGAAAACAAGGAGTTCTGACGAAAGGTCATCGACCTGAAACGTTAACTCTCTTTCTCTCTCCACGGATGCTGCCTGGCCTGCTGAGTTTTTCCAGCGTTTTCTGTTGTTATTATGAGAATTTTAAAGTTGAAGCGTTGCTGGATCAGGAGCCAATGTAGGTCAGCGAGCACAGGGGGTGATGGGTGAAGGGGACTTGGTGCGAGTTAGGACACGGGCAGCAGAGTTTTGTATTAATCAGTGATACTTTCCTGCAAAAAACCTTTCTGATGTATTCATGTGTACTTGCTCAACAATTCTTTCAGTAAAATCAGATAATCTATTGTTATAGTTAAAAGATAATGGGGGAGAAATTCAGTATCGCCCCATTTGGGGCGCAATTATCGGCCGGGCGCAAAGATTAGCGCCTGGTGCTAATTATCGCCACCGACTGCAAACTTGACTTTTATCGCCCCTGGAGGTGATTGGAGCGCTAAATCAGGCGCTTCCCACCTGCCTTAAGGCGCAAAGGCCAAGGAGCGAGGCGCTACCTCAGAGCGCTGGCGAAGCTCATGTAATGTCAGTCAGCAATGGAACACACACACAATGGCATGGGCCAGTTCTTAAAGGGGATGGTTAATCTTGCTTTCCATCCACATCCTGCTCATTGCAGCCTTGAATCTCGGCCTGGAGAGACCTGCACATCAAATCTGCTGGAAAGAACAATGGAGAGTACCAGGCAAAGAGTGCAGAGTGCAGCCCCCACAGTCTCTTCTAAATCGATACAAGGAATGGCAAATCAAAATGAACCTGCAAAGTGCTGCTCAGTACCCAAAACTCCTTCACACAACGTTGAATCTCTCCAGAAGTCTCTCTCTCTCTCTCTCTCTCAGAATGCGTAGTTCAAAAATGGCACCAACAATAAAAGACAGGAAGCGGTCACCTTTAAATAGCGCTCCCCCTTTCCCTTCATGACTGGAGAACGCTCCCCTCAACCTGTCGTTGCTAGCGTCAGGCGGGAAGGCAGGGGGTGCCACTCAATATCCGCTCCGGGGCGATACCGGGGCGTTGCGCACTCGACTGACGTCACGATCTGCCAGCGCAGGAGATCGTGGCAGTAGTGTTTAGCGCCGCCGCAAAATGTCTAGTTAATTTCGCGAGCGGCGCAAACTTCACCGCCCCTGGGCGCTAGATGATTTGCACCCCCATTTGCGCCCTCTTAAGGCGCTAACGGGAGGCGCAACCAACTGAATTTTTCCCCCTATGAGTTGGAATTTGATGGAGTCTGCTCGGTTAATTAGACATTTTCCGGTGCCCTTCAGCTCAAACTTTTTTGTCCTGGAAGTTGCTGGAAGTGCGAGCTGATAACGGCGCAGCGAGAGCAATGGGGCATCTGGGACCTTGGTGAACGATGGGATAAACAGGGTATCTTCTTAACCAATGAGATTAAAGAATTGGAAATAAACAGAGGAAGGGCTGGGCAACGCCTCGATTCTAAAATTCTCATTCTTGTGTTCAAATCCCTCCATGGCCTCGTCACTTCCCAGCTCTGTAATCTCCTCCACCCCTACAACCTTCCAAACCTGTGTAATATAATTTAACAATGTTCATTTAGGCAATTTAACATAATCTAGGCTGACGAGCGGGTGCAGTAATGAAGGAATGCTGCATTGTCAGAGACGCCGTACTCCCATCTTCCCGTTTCAGTGGTTCAAGTGAGTATAAAAGATCTTATTTAAGGAAGGATATATTTGCCTTAGAGGTGGTGCAATGAAGGTTCTCTAGATTGATCCCTGGGATGAGAGGGTTGTCCTATGAGGAGAGATTGAGTAGATTGGGCCCATACTCTCTGGAGTTTAGAAGAATGAGAGGTGATCGCATTGAAACATACAGATTCTGAGGGGGATTGACAGGGTAAATGCTGAGAGGCTGTTTCGCCTGGCTGGAGTGTCTAGAACTAGGGGGCACAGTCTCAGAATAAGGGGTCGGCCTTTTAAGACTGAGATGAGAAGGAATTTCTTCACTCAGAGGGTTGTGAATCTTTGGAATTCTCTGCCCCAAACTGCTGTGGATGCTGAGTCGTTGAGTATATTCAAGGCTGAGATAGATAGATTTTTGGACTCCAGATGAATTAAAGGATATGGGGATAGGGCAAGAAAGTGGAGTTGAGGTCGAAGATCAGCCATGATCTTATTGAATAAGAACATAAGAAATAGGAACAGGAGTAGGCCATCTGGCCCCTTGAGCCAATAGGATCATGGCTGATCTGATCTTGGCCTCAACTCCACTTTCCTGCCCGCTTCCCATAACTCCCCTGTAGCTCAAATATCTGTCTATCTCCACCTTGAATATATTCACTGACTCCGCCTTCCACAGCTCTCTGGGGGTAGAGAGTTCCAAAGAGTCACCACCCTCTGAGAGAAGAAATTCCTCCTCATCTCCGTCTTAAATGGCGGAGCAGGCTCGAGGGGCCGTACTCCCGCTCCTAATCCTTATGTTCTTGTCTCATGGTACTAATCATAGAAGAGCGGGAGGTTCACCTGGTGTCCAGGCCAATATTCCTTCCTCAACCACCAATGTTTGTGATGCCTTTCCATGTGAAAAATGGCTGCCATATTACCCACATAACAACATAAACCTGCATAACGTGACTCATTGTGAGAAAAGCGCTTTGGGACATTCCTGATAGAAGTGATAAGCCAAGATCTTTCTTAATCTTTCTCAAATTAGCGCACAAAGAATAAATAGGTTAATGTCCGCATAAGAACATAAGAAATAGGAACAGGAGTAGGCCATCTGGCCCCTTGAGCCAATAAGGAACCTCAGATGAACACATTAATCAGCGCACTGCCAGAGGAAATTAAACCCGCTAGATTTTTGAAAAGATATTCCAGATTATAAGGCTGTTGTATTAGATCCTGAGTGAAACAAAATGTCAAGAAATCGTCCGACTTTGAATTGAAAAAAAAGAAAGAGCTTGGCATTTATATAGCACCTTTCATGATCTCAGGACGTCCCAAAGCGCTTTACAGCCAATGAAGTACTTTTTGAAATGTAGTCAGTGTTGTAATGTAGGAAACACAGCAGCCAATTTGTGCACAGCAAGCTCCCACAAACAGCAATGAGATAAATGACCAGATAATCTGTTTTAGGTGTTGGTTGAGGGATAAAGAGTGGCCAGGACACTGGGTAGAACTCTCCATCTCTTCCTCGAAATAGTGTCCGTGGGATCTTTTACGTTCACCTGAGAATGACCAGATAATCAGATTTTTTTTTTTAGGTGTTGCTTGAGGGATATACATTGCCCTAGAAAACCGGGGAGAACTCCCCTGCTCTTCTTCGAAATAGTGCCATGGGATCTTTTACATCCACCCGAGAGGGTAGACGGGGCCTCGGTTTAACGTCTCATCCGAAAGGCGGTAGTGCAGCGCCTCTTCAGTACTGCACTGGGAGTGTCAGCCTCAAGTCTCTGGAGTTCCTGGAGTGGGGCTTGGACCCACAACCTTCTGAGGTTCAGAGGCAGCGAGTGCCAGGGCTGACACTGTCATAATAGCGTAGATAAGCAGAACTCATTCGAATGATCTTCCTGAACACTAGGAACTTCTGTTAGCCAGCATGCTCGTGCTGCAATGGCTGGCCGTCATGGCGAGGCTGTAAGTGTACCAACAGAAGTCCAATGCCAACTTGACAGCAGAGGATGATCCTGCTCCGGATGGATCACAATGCAAAAACGTGCTGACATCTGGTGGACCTGCTCCCACACTCAACAGAAAGGGAATTGTTTTTTTTTCCCTTGTGGGCCTGCCAAACATGAATGGGTTGCATTACTCATGAAATGCAATTACAACCATACTGCTTCTGAGACACTTTCCCTCCAGATTGCGAGACTGCCTTCCGTGATGCTTCTCCGATTAGCACCCGCAAAGGAAAACTTTTAATTAGCACATCCTCCCTCCTTCAGATAAAATGTCCCTGGTAACTAGTGGCAGTGGTGGTTTAACCATCGGTTTGAGAAGCCAGCTAAATACATTGGCATAACTTCACGGTGATGAGGATATGTCTCGAACTAATTTTCCACAGGATCCTCGTTATTGGCCAGAAGAAGCCGTGGAATTCTATTTGCTGCAGATTGCTCAGCTTAATTTTCAGACTTCTCTGTCAGAATGTAACTCGCAAAAGATTAAATTCTTTAAAAGGGGGGCGGGGGGGTGGAAGAAGAGCGCTGTTTGGGAATGTTTGTAGATTCTTGGAACACATTTCGTTTTGTGTTGCAATACATTAATGCTGTAACCTGTCCAATTTTCTCACAGTTCCCCAGAGATGACCTCTTCCTTTATTTTATATCTTGGAACTCTGTCAAGGTTGATGTGCTTCTTTCGTACAGAACAGACATAACAGTGTCTAACATTACATTAAGAACTCTTGGGTAAGAACCCAGTAGTTTTGAAAAATAGAGCTTTTTTTTTGGCTGACATGTGTCTGAAAGGCAACTGGAGTTAATGCAGTCACGCTGTCAGTGCGTGTGTGTGCGCGTGTGTCGTCTGTCTGCCGCTTTGTCTGCTTGTGAAGAAGATATATCTTGGGGGAAGAACATCAGTGTGGAGTAGAGTAGCTTTCCAAAACCAACGCTGATCAAAATCTATTGATGCCGCGGGGACCTGTCATAAAGTGTTACGGCAAAAACTGAGGGCAACAGTGTGAATGCAGCTCTTTGCAACGAGTGAACTAGTGACTGCTGAGGCCTTAGGAAAGAAAGATTGGCATTTATATAGTGTCTTTCGCAACCTCGGGATGTCGCTTTGCAGCCAATGAAGTACTTTTTGAAGTGTAGTGACTGTCGTAACGTAGGAAGCGCGGCAGCCAATTTGCGCACAGCAAGCTCCCACAAACAGCAATGAAATAAAAGACCAGATCATGGCCCAGAAATTCCGGTTGGAGGCTTCCCACGGGCGCAAGCCCCCGACCTGCACTTAAGAAGCTCGCCTACCGTTATGCTCTGGGCCCGCGCTTAATTCCGTTCCTGTGCCTGCTCCAGCTGCCGGTGTGCAGTGCTTGCGTATCCCAGGGGCGCAGTTAGTTCTCAGTGTCCCTGGGATCACGTGGGCCATGGGGAGCCAATCGGAGCAGGGAATTTCCATTCAGAGATTTGACAGGAAGACCTGTCAAATCTATGAATAGAGATCAGCCCCTTAAAACCTAAGTAAAACTTCAAATAATCTTTTTTTAAAACATCACATTTTTAAAATAACTATAAATTACATAAATTAACTATTTTAAACAAAAATTTAAATTTTTGAAAAAAATAATTAAAGTTTTTAACGGGGCTAAAAATAAACTTACCTTTCTTTAAAGTATTTTAAAATGATAAACCTGTGGAAAAAATGTTTTAATTTTACTTACTTCACCTCTTACCTTGTTAAAAGCAGGCCTTGCGCCTGCTTTTCCCCGCGCAGCTGCCAGGGACTTACCCACACTGAAAAAACTGAGAAAAAAGCGGAAGTTCGATGCGTACGCGCTGCCTCTCCGGCGCACATGGTTGACCTTCGAACCCCTTTCTTCAAGAGAACGGAAGTTCCGGTTTCCAGCGCATGCGTGAAACTGGCACTTCCGTTGGCCCTACGGGTGAGTACACAGCGCGTACTCACCCGTAGGGAACGGAATTTCAACCCCCATGTGTTTTTGGTTGAGGGATAAATGTTGGCCAGGACATCGGGGAGAACTCCCCTGCTCTTCTTCAAAATAGTGAGATCTTTTACATCCACCTGAGAGGGCAGACAGGGCTTCAGTTTAAAGTCTTCTCTGAAAGATGGCACCTCCGACATTGCAGCGCTCCCTCTGGGAGTGTCAGCCGAGATTGTGTGCTCAAAATGTCAGGAGTGGGGCCTGAACCCACAAACCTTCTGAGACAGAGGCAAAAGTGCTACCATTGAGCCAAGGCCGACACCAGCTAGTCAACGCAAATGAGCCTGACATGGGCTGTTGATATATGAAACAAGAGACCGTGGAACTGTAAATCGGTCTAAACAAAACAGGCAGTGGGAATGCACAGAAAGTAGTAACATAATCTGTTTGCTCAGATTGAAACGAGAAAGGAAAAGAATGTGGCGATCAGCCAACAGCTGGTTAATCAAGTTTATATCGACTTTTTGCAACACGGTGTGAGAAATCATTGAGAATGCAGTTGGTTTGAATGTTGTCCTTTCACCTCTGGGACCTGGCTTCAGAACCCACCCAGACTAATGGGATGACATTCTTCCCTTTCTCTCAGCTGTAAAGGTCCTAAAGTGAGATGAATTTTTTTGGCTGTGTCGCCCCAATTCCTAGTGGGCATGGACCCGTGACACAAAATCTCATCATTCAGCACAACTTGGCGCTGAACCGTCAACTTTGCTGAGACAGGGACGCAGGGAGGGACGGTGCAGAGAAATAGAAAAATTACACCAATTAGACTCAGGGGTTTGAGGTTTGGTCAGAGTTCTGGGAGCGTAACTCTGCGTCCAGCTTGTGATCTGGGACAGCTTGACTCTGTGCCTAATCTAGAAAACTCTTCCCTTCTCCTGGACCCGTCTTGAAGAGCACAAAAAGTCGCAAAATAAAGAAAGCCGACGCTAAATTCACTTGATTTAATATCGCCCCTTTCAAGCCGCACGGTATTTTATACAAATCGCCAACGTCTTACTGATATAATTAGAGCCTCATGAAGTTGAAAGGTCATTTCTTACATAATTTCCTTTACTGCCCTCCCGCCCCCCCCCCCCCCCTCACCCTCTCATTAATTCCCCTTCGCTGCATTAGCCCCTTCATTCATGTCCAATGCAGAGGCATTGTGAAACTGGTTGACCCAGCAAGAGCCATAGTTCAGTGGTATAATGGGGGGCAGCACAAGAATTTGCCCCCCCCCCCTCCATCACCACCAACAACATGTCCCTTTCCCTCTCACAGAGAGCCTGGTTAAACTTGCCCCGGAGAGAGGCCCAAGGGTAAGTGTCGGTCATGACCGGCTCAATTTAGCTTCGAGCCTGGCGATGCTCTACTATACTGCAGCTTGCAGACAGGCCTCCATTTTCACTTTTTAAATAAATATTCCTGCGCAGGATTAATGACTGGAGGCTTAACGCAAAAAAAAAAGTGATCTGTTAGAGGAATCCGCCATTAAGAAGGGTGGTGGGTTGGGGGTTGTGGGGGGGGTGGGGGGCTAACTTAAAAATGGTGGAATGTGGAAGAGGCAAGACAAATGAACTAACCCATGAGAAATGTGAGTGATGTATGTGGAGGGGGGTGGGGGGGAAAGTGCTGATACTTTTCAACTCGTGAACTGAAAACTCCAAGGTGGCCAGTGATGGATGACCGAACTCCGTGTGGCTCGACAAAGGGAGAGCAATGCGACAGAGGTGTGATGAATGAAAACAGTACCTGCTATTTTCATAGTCGAGGAATCCACCCGTTCGATCATTAGTTAAAAAGAAGTTTCAATTTTAACTCCAGCAGGACGGCTCTCCACAAGCGAACACAAGGGATCAGCTGGAATTCAGGGCACGGCTCTACCTCTAATGATGGAGCGCTTAAACAGACCCCACCTCCCATATACAGATACATCAGTATCTTTCGACAGCATTATCCATTATCGTGACTGCATTTCTTTTTATGCTGCCACAAAGTTCCCTTCATATCTGTTTTTTGGAAATTATTAAACTCTCCTGGAGCTTTCTCCCCATTAGCAGCCGCCTACTCGTGCTGGTCTGTGCCACAAGCTTTGCAATTCCACAAATTCTTCCTGTAATGCTCTTGTAATTAATTCCTTCAGGACCCCTGATTTTTTTTTTTATATTAGGAGGTGCCAGGCCCGGTACATTTGCAACAGGGAGATTTTTCTTCACTTTCACTCTTTTTGACACTTCATTTATAAAGGTCTCCCCCACTTCACCCCCACCCCCTCACACACACAATCTCAACCGGGGTTTTTTTTTTGTTCTCTCGCGCGCCTATTTCATTTACTCATCTTGTCACCAAATATTCGCCTCCTGATTGCATACCTGTTTTCCGGGGGCGGGGGGTGGGGGGTTATTCGAACGACTACAGCCAAGGGCAGAGGCATTTCTGCAGCACGCATGGAATTATATCACCAGGAAAAGCTTTCACCCAGTCTACAGACCATTCTCTTCACGTCGCAAAATCAAGACATTTTGAACAGTTGCACATCCTAACGAGTTTATGGTAGCTTAATGCATTCCACGATGTAGCTTTCACTGTCAGTGCAGGAACACAGGAACAGGGGGAGGCCATTCAGCCCCTCCAGCCTCTTCCGCCATTCAGTGAGATCAGGATCTTAACTCCATCTACCCACTTGGTTCTGTAACCCTTGCCTGACAAAAATCTATCAATCCCAGATGTAACATTTTTAATTGACCCCCCAGCCTTTTGGGGGGAAGAGAGTTCCAGATTTCCACTACCCTTTGTGTGAAGAAGTGCTTCCCTGACGTCACCCCTGAACGGCCTTGCTCTAATTTTAAGATTATGCCCTCTTGTTCTAGACTCCCCCCACCAGAGGAAACAGTTTCTCTCTGTCTACCCTATCTGCTATCTGAAAGAAAGACTTGCATTTATATAGCGCCTTTCACAACCACTGGGCGTCTCAAAGCACTTTACAGCCAATGAAGTCCTTTTTGAAGTGGAGTCACTGTTGTAATGTGGGAAACACGGCAGCCAATCTACGCACAGCAAGCTCCCACAAACAGCAATGTGATAATGACCAGATCATCTGTTTTTGTTATGTTGGTTGAGGGATAAATATTGGCCCAGGACACCGGGGAGAACTCCCCTGCTCTTCTTCAAAATAGTGCCATGGGATCTTTTACATCCACCTGAGAGAGCAGACGGGGCCTTGGTTTAACGTCTCATCCAAAAGACAGCACCTCCGACAGTGCAGCGCTCCCTCAGCACTGCACTGGAGTGTCAGCCTAGATTTCTGTGCTCAAGTCCCTGGAGTGGGACTTGAACCCACAGCCTTCTGACTGAGAGGTGTGTGTGCTACCCACTGAGCCACAGCTGAGACTTGAACTATTGACTTTCTACACAAGGATTCCACCACTCATCCTAGGTTCAATTTTGATTTTTGAATTTGAAAATATATTCCTCATTTTCAGCACCAGAGTGTTGAATCATTGTTTGTTCTGACACAGTTTAAAATGGAGGAGACTTCCGGAGTGTGAGGTATTGTTTATATCATGGGTGAGCCCAGCCAAAGTACAAGCAACAAAGTTATAATGGTTCGTGTTTCATGAGGGCTGGGTGTTACATAGTCTGATATGTATAAATATATAATCGCATTCGCCAGGTAAGCTAATTAGAATCATAGAACGTTACAGCACAGAAGGAGGCCATTCAGCCCATCGTGCCTGTGCCGGCTCTTTGGTAGAGCTCTCCGATTAGTCCCACTCCCCCTGCTCTTTCCCCGTAGCCCTGCAAATTTTGTTCCCCTTCAAGTAGTTATCCAATTCCCTTTTAAAAGTTACTATTTAATCTGCTTCCATTGAGGCAGTGCGTTCCAGCTCATAACAACTCGCTGCGTACATTTTTTTTTTATATACAAAAGGGCTTAAAAATACTTTTTGGTACATTTCATTTTTGAATTAAACTTGAAGTGTAAACGCAGTGGCAGATTTAAGATAAGCGTGGCAGCATTGCTGCGACTAATTGTCACCCTCCCCTCCCCCTCACACCCACCCCCACCCCCAACCCCAGGAGATACAGTATTGCACCCTTTTCATTACAGATAGTACTTTATTCTGTCTAAATGACTAAATCCAGTAAGGACCCCGACCGCAACCATTACATTACACAGAGAGGCAATGGAACATCCCAACTTTAAAAACTGGCTCCGAGTCCGACTGTAAAATGAATCTCTAATCCCCAAATGTAACCCAAGCTCTAATAATACTGTTACCTGACAATACTATATCCCTAACCCTGATCCCAATCCTGTAACAGTTCATTAAAAAAAAAACAAAGTGAAATGCAGCAAAAGCCCTCAAAGTATTGTGGGGGGTGGGGGGGGGGGGGGGGGGAGAATAACTATGTGATACTTTGTAAGTAAGAACAACGGTTTCTGTTAAGTAGTAGAAAGATGATTAACGCAGTGAGTTGTTATGATCTGGAATTCACAGCCTCAGGCGAACACACTCAATATTTTTCCTTGGTGCTAATTTTTCCACCAGACTAACAATACAGTACGTTATCACTTTTTCTTTTTTTTTCCCCCAGAAAAACCAAGGCAGTGACATAACTTCTTATTTTAATTTCCATTGTGATTTCCAGCATCACATCTCCCTTGGCCACGATCCACAGCAAGCATTATCAACAATTCTTCTTGATGCCCAGGTATTGCTATCTATATCCTGTGGGGAAGGTCACCCTGGCCAGCACTTAGATGAGATGCTATGTTCAAGACTACATCGCAAATCATATTTATAGATTCTGTGCACTCTCAACCAATACTAGCTTCTAAACATTAAAGTACCACACATCATCTATCTTGATAAGCTGCTTTCCTTCCTCTATTACATCATTACCTCCTTCCCTTGACGTAAACTGGAGCATGCATTCAAAGTATTTTTGGATGCATGCACGTTTTATTAACCTCTCCCATTTCTATCTTATTTCACTGAATGTAGCAACTCCCATTAAATACATTCACTGTTCGTTGTATCTTCACATACTCTTCACACACCTGCTGTGAATTGTGCCCAGATTTGGCTGGAGTGGGGCATCTCGTTGCGTGCCCCGTTAGTTAGACTTTTTCCCTTCACGCTTCAGCTCAAAAATGTTTTGCACCGTAACTTGCTGGAAGTGAGAGCTGATAACAAGGTATCTGGGGCCTCAGTGAATGATGGGACCAACAGTCTATCTCCATATCAAATGAATTTTAAGGATTAACATTCGCGCCACATAAGTGCCAGGCAATGACTATCTCCAACAAGCGAGAGTCTAACCACCGCCCCTTGACATGCAACGGCATTACCATCACCGAATCCCTCACCATCAACATCCTGGGGGTCATCATTGACCAGAAACTTAACTGGACCAGCCACATAAATACTGCGGCTACAAGAACAGGTCAGAGGCTAGGTATTCTGCGGCGAGTGTCTCACCTCCTGACTCCCCAAAGCCTTTCCACCATCTACAAGGCACAAGTAAGGAGTGTGATGGAATACTCTCCACTTGCCTGGCTGAGTGCAGCTCCAACAACACTCAAGAAGCTCAACACCATCCAGGACAAAGCAGCCCGCTTGATTGGCACCCCATCCACCACCTTAAACATTCACTCCCTCCACCACCGGCGTACCGTGGCTGCAGTGTATACCATCTACAAGATGCACTGCAGCAACTCGCCAAGGCTTCTTTGACAGCACCTCCCAAACCAGTGACCTCTTCCACCTAGAAGGACAAGGGCAGCAGGCACATGTGAACACCACCACAAATATCTATAGAAAATTCAAGAAACAGAGGAACGATGGAGAAGGAAATCAGGTGAATTAGAGTCAAATCAGGTACAGAAAGAGAAATAACAAGAGGGAAAGAAAGATTGGATTAAGAGAGACAGCAAAAAGAAACAGAAGGAAAAGTAAGACAAAAAAATTAAAATGTAACATTTTTTAAATCTCTAACAACAATTAATCACCAGTAGGAAGGAGACTCCACAGTTTAAATTCTTCCATTTCTGGGCCGGAGAGGTTGATTGGCATTGCAGGAACATAAATCCCATCATTAAAAAGGTACTTGTGATGTTACGTTCCAGCCCAAACATTCTGTTGGCGAGTTTAATGGGCAATTAATGTGCAAATGCAGCAATTTCACAAAATGCACGGGGGAGGTTGAGGGCGAGCTGTCGTTTTCGCGAGGCTAACGGCGGAGTGGCGCAAATCGTCCACCAACTTATGGCAGTTCGCAATTCACGGGGCGGTTGCTCTTCCTCACCACAAGTTGCTGGGTGATTTACACATTCATAGTTTGAGCGTATTGTGCACAGTTTTGGTCTCCTTACCTAAGGAAGGATATACTTGCCTTAGAGGAAGTGTGATGTAGGTTTACTAGACTGATTCCTGGGATGAGGGGATTGTCCTATGAGGAGAGATTGAGTAGACTAGGCCTATAACTCTAGCGTTTAGAAGAATGAGAGGTGATCTCATTGAAACATACAAAATTCTAAAGGGGCTTGACAGGGTAGATGCAGGGAGGATGTTTCCCCTGGCTGGGGAGTCTAGAACCAGGGGTCACAGTCTCAGAATAAGGGGTCGGCCATTTAGGACTGAGATGAGGAGAAATTTCTTCACTCAGAGTGTGGTGAATCTTTGGAATTCTCTACCCCAGAGGGCTGTGGAGGCTCAGTCGTTGAGTATATTCAAGACAGAGATCGATAGATTTTTGAATATTAAGGGAATCAAGGGATATGGGGATAGTGCAGGAAAGTGGAGATGAGGTAGAAGATCAGCCATGATCTTATTGAATGGCGGAGCAGGCTCGAAGGGCCAAATGGCCTACTCCTGCTCCTATTTCTTATGTTCTTATGTCATTAAACTCACCGTTATTCTGGCTGAAAAATCTGGGCCAATACACAGTGAGTAAGCGACAACTCCAAACATTGACGGAAGTTACAATTGTGTCTTTTTTAAAAAAAGTTTAGAACAGCAGATTGAGGAGGAAATCACAAAGAGAGAAAACAGTCAAGCGTTTCAGATGACATCATCAACCATGAAAGGGAAGCTTGAGTGGATTATGCAGGTCATCCGGTCCCAGAGATTATGGTACAGCCTTGAGCTGCTTGTTGCTTTATATAATATGTACAAATGTACTTTTTTGTGTGTAACATCATGCCTAGCCGTTGAGCCAACAGGAGAAAAAGTATAAATTAATACAAATGTAATGCAAAATCACAGAGGGTGCTACCAAGCCAGTGGCACCAGAATGCACGTGACTGGTACGAGGGTTTGAGAAGGTTTGTGCTGGTCCATGCGCTATCATCATTTCTTACTGAACAAAGTGACTACTTATCACAGTTAAACAGCAAAATAATTCCACGGGCCTCGTCAGCCAGTGGGTAGCACTCTCGCCTCTGAGTCAGAAGGTTGTGGGTTCTAAGTCCCACTCCAGAGACCTGAGCATAAAATCTAGGCTGGCGCTCCCAGTGCAGTACTGAGGGAGTGCTGCACTGTCAGAGGGGACGTCTTTCAGATGAGACGTTAAACCGAGGCCCCATTTACCCTTTCAGGTGGACTTACAAGATCCCACAGCCACTATTTCGAAGAAGAGCAGGGGGGAGTTCTCCCCAGTGTCCTGGGGCCAATATTTATCCCTCAACCAATATCACTAAAACAGATCACCTGGTCATCATCGCGTTGCTGTTTGTGGGAGCTTGCTGTGCGCAAATTGGCTGCCGCGTTTCCTACATTACAACACTCCAAAAGTACTTCATTGGGACACCTAGGTGAGAGACATGTAACATGAGGGTCAGTACTGCACTGAAGTGTCTGCCTAGCTTTTGTGCTTGGACTGAATGACTGGAAGTGATAAGTTATAGGAAAGAAATCAATGAGTCATGTTCGACTACATCACTCACCAACACTACAGGTACAAAGTGGCTTATTTTTCTCAATCCGTCAGCTTCTCCACCATGTACTCTATTTCTGCGACATTCTGTTACATTTACTGCAAGTTATTGGGTCAGATTCTGTTGACGGCTGTTTTGACAAGGTTCCAACAGCAGAATGCTGGGCACAATGCTGAGGGTCGGAGTTCCAAATTCCAGTCTCAGCCGCCAATAGAAGTCAAGGGTTAATAAACGGAGATCTTCCGATTGGGCCAGGAAAAGCCGGCAAGGCTTCCACTGACCCCACTAATATGAACACCCGGTATGGGGGTGCGTGCGGTTAGCGCCGATGTTGGAACGGAGAAACCATAGGCTAGATGGTCGGATTCTGACAGCTGATGGGGAAAGCACGGAGCTAAGGGATGGGAACATTGGTGGGGGTCCCAGCACAGGGAAAATGGGGTTAACGGATAGTTTTCATTCATTTTTAACCAAGCATTGGGCGGACCTTTCAACTTCGGAAGGGGCGTAAAACAGACAGAAGCAGAGCGGCCGCCCGTTATACACCCCGTCCGGGGCGGGGGAACAGCCACCAGCTGTCATCAATCAAGCTGCGTCGTGAGGCGACGATTCGCAACAACAACTTGCATTTATATAGCGCCTTTAACATAGTAAAACGTCCCAAGGCGCTTCACAGGAGCGTTTACCAAACAAAATTTGACACCAGACCACATAAGGAGACATTAGGACAAATGACAAAGAGGTAAGTTTTAAGGAGCGTCTTAAAGGAGGAGAGAGAGGTAGCGAGGTGGCGAGGTTTAGGCAGGGAGTTCCAGAGCTTAGGGCCTAGGCAACTGAAGGCACGGCCACCAATGGTTGACCGATTAAAATCAGGGACGCGCAAGAGGCCAGATTTGGAGGAGCGCAGAGATCTCAGAGGGTTGTAGGGCCAGAGGAGGCTATAGAGATAGGATGGGGCGATGCCATGGATGGATTTGAACAAAGGATGAGAATTTACATAAAAACATAAGAAATAGGAGCAGGAGTTGGCCATTTGGCCCCTCGAGCCTGCTCCGCCTCTCAATAAGATCATGGCTGATCTGATCTTGGCCTCGACTCCACTTTCCCGCCCGCTCCCCATAACCCTTGATTCCCCTGTAGCTCAAATATCTGTCTGTCTCCGCCTTGAATATATTCAATGACTCCACCTCCACAGCTCTCTGGGGTAGAGAATTCCAAAGATTCACGAAACTCTGAAAGAAGAAATTCCTCCTCATCTCCGTTTTAAATGGGCGACCCTTTATTCTGAAGCTATGTCCCCTAGTTCTAGATTCCCCCACGAGGGGAAACATCCTCTCTGCATCTACCCTGTCAAGCCCCCTCAGAATCTTATATGTTTCAATAAGCTCACCTCTCATTCTTCTAAACTCCAATGAGTATAGGCCCAACTCGCTCAAACTTTCTTCATAAGACAACCCCCTCATCTCAGGAATCAACCTAGTGAACCTTCTCTGAACTGCCTCCAATACAAGCATATCCCTCCTTAAATAAGGAGACCAAAACTGCACGCAGTATTCCAGATGTGGTCTCACCAATGCCCTGTACAGTTGTAGCAAGACTTCCCTACTTTTATACTCCATCCCCCTTGCAATAAGGGCCTTCTTTGGCAGCACCTCCCAAACCTGCGACCTCTTCCACCTAGAAGAACAACGGCAGCAGGCGCATGGGAACACCACCACCTCCAAGTTCCTTTCCAAGTCACACACCATCCTGACTTAGAAGTATATCGCCAATCCTTCATCGTCGCTGGGTCAAAATCCTGGAACTCCCTACCTAACAGCACTGTGTGGGAGCACCTTCACCACACGGACTGCAGCGGTTCAAGAAGGCGGCTCACCACCACCTTCTCAAGGGCAATTAGGGATGGGCAATAAACGCTGGCCTCGCCAGCGACACCCACATCCCATAAACGAATAATTAAAAAAAACATTCCATTAGCCTTCCTAATTACTCGCTAACTTTCCGTGTTTCATGTCGGAAGACCCCCAGATCCCTCTGTACCGCAGCATTCTGTTAAAATCGAGGAGTTGCCAAACCAAGAGCCAATTCAGGTCAACCAGCACAGGGGCGATGGGCGAACGGGACTTGGTGCGGATACTTTCAACGACAGAAGAGTTGGCCAAGTTACTACCCCACTGAGCGAGCGATGGTAAACAGCCGACTACTTACTGCCACATCCTGGGAGCGTCACATCAGATAGCGAGGTCCTTGACTGAGTTGCGCCACTGCCCGCCCCCCCCCCCCCCGATAATCCGCGGCAATACCAAATAAACCGCCAATGGTTCTTATCAGCGCCTGCTAATTATTGTGCGGTGCGGAGATGTTACCTGTTGTATGGGGATCGTAACAGCAGGGCCTGATTCCCGGCGCAGCTGTCTGTCGAGTTGTGGCAGCCGTACACTGGCGGAGGGACCGGGTACTGCTGCTCTCCTGTGGAGAAAGTGACAGATGACAGATTATTCGTAGACTGGTCGAGCAATTGTAAAGCATGAGCTGCTGTGGAAGGATTGAAAGTCAGTGTTAAAGTAGCATAGATGCGATCCAGATATCACATGACACTGGGCTTGTCTCTGCTGGGCACAAGTGGGATTGAGCACAAGCACAACATTTTTTGTCCTTAATTGCCGTTACCATAGGTTGCAATGACGATGTGTCTGGTCAATATATTGCATTTAACCCCTGCGTGAAGATTCAGCCAGCATAGATGTACTTGTGTATACTCTTACACAGAGACTAAGAACTGAAGCAGTCACTGACTATCAAGTGGAAATAAACCAAGATTAATGACAGGTGTGAATATGATGCAGCCTCACACCTCTTGAGAACAGAGGGCCATATGTGGAGGATTGAGAAAGCGCCCCCCTTCCTCGCTCAGATTCTCTCAATATCAGCTTCTCTCCCGTGTATTTTTCCAAGTCCTAATACTTAGTCTGTTGTTAAAATATGAAAATCTCTGAACTAAAACTGCTGCGCAGATTCCTGACGGCTATAAATCTGAAACTTCCCCAGGCCCGTGCATCATTTTATTTCACGCCCCGTCACTTGTGGCCTGTCTGTTACCGAGTGCCCGACCAGCTGCGCACAAAGGAATTACTTTTTTTTAACAATAAATTTCCGAATTCTGCCTTTATTTAAATCAACTAATGTAGTTGTTTATGTTGGCCGCACATAGTCTACTGTTAGTAGTCTGACTGTCAATTGGCTATTCACAGTAGCTTCAAACATTGCCAAACCAAATTTTAACTCAGTAAATATTAACTTGTCCTGCTTTCAGATCGGTTCAGATGCCCTTCTGAAACTGGTTGTTCAGATATGCCTAAGTGTGACTCATCCACCAATTCTACTTCCCATCGTTATAACATCACTTAGAAAATTAGCACATGCCCAACAAATTACATTTCTTTGAATGATAATGTTCGCATAACTGTGGAGACGAAAGTGAGTATCAGTTGGGGACGTGCATCCGTTTTGTTTCGAAGATCGCACTTACTTATTTTGTTATGCAAAAGAAGTTTTGAATCCAAACTACTTATTTGTCTGTCACGAGCTTTAATTAAAATCTAAAGTGTTTTTTTTAATTCGTTCCTGGGATGTGGGCGTCGCTGGCAAGGCCGGCATTTATTGCCCATCCCTAATTGCCCTTTGAGAAGATGGTGGTGGTGAGCCGCCTTCTTGAACCGCTGCAGTCCGTGTGGTGAAGGTACTCCCACGGTGCTGTTAGGGAGGGAGTTCCAGGATTCTCACCCAGCCACCATGTTATATCTAGAAGGATATGCTGATAGGGTGAGATGAAGTAGGGTGGGAGGAGCATAGACACCAGCATAGACCAGCTGGGCTGAATGGCCTGTTTCTGTGCCTGTAATTGTGTGTAATTCTTTGTACAAGTCACCAAATGCAGACCATTAATCCCATGCAAACCTTTCAAAAAACTTAGATCTGCTTTCACAGCTTCTCCGACTAGAGACCTTGCAAAGTTTCCTCTATATTTAAATTAATTGTGACTTTTGGTAAACTGTTGCATGTTCAAGATGACACTGTTCGAGGTGAAAGTCATGTTAAATTATTTAATAGACAGACTGGAGCCCAGACTAAGTGATGGTAGCATGCCCATGTTTTCAGAACAACCATATTTAAACATGCTTCTTATAATAGCAGCCACGGTACAAAGTTTCCATTATATTAATTGAGGGAATCACTGTCCCTGTACAAATATGTGGCAATAATAAAGCAGAACTTGATTTTAAAATAACATATAATAATGTTTCTTTAACTTTTTAAACTCTTTGGGCTGGATTTTACCAACCTCGGCGGGTCCATGGTGGGCGACGTCCGTGGCGGGTCCCAGCCTCGCTACCAGCTCCAGCCCGCTGACCAGAATGACTTTCCCCTGATTGGCTTGTTAAGCCTGCCCAGATCGTTTCCCGGCCAAGTGAAGGAAGCGGGTCAGATGACGTCATTAGATGACGTGTCATCAGCTGGTTTCCTTAAAGGGACCATGCACAAATTGATTTTGACAGTTGTGCTGTCGGTGTTCTACAGCATTGAGGTGCTGAAAACGCTGACAAGCACTGCACAGAGGTGCACAGCTGCACCCAGGCTCACGCATGACACCCTCCTTATGCTTATGGAGGGAGTCACAGCACGCAGAGAGGTTCTCTTCCCTTCCAATGGGCGGAAGAGAACTCCCCAGGATATCAACGCAGTCTGGTTGCACATTGCACAGGAGGACACAAGCAGGGATGTCGTCAGGGGGACCTGGCTGCAGTGGCGCAAACCTTTCAATGATCTCAGTAGATAGTGGGCAACACGGTGGCATAGTGGTTAGCACTGGTGCCTCACAGCGCCAGGGACCCGGGTTCGAATCTGACTTCGGTGACTGTCTGTGTGGAGTTTGCACATTCTCCCCGTGTCTGCGTGGGTTTTCTCCGGGTGCTCCGGTTTCCTCCCACAGTCCAAAAATGTGCGGGTTAGGTTGATTTGGCTATGTTAAATTGACCCTTCGTGTTAGGGGGGGATTAAATATGTGGGGGGATGGGATATGTTAGGGGGAATTAAATACGTGGGGTTACGGGGGTAGTGTGGGATATGTGTATTGTGGGGATTAAAGCAGGGACAGGGTACTGGATTTGGATGATCAGCCATGATCGTATTGAATGGTGGAACAGGCTCGACGGGCCGAATGGCCTACTCCTGCTCCTAGTTTCTATGTTTCTATGTTTATCAAGAAAAGTTACTGCAAAGCCACACTCAACCTCATCCTGCTGTGCCTCTCAACACATCCCCACCACTCTGCCTTCCCTACCCTACTCCTGCACATCCTTACTCACACCAACTTACCTTGCACCTCCACCCATCCCTCTCTATCTACATTATCACTTCTCCATCTCACTAGCCACCCCTCACACTCACCCTCATCCTTGTCCAGTCATACCTACTAACAACACGCAAGGGTAGGCACTTGGGTTTTTTATGCAATGTTCATGTAAAGTTTACGTTAATGTGGGGTCAAACATTGAAACCTTTATTTTCAACACTTTGCGTTCTTGGACAGATCTGTGTGCACCTTTGGAAGTGGCTTAGTGAGTTGCACTGAATAGTGAGAATTAACGGTCCCCCCCCCGCAATGGTGATGAGTGTGAAAGGAATGGCTTGGGTATTGTAGGGATGCTTTATGGTGTTGGTGTGGGGTGGTACCAACCTGGCACATCATGTGGCAGCCAGGGTGTACAGCATCAGTGAAGTAAATCTGGCCATGATGAGGCCATCCCTGGCCTCCCGGGCAGCAATGTGGCTGGGTGCTGATGCCCTGTGTCCTGTGCAGCATCAGGTGATTGCGGAGAAAGTTGGTGTTGTTGGTGCTACTGGTGTGCCCGGTGCTGCTGGTGTTGGGGCTGATCATGGTGGGATTGTGAGGACCAAGGTGAGATAGTTTCAAGGACACTGATGCTGATGGAATAGATGGCAGGTGAAGTTGAGATGACAGAAGCGATCTGTCAATGGTGAGAGAGGTTGTTCCAATGAGGTGACACTGGATAGAGAGTTTACTCCAAACACTTGCAACCTGCATAAAGCTCAATATGTCTTCCAAATGCAGTAAGCAACAGCTTCTGAGCTTGGAAAGTGAACAGCTGTGAGATGGGAGCTTTTATAGTACATTTGCAGCTGTCAAGTAATCCGATGATTCCATGGCCATTCAATCCCCGCCCTGCTTACCTGACATGATCCCCGAGCAGCGTGGACCCCATGGTCGAATTGGTAAACTCTGAAGGTGAGCTGAAAATATTTCTTAATGGGCTGTTAACAAGGTCATAATGACCTGAATTGCCTCCCCCGCTGCTGACCGACCCGACATTTGGGAAAGGTGTGTGGCGACAGGTTGACAGCGGGGTTCCGGCCCGCTGTCAAAAAAAACACTTTCCCACCCGACCCGCCACCAATCATGCCCGCTGAACCCCCAGAAAATTCCCCCCTTTATCTAAAAGGATGAAGTTGAAGATGTCAACCAATATATGTTTCCTGCGTCATAACATTTAACCTACAGTTATTAAATGTTACTTTGCTGTAATCTCGTTAAATCTATATGGTGCTACACTGTCACAACCCAGTTGTGTGCACAATGTGTTACAGTAGTGCAATCTAGAGTTACGCACATAATGTGCCATAGAGCTGTAACAAGTCACTCTTGTACGTGCCTTAGCCAGTTTCAGAGCCGCACATTTATAACATGCGGTGTTGCTACAGTCTATCCTTGCTGGGAGCAAATGTAAACTTTCACAAGTGAGTTAGCAAATATACTGCAGC
This sequence comes from Squalus acanthias, assembly GCA_030390025.1. Taxonomy (NCBI): domain Eukaryota; kingdom Metazoa; phylum Chordata; class Chondrichthyes; order Squaliformes; family Squalidae; genus Squalus; species Squalus acanthias. Next base: position 200,515 of record JASTWF010000468.1, read on the forward strand.
TGCAGTGATATTCGTGCTGATTTGGGACGGTTGTAACAGATGAAAAATAAAAGATAAAAGGGTGAAACTTTTGAATTCGGCTGGTGATGTTGTACACCCCGGCCCGGATTTTACAGGGCCTAAGACCACGTATGCACAGCGTACACCATCGTAAGTGCCCCGCACGTTCCGGGTTCCTGTGTGCGACGCGCGAGCGTGAAAACCCGGAACTTGCGATCCGTCAAGTTTCTCCTTGACAGATCGTCTGAATCCGCTGGAAATTCACTTTCACTGGCACAGGGTTGGGCTATTTGCCCAAATACTGCCCAGCGAATACCCACCAAACCCTTACGCCTGGTAAAAGCAGGCAGGCGTAAGGCCTTCTTTTACCAGCGTAAGGGTTTAAGTAAATGTTAAAATAAAATATTTTAAATGATTTAAATATTCACTTACATTTCAAATTAGTTTAGGTCAATATTGTCCTGGTTAAAAATGTTTAAATTTATTTTTCACAAAATTAAATTTTTATTTAAAATGTATAATTAAAGGCTATTTTAATAAATTTTCAACCTGTGATCATTTATTTTTATTTCAGTGTTGTGAAATTGTATTTTTTAGGCGATTTCTATTATGTTATTTACCGTAGGTAAATGGATCCCCATAAGCATCATAGGAACCCCACTTTGTCATTGGTTGGGCCTGGCCCACGTGATTCCGGGGACGTTTGCGAACCGCCTGCGTCCCTGGGATCCGTGGGCCTTTACCCAGGCGTACGCCCCGCAGGCCCAGGACCGCAAGAGTCCGAGGCTCCAGAGGCAGCAGGTAAGTACGGAGTTTTCTTGCGGTTCGGAAGCGTACGCGGGCAGCAAGCCTCCGACCGCAATCTCCAGAAGACCACACCGCGCCCTCCCGCCCCACCCCGTCTCCATTTTCCATTCTATTGACTTCAATGGAATGTAAAACCATACGGGGTGTTTAACAGGCGCAAAATCCGCGACCACCCGCTTTACACACCCGCCAACATTGTAGGCTCCGCCCACAGTAATGCTGCTTGTAGTTAAAATTACAACTTACATTGTCCTATCATTTTAGGAGCGAGGCTGGTGTATGTCCCAGCAAACACGCCATAAGAAAGAAAAGAAAGACTTGCATTTCTATAGCGCCTTTCACGACCACCGGACGTCCCAAAGCGCTTCACAGCCAATGAAGTACTTTTGAAGTGTAGTCACTGTTGTTGCAATGTGGGAAATGCGGCAGCCAATTTGCGCACAGCAACCTCCCACAAAAAGCAATGTGATAATGACCAGATCATCTGTTTTTTAGTGATGTTGGTTGAGGGGCAAATATTGGCCAGGACACCGGGGATAACTCCCCTGCTCTTCTTCAAAATAGTGGCCATGGGATCTTTTACGTCCACCTGAGAGAGCAGAGGGGGCCTTACTTTAAAGTCTCATCCGAAAGACGGCACCTCCGACATCACAGCCCTCCCTCAGTACTGCCCCTCCGACATCGCAGCACTCCCACATCACTGCCCCTCCGACAGTGCAGCACTCCCTCAGCACTGCCCCTCTGACAGCGCAGCACTCCCTCAGTACTGACGCTCCAACAGCGCAGCGCTACCTCAGGACTGCCCCTCCGACAGAGCAGCGCTCCCTCAGTACTGCCCCTCTGACAGTGCAGCGCTCCCTCAGTACTGCCCCTCTGACAGTGCGGCGATCCCTCAGTACTGCCCCTCTGACAGTGTGGCGCTCCCTCAGTACTGCCCCTCCGACAGTGCAGCGCTCCCTCAGTGCTGCCCCTCCGACAGTGCGGCGCTCCCTCAGTACTGCCCCTCCAGCAGTGCGGCACTCCCTCAGTACTGCCCCTCCGACAGTCCAGCGCTCCCTCAGAACTTCCGCTCCGACGGTGCGGTGCTCCCTCAGTACTGCCCCTCCGACAGTGCAGCACTTCCTCAGTGTTGCCCTTCCCACAGCGCTGCACTCCCTCAGTACTGCCCCTCCGACAGCGCAGCACTCCCTCAGTACTGCCCCTCCGACAGTGCAGCACTCCCTCAACAATGCCCCTCCAACAGTACAGCACTCCCTCAGTAATGCCCCTCCGACAGTGCAGCGCTCCCTCAGTACTGCCCCTCCAACAGTGCAGCGCTCCCTCAGTACAGCCCCTCCGACAGTGCAGCACTCCCTCAGTACTGCCCCTCCCACAGCGCAGCAGGCCCTCAGTATTGCCCTCCGACAGTGCAGCGCCCCTGAGTACTGCCCCTCCGACAGTGCAGGACTCGCTCAGTACTGCCACTCCAACAGTGCTGCAATCCCTCAGTACTGCCCCTCCGACAGTGCAGCGCTCCCTCAGTACTGCACCTTCGACAGCGCAGCGCTCCCTCAGTACCTCCCCTCCGACAGTACAGCACTCCCTCAGTACTGCCCCTCTGACAGCGCAGCACTCCCTCAGTACTGCCCCTCCGACAGTGCAGCACTCCCTCAGTACTGCCCCTCCCACAGCGCAGCACTCCCTCAGTATTACCCCTCCCACAGCGCAGCGCTCCCTCAGTACCGCCCCTCCGACAGCACAGCACTTCCTCAGTACTTCCCTTCCCACAGCGCTGCACTCCCTCAGTGCTGCCCCTCCGACAGTGCGGCACTCCCTCAGCAATGCCTCTCCAACAGTGCAGCACTCCCTCAGTAATGCCCCTCCGAAAGTGCAGCGCTCCCTCAGTACGCCCCTCCGACAGTGCAGTGCTCCCTCAGTACTGCCCCTCCAACAGTGCAGCGCTCCCTCAGTACTGCCCCTCCGACAGTGCAGCACTCCCAAAGTACTGCCCCTCATACAGCGCAGCAGGCCCTCAGTATTGCCCTCCGACAGTGCAGCGCCCCTGAGTACTGCACCTCCGACAGTGCAGGACTCCCTCAGTACAGCCCCTCCGACAGTGCAGCACTCCCTCAGTACTACCTCTCCGACAGTGCAGCGCTCCCTCAGTACTGCCCCTCCAACAGTGCAGCACTCCCTCAGTACTGCCCCTCCCAGAGCGCAGCAGGCCCTCAGTATTGCCCCTCCGACAGTGCAGCGCTCCCTCAGTACTGCCCCTCCGACAGTGCAGCGCTCCCTCAGTACTGCCCCTCCGACAGTGCAGCGCTCCCTCAGTACTGCCCCTCCGACAGTGCAGCGCTCCCTCCGTACTGACCCTCCGACAGTGCAGCACTCCCTCAGTACTGCCCGTCCGACAGTGCAGCGCTCCCTCAGTATTTCCCCTCCGACAGTGCAGCACTCTCTCAGTACTGCCCCTCCAACAGTGCAGCAATCCCTCAGTATTGCCCCTCCGACAGTGCAGTATGCAGCATTCCCTCAGTACTGCCCCTCCGACAGTGCAGCGCTCCCTCCGTACTGACCCTCCGACAGTGCAGCCCTCCCTCAGTACTGCCCCTCCGACAGTGCAGCACTCCCTCAGTACTGCCCATCCGACAGCACAGTGCTCCCTCAGTACCGCCCCTCCGACAGTGCAGCACTCCCTCAGTACTACCCCTCCGACAGTGCAGCAGTCCCTCAGTATTGCCTCTCCGACAGTGCAGCAATCCCTCAGTATTGCCCCTCCGACAGTGCAGCACTCCCTCAGTACTGCCCCTCCGACAGTGCAGTGCTCCCTCAATACTGCCCATCCGACAGTGCAGCGCTCCCTCAGTACTGCCCCTCTGACAGTGCAGCACTCCCTCAATACTGCCCCTCCGACAGCGCAGCGCTCCCTAATTACTACCCCTCCGACAGTGCAGCGCTCCCTCAGTATTGCCCCTCCGACAGTGCAGCACTCCCTCAGTACTGCCCCTCCGACAGTGCAGCACTCCCTCAGTACTGCCCCTCCGACAGTGCAGCGCTCCCTCAGTACTGCCCCTCCGACAGTGCAGCGCTCCCTCCGTACTGACCCTCCGACAGTGCAGCACTCCCTCAGTACTGCCCGTCCGACAGTGCAGCGCTCCATCAGTATTTCCCCTCCGACAGTGCAGCACTCCCTCAGTACTGCCCCTCCAACAGTGCAGCAATCCCTCAGTATTGCCCCTCCGACAGTGCAGTATGCAGCATTCCCTCAGTACTGCCCCTCCGACAGTGCAGCGCTCCCTCCGTACTGACCCTCCGACAGTGCAGCCCTCCCTCAGTACTGCCCCTCCGATAGTGCAGCACTCCCTCAGTACTGCCCATCCGACAGCACAGTGCTCCCTCAGTACCGCCCCTCCGACAGTGCAGCACTCCCTCAGTATTGCCCCTCCGACAGTGCAGCACTCCCTCAGTACTGCCCCTCTGATAGTGCAGCACTCCCTCAGTACGGCCCCGCTGATAGTGCAGCGCTCCCTCAGTACTGCCCCTCCGACAGTGCAGCACTCCCTCAGTACTGCCCCTCCGATAGTGCAGCACTCCCTCAGTACTGCCCCGCTGATAGTGCAGCACTCCCTCAGTACTGCCCTGCTGATAGTGCAGCGCTCCCTCAGTACTGCCCCTCCGACAGTGCAGCACTCCCTCAGTACTACCCCTCCGATAGTGCAGCACTCCCTCAGTACTGCCCCTCCGACAGTGCAGCGCTCCCTCAGTACTGCCCCTCCGACAGTGCAGCGCTCCCTCAGTACTGCCCCTCCGACAGTGCAGCACTCCCTCAGTACTGCCCCTCCGACAGTGCAGCGCTCCCTCAGCACTGTGCTGGAGCGTCAGCCTGAATTTTTGTGCTCAAGTCTCAACCTTGTGACTCAGGGACGAGAGTGCTACCAACTGAGCCACAGCTGACAGTACTAAATGGGTTAATGGCCCTGTTAATAGAGCTAAGCAAGGAATTTCAGATGAATTTGTTAGCCATGAATAACCTAGTATCCCATGGTGTCATTTCAGGACATGTATTTAGATACTTTTTTAGACTTACCCGTAGCAAACCATTTTTTTAACATACCTACAGCAACTTTTTCACTTAATATCTCTGATTTGGCATTGATAAACACTGGGGCAAAACAGTGTAAAATGTCGATTGAATGTGTAGAGAAAACGGAAACATTTATTAGAAGTAATTTAATAGCGAGAGGCTGGCCATCAGTACAGCCATTTAAATCGGCGGCAGGGGTTAGATTTTCATCCTTTTTCTTCTGTTGATTATTTGAACACTTTGGGTTTACTGGTGAGTGCTGCTGATGTTAAGGCTGCAACGAGTTACAGGAAACTCTCGTTTAAACGGCACCTAAATATCCGGAATTCTCTATTAACCGGCAAAATTCATACTCCAAAAACTCCTCCCCAATAACTGGCAATGTTGCCGAGTCCGAGTCTCCCGTGAATGCCGATTTAGTCAGTGGGGGTAGTTCTCCAAAGTGCCACTACTCGGCTTCCCGGCGCTGTGGGAAGTCCGAACACCGCAATAACAGGAATCTGATTCTCCCGCGCTGCCGGGAGTCTCTTCTGATCCGCCATTTTACTGTGTGTCTCCCGTGCTGCTGGTAGTCTCTTCCGAGCCACCATTTTTCTGTGTGTCTCTCCATCTTTATCGGGAATTATCTCCCCCATCTTGCATTATGGAATTCCCAAAAGCTGGTCCAAGCAAAAGGAAGAGAGTGGTGTTAACTTTAAAACAGAAAATCGAGATGTGCCAACGACTAGAAAGGGGACAGAAGCATATCAACATTATGAATGAATTCAAAATCGGTTCGTCAACAATCTACGACATCAAATCGCAGAAGGATAAGCTGCTCAAGTTTTATTCAAGCTCGGAGACATCTAAGAGTGTAGAGAAACGGCGTACGCTTCGTAAGCCTAAGCTTGAAGAGCTGGATACCGTGCTTTATGAGTGGTTTTCTCTTAAGTGTTCAGAGGGTGTTCCACTTTCCGGACCCATGCTACTCGAGAAAGCAAAGAATTTCTACGAAAGGATGGAGCTCACTGACAAGTGTGCTTTCTCCGAGGGATGGCTAACGTGCTTCAAGTTACGGCACGGGATACGACGACTCGATATTTCCGAGGAGAAGAAATCAGCTGATCACGAAGCCGCAGAAGAATACTGCGATTATTTCAATCGGATTGTGCAACAACATGATTTGTCGCCAGCACAGATCTACAATGCCGATGAAACTGGCTTGTTTTGGAGGTTTTTGCCAGAATAAATGCTTGCTGGGGCTAGTGATGCTAATGCTTCAGGTTACAAGAAAAATAAAGATCGTGTAACCGTGCTAACCTGTGCAAACGCTGCTGGATCACACCGGGTTAAACTCCTCGTTATCGGGAAGTATAAAAATCCCCGTGCATTTAAAAATGTGAGGCACTTACCTGTTGAGTACAAAGATCAAAAAAATGCTTGGATGGATAAGGAAATCTTCTCCTATTGGTTCCATCATATTTTTGTTCCATCTGTGAGGGAACATTTCCGTAAAATAGGGAAACCTGAAGATAGCAAATGCATTTTATTGCTTGATAATTGTAGAGCCCATCCGCATGAATCCGAGTTGGTTTCGGGAAATATTTTCACCATTTATTTGCCACCAAATGTAACTTCTCTCATACAACCCATGGACCAGGGCGTTATCCAAAATCTGAAGTGTCATTACAAGAAAGACTTCCTACGTAAACTGATAAACCAAGATGACAATATTCACGCATTTCAGAAGGAATACAGTATTAAAGGTGCCATCTATAATGTTGCATGTTCCTGGAACTTGGTGAAAGGTCACACTCTGAGGCAAGCCTGGCGCAAATTGTGGCCTTCTGTAATGTTTGCTGAAGGTTCTTCTTCAGAGGAGGAATTTCATGGGTTCAATCTTCATCCCAAGAAGAATACAATAATGGAAATGGCTGGCATGGTGAAAAGGAAAGTGAGATGGAAAGTGAAGAGGATGAGATTTCTGAAGAGAAGAAGATTTCTTGGGCTAAAGCTGCAGAAGGATTTGCTTCAATCCTCCAATTTGCTGAAAGGCAGCCTTGCTACTCTGCCCAAGAAGTTATGCAACTCCATATTCTGCATTCCACGTTTCTACAGAAAAGGCAAGAGTCCACTAAGCAAGCCGACATCCGCAACATGTTTAAGAAAGCTTCCAAAAGAGTTGAAGCAGCGGAAGTGCTTGAAGAATCTGTGGAATCTGTGGAAGTGCATGATCCTGATGACCCAGCTGGCATGGATATTCCTGATGAACCAGTTGACTTGGAATAATTGTACAGTCAACTACAGTACAGTATACAGTCATTTATAAGTTTTGTTTTACTGTTAAGTAATTAAAGAGTTATGGATTACCCTCAACTGGCAGTACTGTACTTAATCAAGCATCTTCCACCATCCATTTAACACAACATTCTGTAGGTGAGTACCCAATTACTGTATACTGCACATTTCTTGATTTTTTAATTTTTGTTGGTTAAAAATAGCCTTGGTAGATAACCCTCTCCGTCATCCGGAATTTTTATTCAACCAGCACCACCCCGGTCCCGTCGGTGCCAGATACCAAAGAGTTTCCTGTATTGAGTTATCTGTGAAACTGGCTGATCAAGGTCCCAGAGCGAGTTGTTGCATTCCGAGCAGTCCAGCCAAGGCCAGACACTTGCCGGGTTGGAAGGTCTGAGCGAGAGCCTGAAACGCTCTAACCTCCTGACCCAACAGGCAGCGTCCCTGCTGAGCTGCGTGGCTGGAGATCCCGCGCAGGCCGCTCACCAGCCGTTCAGTGCAACAAGCCACGTCGACCTGCAAATTAGTACGGGCCACGCAGCCCGTTAAAGGGACGGCGCACCAAAAAAAAACAAATTACAGGGAACGTCGCTCACATGTTCCATCCTGTGTCGCTACAATTTGTTGTAAAATTAGCCGCATGTGCAACAATTCTTTTAATCATTTTCATTGAATGACTGTGTTCACAAAACTATGGAAGCAAACGTGAACGCTGCACTGTCGGAGGGGCAGTACTGAGGGAGCGCTGCACTGTCAGCGGGGCAGTACTGAGGGAGTACTGCACTGTCGGAGGGGCAGTATTGAGGGAGCGCTGCACTGTCGGAGGGGCAGTGCTGAGGGAGCGTCGCACTGTCGGAGGGGCAGTACTGAGGGAGCGCTGCACTGTCGGAGGGGCAGTATTGAGGGAGCGCTGCACTGTCGGAGGGGCAGTGCTGAGGGAGCGTCGCACTGTCGGAGGGGCAGTACTGAGGGAGCGCTGCACTGTCGGAGGGGCAGTACTGAGGGAGCGCTGCACTGTCGGAGGGGCAGTACTGAGGGAGTACTGCACTGTCGGAGGGGCAGTATTGAGGGAGCGCTGCACTGTCGGAGGGGCAGTGCTGAGGGAGCGTCGCACTGTCGGAGGGGCAGTACTGAGGGAGCGCTGCACTGTCGGAGGGGCAGTACTGAGGGAGCGCTGCACTGTCGGAGGGGCAGTACTGAGGGAGTACTGCACTGTCGGAGGGGCAGTATTGAGGGAGCGCTGCACTGTCGGAGGGGCAGTGCTGAGGGAGCGTCGCACTGTCGGAGGGGCAGTACTGAGGGAGCGCTGCACTGTCGGAGGGGCAGTACTGAGGGAGCACTGCACTGTCGGAGGGGCAGTACTGAGGGAGCGCTGCACTGTCGGAGGGGCAGTACTGAGGGAGCGCTGCACTGTCAGCGGGGCAGTGCTGAGGGAGCGCTGCACTGTCGGAGGGGCAGTACTGAGGGAGCGCTGCACTGTCGGAGGGGCAGTACTGAGGGAGTACTGCACTATCGGAGGGGCAGTACTGAGGGAGTGCTGCAATGTCGGAGGGGCTGTACTGAGGGAGTGCTGCACTATCGGAGGGGCAGTACTGAGGGAGTGCTGCACTGTCGGAGGGGCAGTACTGAGGGAGTGCTGCACTATCGGAGGGGTAGTACTGAGGGAGTGCTGCACTGTCGGAGGGGCAGTACTGAGGGAGCGCTGCACTATCAGCAGGGCAGTACTGAGGGAGTGCTGCACTATCAGCGGGGCAGTACTGAGGGAGTGCTGCACTATCGGAGGGGCAGTACTGAGGGAGTGCTGCACTGTCGGAGGTGCAGTACTGAGGGAGCACTGCACTATCAGCGGGGCAGTACTGAGGGAGTGCTGCACTATCAGAGGGGCAGTACTGAGGGAGTGCTGCACTGTCGGAGGGGCAGTACTGAGGGAGCGTCGCACTGTCGGAGGGGCAGTACTGAGGGAGCGCTGCACTGTCGGAGGGGCAGTACTGAGGGAGGGCTGCACTGTCGGAGGGGCAGTACTGAGGGAGTACTGCACTGTCGGAGGGGCAGTATTGAGGGAGCGCTGCACTGTCGGAGGGGCAGTGCTGAGGCAGCGTCGCACTGTTGGAGGGGCAGTACTGAGGGAGCGCTGCACTGTCGGAGGGGCAGTACTGAGGGAGCGCTGCACTGTCGGAGGGGCAGTACTGAGGGAGCACTGCACTGTCGGAGGGGCAGTACTGAGGGAGCGCTGCACTGTCAGCGGGGCAGTACTGAGGGAGCGCTGCACTGTCGGAGGGGCAGTACTGAGGGAGCGCTGCACTGTCGGAGGGGCAGTACTGAGGGAGCGCTGCACTGTCGGAGGGGCAGTACTGAGGGAGCGCTGCACTGTCAGCGGGGCAGTGCTGAGGGAGCGCTGCACTGTCGGAGGGGCAGTACTGAGGGAGCGCTGCACTGTCGGAGGGGCAGTACTGAGGGAGTACTGCACTATCGGAGGGGCAGTACTGAGGGAGTGCTGCAATGTCGGAGGGGCTGTACTGAGGGAGTGCTGCACTATCGGAGGGGCAGTACTGAGGGAGTGCTGCACTGTCGGAGGGGCAGTACTGAGGGAGTGCTGCACTATCGGAGGGGTAGTACTGAGGGAGTGCTGCACTGTCGGAGGGGCAGTACTGAGGGAGCGCTGCACTATCAGCAGGGCAGTACTGAGGGAGTGCTGCACTATCAGCGGGGCAGTACTGAGGGAGTGCTGCACTATCGGAGGGGCAGTACTGAGGGAGTGCTGCACTGTCGGAGGTGCAGTACTGAGGGAGCACTGCACTATCAGCGGGGCAGTACTGAGGGAGTGCTGCACTATCAGAGGGGCAGTACTGAGGGAGTGCTGCACTGTCGGAGGGGCAGTACTGAGGGAGCGTCGCACTGTCGGAGGGGCAGTACTGAGGGAGCGCTGCACTGTCGGAGGGGCAGTACTGAGGGAGGGCTGCACTGTCGGAGGGGCAGTACTGAGGGAGTACTGCACTGTCGGAGGGGCAGTATTGAGGGAGCGCTGCACTGTCGGAGGGGCAGTGCTGAGGGAGCGTCGCACTGTTGGAGGGGCAGTACTGAGGGAGCGCTGCACTGTCGGAGGGGCAGTACTGAGGGAGCGCTGCACTGTCGGAGGGGCAGTACTGAGGGAGCGCTGCACTGTCGGAGGGGCAGTACTGAGGGAGCGCTGCACTGTCAGCGGGGCAGTACTGAGGGAGCGCTGCACTGTCGGAGGGGCAGTACTGAGGGAGCGCTGCACTGTCGGAGGGGCAGTACTGAGGGAGTACTGCACTATCGGAGGTGCAGTACTGAGGGAGTGCAGCACTGTCGGAGGGGCTGTACTGAGGGAGTGCTGCACTATCGGAGGGGCAGTACTGAGGGAGTGCTGCACTGTCGGAGGGGCAGTACTGAGGGAGTGCTGCACTATCGGAGGGGTAGTACTGAGGGAGTGCTGCACTGTCGGAGGGGCAGTACTGAGGGAGCGCTGCACTATCAGCAGGGCAGTACTGAGGGAGTGCTGCACTATCAGCGGGGCAGTACTGAGGGAGTGCTGCACTGTCGGAGGGGCAGTACTGAGGGAGTGCTGCACTGTCGGAGGGGCAGTACTGAGGGAGCGCTGCACTGTCGGAGGGGCAGTACTGAGGGAGTGCTGCACTGTCGGAGGGGCAATACTGAGGGATTGCTGCACTGTCGGAGAGGCAATACTGAGGGAGTGCTGCACTGTCGGAGGGGCGGTACTGAGGGAGCACTGTGCTGTCGGATGGGCAGTACTGAGGGAGTGCTGCACTGTCGGAGGGGCAGTACTGAGGGAGCACTGCAATGTCAGCGGGGCAGTACTGAGGGAGCACTGCACTGTCGGAGGGGCAGTACTGAGGGAGCGCTGCACTGTCGGAGGGGCAGTACTGAGGGAGCGCTGCACTGTCGGAGGGGCAGTACTGAGGGAGCGCTGCACTATCAGCGGGGCAGTACTGAGGGAGGCCTGTACTATCGGAGGGGCAGTACTGAGGGAGCGCCGCACTGTCAGAGGGGCAGTACTGAGGGAGCGCCGCACTGTCGGAGGGGCAGTACTGAGGGAGCGCCGCACTGTCGGAGGGCCAGTAACTAGGGAGCGCTGCACTGTCGGAGGGGCGGTACTGAGGGAACGCTGCACTGTCGGAGGGGCAGTACTGAGGGAGCGCTGCACTGTCGGAGGGTCATACTAAGGGAGTGCTGCTCTGTTGGAGGGTCAGTACTGAGGGAGCGCTGCACTATCAGAGGGGCAGTACTGAGGGAGGGCTGCAGTATCGGAGGGGCAGTACTGAGGGAGCGCTACACGATCGGAGGGGCAGTACTGAGGGAGCGCTGCACTGTCAGAGGGGCAGTACCAAGGGAGCGCTGCACTGTCGGAGGGGCAGTACTGAGGGAGTGCTGTACTGTCGGAGGGGCAGTACTGAGGGAGCGCTGCACTGTCGGAGGGGCAGTACTGAGGGAGCACTGCACTGTCAGAGGGGCAGTACTGAGGGAGCGCTGCACTGTCGGAGGGGCTGTGCTGAGGGAGTACTGCACTGTCGGAGGGGCAGTACTGAGGGAGTGCTGCCCTGTCGGAGGGGCTGTGCTGAGGGAGTACTGCACTGTCGGAGGGGCAGTACTGAGGGAGTGCTGCCCTGTTAGCGGGGCAGTACTGAGGGAGTGCTGCACTGTCGGAGGTGCCATCTTTCGGATGAGATGCTAAACTGAGGCCCCGTCTGCTCTCTCAGGTGGACGTAAAAGATCCCACGGCACTATTTTGAAGAAGAGCAGGGGAGTTCTGCCTGGTGTCCTGGCCAATATTTATCCTTCAATCAGCATCTAAAAAGATTATCTGATCATTATCACATTGCTGTTTGTGGGAGCTTGCTGTGCACAAATTGACTGCTGGGTTTCCTACATTACAACAGTGACTGCACTCCAAAAAGTACTTCATTGGCTGTAAAGCGCTTTGGGACATCCTGAGGTCGTGAAAGGCGCTGTAGAAATGCAAGTCTTACTTTCTTTCATTTGAATAACATCTGCACTAAAATAGGATAGAGGAATTTCAGACAAGCTCTTTGAGGTTTTGCCTGCCAGAATCCCATGGGGTAATTTGAGAAACACAAACTTCTTTACATAACCTAAAATACATGTCTTTAGTGCCCTCTTATAGCATCGTAAGTAAGTCCTACAAGGACTGCGATGTGTAATGGACTGAATGTGGATGCCCAGCAATATTACAGTTTTATCAAACGATGCCCACTTGTGTCCCAACAAACCATATCAGTTCGGTGTTGCTGTCCTGCTAACATCATAATACTAAAGCCATGTCATCATATATAAATGGTCTACTTAATTACATTAGTAAAGTGCCATTTGATCAGGATTTTTTTTACAGCTTAAAGGTTTTTTCATTCTGGCTGGTAACTGTATCGTGAGCCACAAAAACACTCCTGCACAATATTGGCCAACACATTCCAGACTTTGCAAAAATAGTTTTCAGGAACCTTTTAAAAATTGCAATGCTATTTCCCAGGCCAGACTGCATGAAGAAAAAGTTTGAAAAGGGTGACTGGCTATTTGTTGCAAAAATGGTCATTAGTATTTCAGTGGTTAGAATTGTTAGAATGGAGAAACACTTGGCCTGGTGTTTTATCAATGGTCTGTAAACCTTGCTTTGGTCTCCGGAGTACTAAAGTGTTACCTATACTGCTCTGCTGGTTGATGGGGTCCTCGTGTTTGAAGGCGTGATTCGAGAACTGAGGAGTGTGATGGCTGGGAGTGTGACCGTAACCTGGAGTCCCATCGAAAGCCACAGCGCTGTAACCTGAAACAGACACAGAAGTCGCATCAGTAAAAGGCATGTAGTTAGAGAAATTGATAAAAACCAGAATGATTGCCTCAAACACGACACTAATAAATAAAGAACTAGCATTTATATAGTGCCTTCTGCTTCCTCAGAAAGTCCCAAACATTCTTCATCCAATCAAATGCTTTTGAAGTGCAGTCATTGTTGACGTGCTTAGTAAAGGCAACAGCTAATTTTTCACGCAGCAAGATCCCACAAGCAGCAAATGTGACAAATGACCAGACAATCCGTTTTTTGATGGTTTTGGTTGAGGGAGGAAAGTTGGCCAGGGTATGAAGAGAACCCCCTTCACTTCTTCCAATAAAACCATAGGATCGTTTATGTCCAACTGACCAGTCAGAGGAGGCGGGAATTAAAATTCAACTCAGGCGGAAATGCAAAACAGGCCGTCGTGTGGGTTGGCCGCCCGCCATACACCCCATGAGGTAGACCTTGATTTGGTGCGAGAGTGTGAAATGGGGGATAGCGAGTCGGCAACCCATTTTACATCTCTCCCATTGAAATCAAAGGAAATAAAAATCGGGGAGAGATGTAAAACGGGCTGCCGACTCACTATCACCCGTTTTACACTAAGGCACAAGGTCAAGATCTACCCCAATGTCTAATCCAAAAGAGGGTACCTCTGGCAGTGCTGCACTCCTCAGTACTGCACTAAAATCGGGCCAGCTTTTAATTCAAATGCCTATTCACTCCACACGTTAAATTAGTTTGAAGATTAATTTCATAAAAATTTACGGCACAGAAGGAGGCCATTCGGCCCAGCGTGTCTGTGCCATCCCCAAAAAAAACTATCCCGCCTAATCCCACTTTCCCTAATTTCTTCCCTAATAACCAGTAGTCACTGCAGTTCAAAGCAATTCATTGCAGAGAAGGCTTTGGGATGTTTCTGAAGGACATGATGCGGCATTACATAATACATGTACTCTGTTACATAAAGTATGTTGTAGAAGTTTCACATTTCAGTGTCTATGTTTAACATATTAAAAAAAAGGTTCCCCGCTGAGGTTAGAAAACAATATTTTTTATATTTGACTTGTTTTGCATGCTGTATGTTAACTAGCTCGACTGCATCATAATGGAAATGATTGAACTGGTCCTCCCTCCAAAAAAAACAATGGGGATTCAGAAAAAGGAAGCTCGGGAAGGTGAGGAGACCGATGGTGAACGTGGTCAGATTCTGGGCCTAGGACCAACGCAGTTAAGACAAATGTGGGACATTGCTAAATACGGGACGTGTGAGTCATTGGAAGGAAACCTCGAACGGCAAAAAGCAAGGATAAAAGGAGGAAGGAAGTTGAAACAAAACAGAATATGAACGAGGTGTAAGAAAAGAAAAACAGCGGATAAAGTTCTATATTCAGTTGCAGAATCAATGCTCTAAACTAAGCTTAAATATAAAGAAAGAGCCCTATATATAGACAATGAATGAACGCTCATAAGTGGGACAACTGAAAGTTAGCTGAAACTAGAGGACCAGATCAAGATGTCCAAACAACCAGCCACAGTGTTCAAGCAAGGAGAGAGCTAACACTGTAGGAGCGGGATAGGCTTATAGGCTGTGGATGCTCAGTCGTTGAGTATATTCAAGACAAAGATATTATTATTTGGATATTAAGGGACTCAAGGGATATGGATAGTGCGGGAAGGTGGAATTGAGGTAGAAGATCAGCCATGATCTTATTGAATGGCGGAGCAGGCTCGAGGGCCGAATGGCCTACTCCTGCTCCTATTTCTTATGTTCTTATTTAGATTGTCGTATTTGTTAATCGGAATTGGAAAATGAGGCATCTCCTTAATACAAATTTGTGGCAGAAATGATTTGGGGTTCGCTTGTATTGTTACAAGGCTAAATAACTCATTATATTAACTGATAAAGTTCACTGGTGGAAGATAAACAGGTAGACACGAGAATGTTTGAGCAAATAAGGGAGGCTCTGCCAAGTTGACTCGTTGTGAGGAGGAAGCAAAATTGGACGAGTCAGTGCACAGCCAATACTTAACACAACTCGTGAATCATGCAATCGGTTGAGAGGCCATATTAGGTTTTAATTTGGGGGCATGGGAATATTTCTCCATAATTGGTTGCATAATGTTAGATAAACATTTACGAGAGTAGAACACAGAACAGTTAAAGCGCCAGAATTCGTAACTACAGAAGTAGAAATAAGAAAGGGATTTAGCTGTAATTAAGAGGGAAGTGACAATAAAAATACATGACGGCATACAGTTTTAACAATACCAGAAAATAAATCCAAGATATAAGTCCAGGTGGTCGAATGGGTAGATAAAGGTTAGTACATGGGATAAATAATCAGCTTTCTTTGTATCCATTGTAACTGAAAGACACAACATTTCCCTTTCCTTCACAGTACACGTTTTGGATCAGATCTTTGCTACTGGCATCACCCAAAGTTCCTGAGTTGTAAAGAAAATACTGTCTCGAATGAGGTAAACAGTAGGTTTAGCTGAATGACAGGCTATTTTTCTGAGATAAGAAGCAATTGCTAAGACACATCGGGTATAATGAGGAATCCAACTGCCAAACTTGGCCCTGCAGAGGCTTGTTGACGGAAGTAGGAGGAGTGGACAGTCACGGATGCAGTAGGAGGATGAAACACTCGAGGAGCTGGGAGTAACAATCGGAGGAGATTTCCGTTTTGGCTTTGGGGCAGGGTTGTCTGGAGACCTAAAAGTTTTATAGCAGAGCTGACATCTCCAGAAGAAATGACTTACGATGATGATTTGAGGCGATTTGTAGATTTGAAGGAGTCAGGGAGGAAAGGAAGCTGGAATAAAAACAAAAGAAAGAAAAAAACAGAAAGTGCTGGAAATGCTCAGCAGGTCAGGCAGCATCTGTGGAGAGAGAAACAAGAGTTAACGTTTCAGGTCGATGACCCTTTCGTCAGAACTGGAAAAAGTTAGAGATGTATACATCTCTGCATCTCTAAGTTTTCCCAGTTCTGACGAAGGGTCACCGACCTGAAACGTTAACTCTGTTTCTCTCTCCACCGATGCTGCCTGACCTGCTGAGCATTTCCAGCACTTTCTGTTTTTATTTCAGATTTCCTGCATCCGCAGTATTTTGCTTTTGTAAAAGAAAGACTTGCCTTTCTATAGCACCGTTCATGACTTCAGGACATCCCAAAGCGCTTTACAACCAATGAAGTACTTTTGAAGTGTAGTCACTGTTGTAATGTAGGGAAAGAAAATATTGGGGTGGCTAAAGAGAAAATTAGAGACCCAAAGATATGTCAAAATGAATCGAAAATGGCTTGTTGATGTATGCACATTAACTAAACTATCAAAGATCAAGTTGTTGTGCTGGATAATGGACAAACCAATTTCCTGGTAGATTTCTGCACGGCTAACATTTAAATATAGTTTTTTCAATTGCAATTCCAAAGAATAGAAATCATATTCCACCTCTTCCAGTCAGGTATTCAGGGGACGTGTTTGTCAAAAGTAGCAATGTGAATTGAAAATATTTCAAAAAATCTAAAGTACTAAACCCGGAAGAGCATCTGTGAATATTGAAGGAATTGAAAGCAACAGGTGGGAGGATGGGGGTGGGCAGATTTTGGTAATGATCTCCTATCTATATCGATCATTAAGAACAGGGCAGATATCAGAGGGCTGGAAAATAATGCAGTTAAAGCCAGCCCTCGGGCATGACCCCAAGAAGGACTTGTCATCCAAATGCAACAAACTGACGTAAGGTCATCGACCTGAAACGTTAACACTGTTTCTCTCTCCACAGATGCTGCCTGACATGCTGAGTGTTTCCAGCATGTTCTGTTTCTATTATGAAACATATCTAAGTTTATTATACGGCTTCCCTGGTGGACCATTGGGTAAATTACCACTCCTGTGCAGCCAGGAAGGGTCCATGTTCAAATCCTGGCCATTTAATTAGCTGGTCTAGAGCATAACCATTGCATTGCAAGTGCCTTAGTAGAACAGGCAAGGGAAAATCGGTATGGGCACTGCTCTTGATCCCTGTCCAGTGCCCACTAAAGGTGCATTTGTATAGATATTGAGGTAGGACTGGATCGAGTTAATCTGTGATGTCTCGTGGTCGAACAGCCTGCTGAGACTCACCATACAGATGAAAAATCCTACTTGATTAATCTATTGGAAGACTTCAAGACTACTTCAGTATGAGTCACTACTTTCAGGAGAAGAGGGAAACAAGAGAGCTGAGTACAAAGGATAATATGTCTCGACTTAATACCATAAATGGTTAATGCATGAGCATAAATCTGTAAGGAATAATCCTTGCCTTACAAACGTATTAGTGTTTCGTGACTGTAAAAGTATCACTAAAGAATGACAATGTAGGGAATATTATATATCTCAATATTATTACTTTCATAACACACCTGGTAAGGTCCCTCACAAGAGAGTTAATGCTAAGCCTCGTTTTGAAAGTATCTAGTCAATCTATTGGACCTCTTGGGAACTTTATAAATGTAGTTTTGACTTTTGCCAATGTTATGAGAAATGAGATGCCCCCTCGTATCATTAAAAAAAATGACCACCTGGGGAAGGAGTCCACACGTCTGTCTAACATGCATGTGCAGAATTCCCTTATGGCTGAGCTCAGTGTAAGATTCAATAGATAATATAACTGCGGTCTCCTAACCGAGGATCGCGCGCTACAGATACTGGCCTGAGACTTGTCGCTGTACTAAAATTGCAACCTTAGAGAAAGTGGTTGCTTACGAAAACATAAGCAGAGCTGAAAATTGGATTGAAAATGGCTAGAAAATAGAAAACAAAGAGGATAGTTTTTTTATATATATATATAGCTGTGCTTAAAATTTCCAGCTTAAAATGTTTGCCTTACATTTACAGAGCATAGAACTCAACATTTGCACATAAGGAGCATGATTAGTGGAGTTCCATAGGGATCAGTCCTCCATTGTTCCACTTTCCTAATCCCCAAAATGACCTTCCTGATAGTATAAACCAAATATGCACAAAACAAATTATATGTTGCATAAATTGGTATGACAAAGAATCTAGAGAATCTTGGCACGTTACTGATTGTCAAATAGTCTTACATGCTCAGCTCCATGTTCTATACATGCATGGCAAACATTTTAAGCACAATTATATATGTGTACACATGTGACATCATAAAAATCTAAGCAACATACTGCAAGACATTTAAGATAATTGCCAAAAGAACCAGAAGGGAAATGAGGAGACTTTCTTTATACAGTGAGTTGCTATGATCTAGAACGCACTGCCTGAAAGGGTGGTAGAAGCTGATTCAATAGTAACTTTCAAAAGGGAATTGGATAAATACTTGAAGGGGAAAGATTTGCAGGGCTATGGGAAAGAGCAGGGACTAATTGGACAGTTCTTTCAAAGAGCCAGCACAGGCACAATGGGCCAAACTGTCTCCTTCTGCGTTGTATCATTCTATGATTCTATGAATATAACCCTGCAATATGCTTATATCTTCAGGTGACGTTAGTTTTTGTGTCCTTTGTTATTTTCCTACATCACAATCCATGTTTGTCTTCCTTTTCTACATAACACTCTCTATTCTCTTTCATTATCTGTGTCACGGTTCTCGTTTTAATCTCTCATCATGTTAAAAATAACTTGGCCTTGGAAACAGAACACAAGAATCCATCTGATGACAATAAGTAGGAATAAGAACCCAATCAGCAAACTTGATGTCAAGTTTGCCAAGAACTCAAATGATAAAACTTAGTGGCCGCATTAGAAGCTAAAAAAAAAAATGGGAAACCTCAATGGGAATAACATGGAATATATTAACCTGTAAGGCAGAACTATGTGAAGCCCAATGGCAAAATGCAATTGCAAAATGGAAAAATTTATTATATTATAAATCAGAAGTGTAATCAGTGAAGAAAGTGGCACTATTCCAGATCATAGGTTACCTATTAATATTGCATAAGATTAATTTAAGTGGAAGACTATCTAGAAGTGACAGGTCCACATAATAGGAATACTATTTGAAACACGCTAATCTAGTGCTGATTTATTGTATGTCCATTGAAAGTCCAAGCACCAGTTAGTTTGTGTATTGTGTACATGAGTGGTTCTGTTCAGATAGTCCTTGTGCCAAGAGAACCACTCGCCCCATGACCTAGTGTTCCTGCTCTACAATGACTTTTTATATGTCTGCACTCCTGGAGATCTGCACCTATACTACCTGCAAATACATAAAACAATGCTGCCTGGGAATATGCTACGGGGTGTAATATAATCTTTGAATTTTGATGAATTTATAAACCATAGTTAGGTTGGAATGAACTCAAGTCTTCACTGATGTTGTCAGAAGCATTCATTTGTGTTACAGCTTTCAACTCCACTCCCCAGAGCACTCTGTTATTCTTTACTTAGTCAAAACCCGATGGCTCATTAGGTAATCTATAAATCACTTTCGTTCACACGACAAAATCCAATTTTATCTCTTAAGTATTTGGTGAGAAGATGGAAAACTGATAAGATCACACATTTTGCTTTTGATCAGAATGTCATCTTGCCCCATTGATGCAATCTGATAAAAGTTAAATTGTACTCGAGGCAAATCTTTGCAAATAGCATAAAAGGAATCTAGAAATTGGTAGCTGACCCCTTCACTAAAGGCTTCTCCACAGTGTAGCAAGGCAATTAATAAGACAAATAGAATGATACGGTGTTTGGCTAGAAGCATTGATTATTATTCCAAGGTAGTGATGATGTTAGCTTACTGTAATAGTCCTCAGAAGCGCACCTGTGCTTAAAAGTAGTCGAGAGAAAAGTAACTCTGGTCATTCACAGTGCTGAATCTCTGTGTTATGAAGGCAGGTTGGGGGAGCTTAAGTTATTAGTTTCATATAAAAAAAATGGAGCCTGATACAAATATTTAAAATAGTGCAGTATCTTGACAAAATTGTAATTAGTTAGATGTGCGCGCAATTCTGGACAACCCCAACAAAGCGACACGATCTCCAAATTTGGAGAGAAAAACAGAAGCGATCAAAGAGCTCCATAGAAATGTATCTTTAGGAGATGTTTGAACATTGGGTAAAATGCCATCCAGTGCAGTAAAACCAACAACAAAAAAACTAGATCCGTGAAACAATAACGAGATCAGTTTTTTGACAAGAAGGAATGGGGGAAGACAAGCCCGATTCTGGTGTTCAGTAATGAGTCAGATGGTATTGAGGAGACTTAGTACCTCAGAAGTGAAGATAACTGGGTACAAATGGTTGCAATGCCTGTTCACCCATCCATCCACAGCATTGGGATGAGGTTCTGGAAAATGATGCGATAAATAGACTCCCTAAAATAACCTTTGATCTTACTGCAGTTTTTTTTTAAATTGCAATTTGGACTGTCTTAAATTATCAAAATCTAAAACCAGTGATAAACTCGATCTGTTATTAAGCATACCGCCCTTACTATCAGAGAGTTGCTCCTTTCTCCTTTTAATATCCTTTGGTTTTCAATAAATAGTTTTCAAAATTCGATCAAATAAACCCCCTAAATAAGCATGCAGTAGATATATTGCCGAGGTTTATCCCTGGAGGGAAACATCACGAAGTACTTTTAGTTCTGTACTGTCTCATTGCTGTAGTGAGTCTGTCCTGCGGTTCATCTCCAATAATCATTTCAGCGGCTTATTTTAATCCCAGAATTTCGGCAAGATTCGCTGGGGACCCCACAGGACAAACTAAAACTAAGACATGGTTGGGTATTTTTTTCCCCTCCCTTGTAGAACAGTACAATTTTGGGGTCAAAGCATTGTCATAACCATAGGTGGAAATTCAAATCTATTCGGTTTTACAGTTAATCCAAGGGGTTCTATTCTTGTGATTTGTTGCTCCGTTTCCTGTTTTAGACCCCTTTGGCGACAGTGCTGAGATTCTGTAGAAGCCTAAAATTATCCTTTTTTACAGAATGTGTGCGTTTATTAATTATTGAAATGAAAGTTACGAATCCAGAGCCATGGTACGAGCGCTATATCAGTGCAAGTCTTTATTTTTATTTTCTATTGCTCGGCTCTGAATTCTGAGTTTGGAATCGGCTGAGTTTTTTTTTGCGGGGCGGGGGGAAATGGGGATCACACAAAACAAAAAAAGTCGGGTTAAAATCACGGCAGAAAAACAGAAAGAAAGTTGAATTCACACGAACGTTGGAACATTTTAAGCTGCGAGATGCGTTCTAAAATAACTGGGACAAAATATGAGTTCCACAAAACAAGAATGGTGCTTTTTTAAAAAAATTGTAAATAGCAAAGGCGGAGTAAACAGCTCGAGTGTAACATGTGTTGGTGGTGCTTGGGGGTCTGCGCTTCCAACAAAAAAAAAGACTCCCTGCGCTGTTTCTTCGCTGTTAGGGAAATTCGGGAGCGCCATCCGGTAGAACCCACGGAACTGATGTACTGGGGTCCCAGCGGATTCAGCAAATACGCTATTACAAATAACTCTCTTTAGTTATCGGCCTATATCAAACAAGGGCCAATTCTACAACAAACTACCCTGCACCTACGAGGCACATGACTACCCACAGCAATTCGTAAACTATTGCAAATTAGAATGTCTTACGGTTTTTCCAATTATATTACGCCTGGATTTCAATCCTTCCGATGCACCGTAGCCATGTCACTGCCCTTGAGCATTTTTTCGTTATTTCGAGTGCAACTGACCATTAATATCTATCCTTTAAAATTTTCCTCAAACAACTAATAAAGATTGCCCAACGATCGGTGAAGTTATTTCAGGGCAGATTCGAGTGAGTGCGGCAGGACTCGGGTCTGAGGTGGGATCAATGCTGAGAGCGTTGAATCTGTCGTTTTCAAAACTAATGCAATTAAGTTATGAAGCCAGGCTTATTCAGTGCTAGCTGGAGTTTAAGAATGCTATTTTAGGGCACGTTTTCTCTGTCATAAAAGCGGAATCAAATAAGACAATCGTTTAACCTGACGCGCTTCCCCTTCTGAATAACATTTATTTGGAAAATATTCTGAAAGCGAGACAGATTTTCCGTGTGATTCAGGAGTCTCAAAGTGTTTGTGCAAGTTAATTTTCCTGCAAAAACAAAATTGTGCGGTACTCCGAATATTCCGAGCAAGACGGACTCTATTGCACGGATAGCTGACGGGAGAATATTCCTAATAAGTGAAAGTGGCCGCGAGTTCGGTGCAGAGTGAATCTCTTCCGCGCTGTGGCTTCAGATTTAACTCCCGATTTCTAACCTGTTCTGTAACATCTTCACATGGCGCTCGCCAGCCCTGCTTTCTGCCTTATGATGTGTTGCGGGGGATCATCATGCATAGCCGCTGTACATTAACACCACAAGTGTTTTGGGGTTAAATGTTACATCTTACACTTTGAATTGAATCATAGAAATTTGGGGCGCAGAAGGAGGCCACTCAGCCCATCGTGTCTGTGCCGCGAATTGATGGTACTTGGTACTGTAATTCCCGAATCATTGAAATTTATCAGAGAAATTTACGGCACAGGAGGAGGCCATTGGGCCCATCGTGTCTGTGCCGGCCACAAAATCCAGCCTAATCCCACTTTCCAGCTCTTGGTCCGTAGCCCTGTAGTTACGGCGCTTCAAGTGCATATCCAAGCACTTTTTAAATGTGATCAGAGTCTCTGCCTCGACCACCCTTTCAGGCAGTGAGTTCCAGACCCCCACCACCCTCTGAGTTAAGTCTGCATCTTATGTGTGTAGTGTAGAATGCAAAGAGAAATGATAAAACGCTATTGCAATATTGGGCATAACCCTCTCTCCCCACAACGCTACCGCATGGTTTCGTTGGGGTGGGGAATATTATACCCTAAAAAAAATCAATTATACTCCTTAAAAATACAGCAAGACGAGGGTTGTTATCAGCGATTTCAACCAAATTCAAAAGCGACATGGGATTCCAAATGAATACATGTGTAATTTATAACAGGAAGGCTGGACTTGTGTTGCTTTGATAGCGCTGTAAGTAGGGCGCTTCTAGTTTGTTATTATTAATAATATTCATCTCCAGCAAGACATGCTCCATCTGTGAGAGCTCTGCTCCTGTTTCCATGGGATGATTCTGCTGATCCGGACTCATTAACACCGGCGGTTGCGAGTCTGATGGGCCCTCCCGCCACACAAGTCCCCCCCCCCCCCCCCTACTTTTACATTAAATTAAATCGCCTCCCACCAGATAAAGCAAATTGCCTCTTGTCAAAAAAATAAATAAACAAACAAGCTTAAGTACGAAAGCCGGAGTGACGGAGAAAGTTCCGTGCCTGCTTTTGACCCCGGCACAACTGGCCGCTGTAAATCAACCTTCCGACTATCAATTACCCCGACTGTTTGTTAACACGCACCAGATTCCTGCTCTAATTAAAAAGTCATCATTTGTTTTCAAAAGCAGTCCCTTTGGTTAAGAGGATCAGCTGGCGTGCAATTTGCGCCAGATTATGCGCCGATTCACGCCCTTGTTGCACATTTCAACAATGTTTTTTTTAAAGTACTTGCTGGTCTAGGGAGAGCTTCGCCCCGTCTCTCAGACACATCCCCCAAGGCTTCACATGCAGTGAATCACACGGGTGCAAGTTATTAGGCGGGTAAACATGTGGTTAACATTTTCTTTGCCAGAATGAATGGGCATTTGAAGGGTCTGTTCGACACAATCAGCGGCTTTGACGGCACAATTCAGGGTTTGCCGGTTGCGAGAGTCCATCAGAACGCGCGTCCTATACAAGTCGGGGATCCCAACAAGTGTTGCTGCATTTTCAGCTCCAGCTTTCAAATATTTCTAACCCGGTGAGCTTGCGCGAAAAGTTTTGACCAAGTGCAGGAGCCGACAGGAATTCCTGTTACCCGTGAATATCGTTCCGTAGGTTGGATATTTCGAGGTTTTGGGGGGTGTCGGGTCTTGGCGGTGTGTGTTACCATTTCACAGGACAGGTTCGGGGGTTCCACTGCATCCATTGGCGCTACCTGCAAACCTCTATTAAACTGCAACCTGTCCCAGCCACTGACCATTCAGGTGCCCCACAGTAAGCTAGTCCCACTCACCGCCTTGGTTTCAATTGTAAGTTTATTTACATGATATTTTTTAAAAATAAATTCAGATTCCTCACATCGCCCAACCCTTATTATGGCCACGAAATCTGTTGCCCAAAAGATGCACAATTATCATTAAGTAAAATTTAGGACAAAGACAAATTTCGCAAAGATCTTGTTTTGCAATATTGTGAACAAGACAAGGGAGATTTGCTTCTTTAGAATACAGGTGTGCACCAGTCCGCTCGATCTCAGTGCAAAGGGAAGATGATATCTAACAGCGGTGTACATAATACCCGATCCGTAACTCTCAGCCGCTGCTTGGTCCGTGTTACAGTTTCGGGGTCTTTTATGGAGTGAAAAGTTGGAAACTATAACGGAATGAGAAAAATATAGAGCAAGGGTTAAAGTTCACTCAGACTAATGAGGAGCTTCCGAACAACATCTGAGAATATCGGTGTCTTATCACCAAAATCTATCCGCGCATCTTTACACTGTGCACCAGCACAGGGCAAACCTGATCCACTTAAGGGGAGGCTGGACAAGCATATGAGGGAGAAGGGAATAGAGGGTTATGCTGATAGAGTTAGATGAGGAAAGCCGGGAGGAGGCTCGACTGGTTGGGCCGAATGGCCTGTTTCTGGGCCGTATATCCGATTGTAAAATTCAATTTTCGTTAATTGCCTGTGAAAACCCGTAAATATACCAGTCCGAATTGTATTTCTAATTTATCGCGCCTTTTGGGCAATAATTAGGAAAAGTCCTTCTGGCCGAAATTGGGCACTTTTACAACAAAAAAAATACCAATCAAGTTATCCTAATTCAGAGCAACCCAGAGTGTAACTGGGGCATTTCTGAAGGGCTTTGACAAAGAGTGAAATCGATTATTTTTTTAAAAAAGGTCGGTTTAAAATCATTTCAACCTCATTTAGAAATTGGAGTTAGAAAATTATCCCAACACTACGAGTAAATCTCCAAATCAGGAGGTTGGAATTGTATTGATAAATAATCCTCAGGATTTCGTCATCGTTTCGTTCAACTGCAGAGCAAGATAAAACATGTGTTGTTCAAAGATTCCTTCTCCAATAGTAATGTCAAAGTTGTATAATGCACTCCTCTATATATATATATATATATATAATGGAATGCATCCGTTGTGTTTTCAGTTTTTTGAATATTGTATTAATCTTCCTGTGCAAGGAATCTTTCACACACACACAAAAACAGTTCAATAGACAACACACCTTTGTTTAATGGTTGTGTGTTTTTTTAAAACGATTGCTTTATCTAGTCTACAGTTTGGGGAATGGTTGTAGCATTTTTTTTTGCAGTCCAATGTATTGGGGAATGCAGCAGAGAATACACTGAGACTATTCTTTTACAGACGATAGCAAGTCAGCCGACGACCTTCAAATTTGCTCAAAGCAAAATGGAATTATTATTTTTCTGGCTGGTGTCCTTCCGGTATTAGCTCGACCCACAGTTTCGAAATGTGATAACACCCCCCCCCCCCCCCCCCCCGCCTCCCCCCAACCTTTTCGGTTCTGAACAAATTATTTGATGGTAAGGTCCCTTTCAATTAAGGGTCTTATCAGGATCAAAAAAGGGAAAAGGAATTGATTAGAATGTGCTGAAAAATCTTTGAACCCCCTCTCGGCACATCTGTGTGCAGATTTTTGGAGACTGTTTCTCGAGGGTGCAGCTGGATCTGAAGTCAGAGAGATGTCCCGTTTGAGCGTGTCTCTCCAAACTTGGCAGAAAGTCATCTTTGAGCCAAGGTAGCGTCTTTCCCACGATCAGAATCCTAGCCAGACTGTTAAACTTGCAGCCTTGGGATGGTTGATACCAAGTCCGCTCATCCGATCAACACTCTGAAGCCCTACCCCCCTTTGTACCTGACACAGAATTGCACACAGCACAGAGACAGGCCATTCGGCCCAACTGGTGGCTGCCGGCGTTTATGCTCCCCACCAGCCTCCTCCCGTCCCTCGGTGTGCACCGACACACGGTGGAGATGTCACTAAGCAAAAGTGCAAAAAAAAATCTACGGTTCAATTACATCATTCAAGCCGTAATCCCAAATAAAATACTTTTCCTTTAAACTCCCCGATTGGTTAGTAAGCCCAGTTAATGCAGAAATGTCACGGATTCAGGACAGGTGAATTGCACCTTGCTCTGCGGACACCAGACTGGGCAAACCGACAATCTGGCCTGCCCTTTCGTTCCATCCCTTCGTTCGCACAAATCGGATTCCTGCTGAATTTATTTCGGCGTGTGCCCGAGGAGGAATTTCCGTTCGATTTAACACAAATACTCACGGGAGAGGGAGAACATTTCTATATCTGGTCTTTTTTCTTTGAAAGCTGCTAATGGAGGGCGCCTGCCGAGTAAATTAACCGTCCGTGTTATTATATTGAAAAAAAATTAAACTATTTTCTGTCGATTTGCAAAAGAAAAGTGAACTATTTTATTTATTCGTTTATGGTATGTGGGCGTCGCTGGCAAGGCCAGCATTTATTGCCCATCCCTAAATATTATTTTGCAAGAGATATCCGATTAAAAAATCAAGAAGCCTTTTCGCCAGAGTTCCTCTAACGAAAATATTTAAGACGGCAGTGCAATTATCTCCAAAATTCAGAAAGAATATACACAGTTTAAATATAACAAACTCTCCTTAATCCCCCTCTCAACAGTGAGGCGCTCCTCTTGGGTTTAATATCGAAAGGTTTTCCTCTTAGTAACGAATACAAGGCACCAACGGTCACGAATGTCCGCTGCCAGTGATTCTGTCCAAGCAGGGAGTGGGATCCTCGTGTTAAAACTAATGCCCTGTGCTTTCTCATAGTTTTCCGATTTCAGCCCCTATTCCCCGTTCAGCTGGCTGCAGCTTCCAATCGCTTGGGATCATTTCACGCACTGACCTCTTAAGGCAAACTGGTACACACGTGTTGCGCTTGAAAAGCAAGATTACGCTTAATTATTCTTTTTAATTTTAAAAAATGAACTATTTCCATGAAAGCCTTGACATTGCCTGAAGCTTCTATGTATTAAATAATGAAAGCGCGTTAGCTGTTTCAGCGCGGTCTCAGAATAGTCCACCCATATTGTCACACAACTAAACCCTGTTTCTCTTCTGCCCAGTTATTACTATTTTAGGAATTGCTATTTCTCCCACCTGTCATTTTTGTGTGTATTAGAAGCGAGATTCTGCGAGTACAAGGCGTCGTGAAAAACCAAACTATTTAATTCGACATAATGCGCGAACGAGAAAGGAGAATTCATTACAATTTCCTAATATCCTTCTGATACTTCAGTCTGCAGAAAGCACTGTCACAATCTGCTCATCTACCTCTTCGAAGGATTTGTCTACAAATTTGGTTGGTGATTAATTTTTTGTTGCCTATTTCCCCGTTCAGATCAAACGCCTTTACACCTATCTGAGCATCTCACTGAAGAAGTTTACTATAACACACGAGCACATTGTTCTTCCTGGCATTTTTCTTTCACTCCCGAACGCCGTGCATCCAGTCTAATTTCCCTTTGCCAAATCGGAGCGCCCTTTAAGCAATATTGAACAAGGACCGGTGGCTGGGCTGAAATCAGTGTGATTGATAAAGGTGGTGATATAACGGGACAGGAAACCATCTAAACCCGGGGTGAAAGGTGTGCAGCCGATCAATCAGAATCCGGCCTGGGGAAAATTCATTAAAACAAAAATAAGAGCCCTGATCTGGTTTTGAAATGGTACACAACTTCTGCTCCCTAACAGTCGCACCACTTCGGAAAGTAACTCGTGTGAAACGTGTTGCGAGAAGTGGTCTAGAATGCGAGTCTGGAAACATTGAATTCTCGATCGTCTTTGCATTTTCACTTTGCTTTTGATTCCCCCTCCCAGCACTGATGCAAACATTTTTTTTTTGGGAGGCATACCGAAACATACATCATGCTATTCCTGGAGCTAAAACACTGCAACACAAGCCATCAACCCCCTTCCTGGATCAATCCCTGGTCTGGTTTAATTTTATCACATTCACGATGGAGATTCCGAGAAACCCCGTTTAACAAGTGAGATCGCCGAGAAGATCACAGCTCAAGGGATAGAACTTGGAACAGTTGACACACACGACGCTAATATCCAGTTAACTTTTCTGTCTCAATCTTCGCTGTGTTTCTGTTACTGATTTAATCTGCTAAAGTTAAAAAAAAAGTTTGTGGGGGCTAAAGAGGAAATGGTGAAACCTTTGGCTTTTTTCCCCCCTGTTGTTGTTGTCTTTCCTTACCCTGGTTCCTGGCTGGTGGTTGTGGGTCCACGCAGTGGTTGAGGTAGCCGCCGTTGGTGAACATTCTCGGCTGGCTTGGCGGCGCTGGACTCGGCGGAGGAGCCCCGAACGCTCCGTAGCGACAAGCCCCGGCCGTGCCGGTGAACTGGCCCGAGAAGTGGACGGTGAAAGCGCTGAGGCAGTGGTCATCGTGCGGCTCGCTGGCGCTCCAGCTCGGCTCTTGCTTGATGAAGGACGGGTGACCGAGCGGAGCGCTGTAGGAAGCGCCCGGGTGGAAGTCCAGCACCGGAGCCCATTGGGGAGCGCTGCTCACCGGCATGGTGCAGCTGCTGTTCCCCGGGGTCAGCGTGGAGACCGCGGGCAGCAAAGCGTTCAGATCTCGCACGTCGGAACCCATATCCAAACTCTCTTTGAACCACAACGAATCAATCGTTTATTTCTCTGTATTTCTCTCTCTCTCGAAATCAATCAGACTTCCCTTTCCCCCCCACCCACCCCCCTTCCGCCCTCCGGTACAATATTCCCAGGGCTGGTATCTCAGTAGACGAGACTCCTCGCTTGGTCAAAAGTTCCAGGCGCTTCGCAATGGAGAGATCTGAAGGCTTATTGTTTTGAGGCTGTCAGTGATGTGTATGATGGGATGGCGAGATGTGGGTGTTGTAGGCACCAGCAACACTATGATCACACGTGTGGGACGGGATTGGCGACTCCCAGCCTCAAATACTGCGAGGAGGTGGAGTCTGGAACTTCTGCCGAGAAACCGTCTCCCCTCGTTACACGGACCAGGCTCCCCCGTCCCAGGCTATTTGTGTTGCTGTGCTTTCAGTTGTCGATTAGTGGGCGAGAGAAGATCAAACGGGGGAGGGAAGGAGGGAGGGAGGGAAGGAAGGGGGTGTGGGGGGTGGGGGGAGAGAAGTGGGGGATTATTCATCCCGAATACCGAATCATTCGACTCAAGTCAAAACGCCAGTGCGATTCTGACCAAACTTCCCCTATAGTTTCTGAAGAGGTTTCCCTGCAATAATGGAGTCTGTGGATCAGATGAGTAAGTCAAATTAAAATATAGAATAAGAATAAGCCGCACACTACATTTATATATATATATATATATTCGGGATGGGAGCGAAATTGACTCGCTGGATTCAAATTATTGTCAATATTTCTAACAAACTAGGAACCGCAGGCGGTTTATATCTTCTGCAAGTTAGTATTGGGATATTTGTCGGAGATTTCAGACTGGGTGCAATCTGCTGATGGGATTCCACGGCAGAATCTGAATCGTTACTTGATTTTTTATTTTTATTTTGTAAAAATTGCATCTTTTCGATTTGAATTCGTCCATCTAAATCAATCACTGCATTTACTACTTGGAGTAGCATCGCAAGTGACCCAAAAATGACCGAGAGGGCGAAATCTTTGCATAAATTTAAAAAAAACAGCGAGGATTTACAAAAAAAAAACCCCGGCGCTGTCATTATAATGCTATTGATGTTCAGGCACGAGGCAATATATTGCGATCTGTTGTCAATTGGGTGTTGATTTGTCGATGGGGGGGTGGGGGGGGGGGCGGTGGAACAGCCGCACTAAACCAGCGATCTTAGCCCAGAAAATGCGAAGCACCAAATTCTCACTTAATTTGTTTGCAACCCCCCCCCCCCCCCCCGCACACTACCGGGGTTGTTGACGGTAATTTGCGACGAGGAGATGATATCAATATATAAACTATTAGCTTTATTGAAGAAAAAAAACCCACACACACACGAGAGAACAGGAGAGAAACATCAGTTGCGAAGTGACAGACCGCAATCCATTAAAGAAGCGGGCAGCGCATAAACGGCCATTTAAACGTTAATGAACTTTCCCCTCGCAGACCATTACTTTTTTTTGCCTGACATGTTTTCCTTTTAATTTTCACACGGTCCAGGAATCCGACGGTCAGTTAAACAGCGATCTCGTTAATTTGCTTTTTTCCTCTCCTTTAAAAAAAAAAATCCCCAGTTCAGGATAACCGAGATCTCTTTTGATAAAAAAGCTTCATCGAACGCCACCAAGGGCAGCCTTGTAGCAATAGTTAAGGCTGTTATGCAGCTGTGCTAATGGTGTTAATTTACTAAAGGTACAGAATCAACTGAAGAGTGCAGGCGATGACTTTGTTGCACAAAAGGTCCTAAATAACGGGGCACAGTTACCATACAGTGAAGAGCTTGTACCCGCGGTGGAATGAATGAGTTTGCAGCCTGTTGCTGTGTGTTTGTTGTGTACAACCGGAAATATATTGAGCTGTAAATTACACTTGTAATATCTTGCCGCAGTTCCACTCGCAAAGCATTCTTAAATCATCCTTTTTCACAGCCACGGCATCGGAAGAGTGAAACGGCGTGGCTGCAGTGTACACAAACTGTTCTATTCATTATTTATTTCAGACTGGCTCGTGAAAAGCGTGGACATTTGCTTTTCCTGTAGCCTTGCAAATAATAATCTGGCATCGGGATGGAACAGAGTATTTTGGAATTGGTGGAAAATGCAAATAGTTTGGGACTATGACTCTGGGCCGTTTAACTTTCGCCCTGTCCGACTGCCTCCTAATGGTGTTTTAGGTATCAGTGACTGCTTGTAAGCAGAATAATGGTGTATTTTTTTTTAGCAAATTCACCAATGCCACCCCCCCCCCCCCCACCCCCTTCCACCCCCTATACAAACGCCGTGCTAGCACTTGGCAAATTTAGCAAGGTCTTGTGCCAGTAAAGGTAGGAGCTAGCCCCATAACACGACGCCTTATTTCTTATTTTGAAATCTTGAAAAACTTTATACCCGCATCAGAAGTTCCAAATAGTCATGTGCAAAGTTTTGGGAAAGGTCCGTTAATCAGTAAGCTTGAAGAAAAGAGAGAGAGAAAGACAACAATCACTCGAGGCTGCATCATTTATTTAGTATTCGCTGTTTTAGAGTGCTTCACATTCTATATAGATCACAAGAACGCATTCTATGTTATGTCATTTTAAATTTTAAACACGACCATCATATTTTTCACTATATGATTAAGAGGAAGAAAAATGGATTTCTTTCTGGTCATTATCTGCTGTGTTCTGGTAGTTACTCTTAACTTTAAATCCACTTTAGACATTACCAATCTGGAAGGAAAACGCATGTGTGTGTTTTTTTCTTAATTAATATTTATATTGATTTTTTTTTTACAGCCAGTTACACCGCACGTTTCTTCGCTAAATTCCTCTGAGGTGTGACTGGAATCGATGTTGGGTCGCTTTTAGAAAGAGACTAAAGACAGACGAGAATGAGAGGACGGGGCTTGGCAGGTGTTTGAACATATTTCACAAAACATTCACTGAACCCAATGTGTAAATGTCAGGATTTCAACAATCATTCTTGTGATTTCCGCCAGGAAAACGTGGGCACTTGCAACAAAAAGTTTAACCTTTTCAAAATCGTTTTAGATAAATTAATCAGTTAATTTTTAAAATTATTATTTTTTAAAAAGGCGAAGAGGAAGTTAAAAGCGCCGTCTCTGAAAAAGGGGGGGGGGGGGGATATTTATTTGTTAAAAAAAACCAATTTGTCAGCCAAATTTGGAAATTAAAAAATAATGTCTAAATCATTTGAGGTTAATTTGTGTTTTGTTTAAAAGTGAATAAAACTGAAAATTAAGAACGGGGCTTACAGGAAAAGAAACAATGGCGGGGCGATGACATTGATTTGAATTTGAAATGGTTCTTAGGAAAACGTGACAAGTTTTGCACCTTTAAAAGTAATTCAAAAAGAACTCGGTGAAATAAATCGTGTCGGTACAGAGAGGGAGCATTAATAAAGCGGGGCTCTGTCCCAGGTTATACTGTACTTTGGGGGACTGAAATATAGTTAGAGATTAGCGTGCATTAGAAGTACGGAAACTAAGGACTCTGAAATAGCATTCTGTTTCTGTGCTGGGAAAGGGGTCTGTTCTCTGGTTCCCCATGAGTTGATTGTCAGGATTAGCGAACTTCGCTTATGCTTCCGAAGTGGACGCGTAGTCATTCGGAGAGCCCCTTTGCAATTTGAATTCTCCCCTCGCCCTCGCGTCTTTACTGCCAGGCCTGAAAGTCTTATTTTAGATGTTGCTAATTGGTCTAATGAAACGGCACAAGCGCTGATGGAAGTTTGCAAATCGATTTGGTCGTCATACAACGTCTTTCGTTCAGTGAAGGGGTGGGGGGGGAGTGGGACTAGCTGAAGTGCTCTTGCAGAGAGCCGGTCCGGGCTGGAAGGGCCGAATGGCCTCCTTCTGTGCTGTAACCATCCTATGATTCTGGGATTCTAATTTCACTCAACTCCAAGCTCCGTGTAAGGGACTGGAGAGGACCTTCCATGTGTCACCTCTCTGTACCTAGCTCCCCATCCTATCTGACCCACTGCAACTAAAGGTCCCGAGACTGTGCACACCTTACCCAGCGAGATAAAAGGGCACCGTCCCTCGTTATCCTTTTAACTGGAAACTATCCAATTAACTAACCCATTTATTGCACTTCAAACCCCAACTCCGTTTGCGAACTTTAATCAGGTTTTTAACGACTGCCTTTTAAAATCCCAAACTTTACTAGAATGAAGTATAAATAACTTTTTAAAGCAAGTACCAAAAATAGTCAACTCCAGCAGCTAAATAATTGTTTTTCATATTAATCGTGAAGAGTTTAAGCTATTCTGTGGAGATTGATGTGTTTTTTTTGGGCTGGGAGCAGCCGCGGAGCATTTATTGCCGTTCTGAAATTGAACCATTTGTTCATTTCGGGCTGTGATTCGGTTTTACAATCGGCCCTGGAGCTTTTTTTAAAGCGGGGGGGGGGGGGGGGGGTGGATTTAAGGGGCGACTCGTATCAGACAATTTGTGCAGCTCCCAAAGTCGATCAGCAATAACATCAATACAAAAGCAAAATACTGCGGGGGCTGGAAATCGGAAATCAAAACAGAAAATGCTGGAAACAGTCAGCGGGTCAGGCAGCATCTGTGGAGAGAGAAACCGAGTTAACGTTTCGGGTGGATGACCCTTCGTCAGAACTGGAAGAAGTTAGAGATCTGACAGGTTTTAAGCAAGTGTAGGGGCAGGGAAAGGGAGGAAAGAACAAAAGGGAAGGTCTGTGATATGATGGAAGGCAGGAGAGATTAAATGACAAAAGGGATGATGGTGAGAGGTGAAAGGAGATGGTAATGGAACAAGTTAAGAAACAAAAGATGGGTCGAGAAGGGGTGTAAATTCTATTCATTGGAGTTCAGAAGAATGAGAGGCGATCTTATTGAAACATATAAGATTGTGAAGGGGTTGGATCGGGTGGATGCGGGGAGGATGTTCCCGATGATGGGTGAAACTAGAACTAGGGGGCATAGTCTTAGAATAAGGGGCTGCTCTTTCAAAACTGAGATGAGAAGGAACTACTTCACTCAGAGGGTGGTTGGTCCATGGAATATGCTGCCCCAAAAAGCTGTAGAAGCTACATCATTACATAAATTTAAAACAGAAATAGACAGTTTCCTAGAAGTAAAGGGAATTAAGGGTTACGGGGAGCGGGCAGGAATTTGGACATGAGTCTAGGTTCGGATCGGTCATGGCCCTGTGGGTAGCGTAGCGGGCCCAGGGGCCGTGTAGCCTGATCCTGCTTCTATTTCGTGTGTCCAATTCTGTTAGGTTCAGGAGATGGTTCTGTGACAGTAGATTGGCGGTTAGGATCAGATCAGCCATGATCTTATTGAATGGCGGAGCAGGCTCGAGGGGCCAATTGGCCTACTCCTGCTCCTATTTCTTATGTTCTTATGTTCTTAAATGGCCATGGCAGAATCATCAACAGCTGCCGTCGGAAAAAATGTGGGCAGAGGTTATGATCTGAAATTGTTGAACTCAACTGTGGCGAAGTGGTTGAGAGGTTAAGGTGGTGGGCCACTAATCCACTGTGCTCTACACACATTGTTTCGAATTTTATGTTATTATGTTCTTATAGACAGATATTTGAGCTACAGGGGAGTCGAGGGTTATGGGGAGCGGGTGGGAAAGTGGAGTTGAGGCCAAGATCAGATCAGCCATGATCTTATTGAATGGGGAGCAGGCTCGAGGGGCCGAATGGCCGACTCCTGCTCCTATTTCTTATGTTATGTTCGATGTTGAGTCCAGAAGGCTGTAAAGTGCCTAATCGAAAGATGAGGTGCTGTTCCTGGAGTTTAGGTTGGAACAGTGAATAACATCGACGGGCTGCTGGAAACGCAACATGTCAAAGGCAAAAGTTAAGATGCTTCTTTCACGCATTGATGCTGAAAGTTGAGAAGGACCTTGTCCTGTGCAAGGATCGGCATGTAATCCTCCCATTTAGGCTGTTTTTTTTTATTATTCAGTACAACAAACGGATTTTGGGTATTTTGAATGTTGCGATGCAATACCCCGTACGGGGTGATGGGATTATAAACCGAGCTCACACTGGGAGTGCCTGGGGCGGGTGTTCTGCGCTGAGGGCATCGCCCTCTGCGGTTCCTGATCAACACTCGTGCTTTGCTCTAATAGACAACACTGGCGCAAAGTTGCTCAGTTTCTCGTTTTGTGTTGATAAAACACTGGTGCGAAGTTGCACCGTTTCACGACTTAGACAAAACACCGGCGCAAAGTTGCGCTGTTTCAATGCGTTGGCGCAAAGTTGGTCGTGTCAGTGCTTGGATAAAATACTGGCGCAAAGTAGCGCCAATTCAACGAACGGGGAGGGGTGGAACTTGTCACTAAATCTGGATCTGAACTTGCCCAAATCGAGTTTAGGCTGCGATTATACCGCAGCTACTGGCCTCAGACAGCTCACTGGAGTATGGGTTCCAGCCAGTCAGTGCTTTATTTACATGGTGTGGTTTCTACCTGCTTTGAATTCCAATTATCCAGCCCAGGAGAGAGCCTTGGGAATGTGTGGAGTTCGTCTCCCAGCAGGTAAAGCTCAAATGTTCAGGGAGTGTGGATGGGACATGTCGCTCTTTCAATATCAGTGCTGGGGGTTCCCAACTCTGCCCTTAATGTTCGCTGCGATTATCTGCAAGAACTCGGGCGGGGGAGGTCAGAAACTTGGGAAGGGGGAGAAGTTCTGGAACTTGGGGCAGGGGGAGAAGGTCAGAAACTGGGGCAGGGGGAGAAGGTCAGGAACTTGGGGAGGGGGAGAAGGTCAGAAACTGGGGCAGGGGGAGAAGGTCAGGAACTTGGGCAGGGGGAGAAGGTCAGAAACTGGGGCAGGGGGAGAAGGTCAGAAACTGGGGCAGGGGGAGAAGGTCAGGAACTTGGGCAGGGGGAGAAAGTCAGAAACTTGGGCGGGAGGGAGGTCAGAAACTTGGGAAGGGGGAGAAGGTCAGAATCTTGGGAAGGGTTGAGAAGTTCAGGAACTAGGGCAGAGGGAGTAGGTGAGGAACTTGGGCAGGGGGAGAAGGTCAGGAACTTGAGGCAGGGGGAGAAGGTCAGAAACTGGGGCAGGGGGAGAAGGTCAGAAACTGGGGCGGGAGGGAGGTCAGAAACTTTGGGGGGGGGGGGAGGTCAGGAACCTGTTCAGGAGGGAAAAGGTCAGAAACTCAGGGGTGTGGGTGGGAGAAGGTGAGCCCAGTCTGTTCTATGTGAGCTCTGTTCTGTCTGGAGCTTGGCAGTCAGAATGGCTCGAATTGCACTTTGCAAAGTAGTTGATTACTTAGGCAGACAGGATCTAATTACACATTCCAGAGAAAGTGTCTTCTCCTCCAAAGGGACCAATCAGAAATCAGCTGTTGCCTTCAAGGTGACCAATCAGAGAGCTGGTGTTGTAAATAAACATGACCCTTAATGTTTGGCCCGTTCACCTTCAATGGGTGGGAAATCATAGGCTGTCATGCAGGAGCAATAAACCTCGATGTAAAGGGCACGTCACACTACAGCCACATTGTCAGAGCAAAGCACTGCAGTTATAATGTTAAATGCAACCTCAATCCAAAGTTAGGGACACTGGAGTGAGACTCCCCTAAGTTAGGGTGTCCATATTTTCTAAACCAAATCTGGGGACACACAGGATGGGAGCATAGCGAAGTAGCCAGGACGGAAATTATAGATTGTGCAGCATCGAGAGGCAAACATTTTTAGCAGCCTATATTTACCAGTTGCACATATACACTACAAATGTAAAACAAAGGTGCATATAATTACCGCGGATGTGACGTCACACTATTGAAGTGCATTCAGACACGTGCCCCCCCCCCCAGTGACTGAGGTCACACCTGACCCTCGCCCCAGTGACTGAGATCACACCTGACCCCTCCCCCCCAGTGACTGAGGTCACACCTGACCCCTCCCCCCCAGTGACTGAGGTCACACCTGACCCCTCCCCCCAGTGACTGAGGTCACACCTGACCCCTCTCCCCCAGTGACTGAGGTCACACCTGACCCTCCCCCCCCGTGACTGAGGTCACACCTGACCCCTCCCCCCAGTGACTGAGGTCACACCTGACCCCTCCCCCCCAGTGACTGAGGTCACACCTGACCCCTCCCCCCCAGTGACTGAGGTCACACCTAACCCCTCCCCCCAGTGACTGAGGTCACACCTGACCCTTCCCCCCCAGTGACTGAGGTCACACCTAACCCCTCCCCCCCAGTGACTGAGGTCACACCTGACCACACCCCCCAGTGACTGAGGTCACGCCTGACCACCCCTCCCAGTGACTGAGGTCACACCTGACTCCTCCCCCCCGTGACTGAGGTCACACTGTCCCCTCCCCTCCCAGTGACTGAGGTCACACCTGACCCCTCCCCCCCAGTGACTGAGGTCACACCTGACCCCTCCCCCCCAGTGACTAAGGTCACACCTGACCCCTCCCCCCCAGTGACTGAGGTCACACCTGACCCATCCCCCCCAGTGACTAAGCTCACACCTGACCCCTCCCCCAAGTGACTGAGGTCACACCTGACCCCTCCTAGTGACTGAGGTCACACCTGACCCCTCCCCTCAGTGACTGAGATCACACCTGACCCCTCCCCCCAGTGACTGAGGTCACACCTGACCCCTCCCCCCCAGTGACTAAGCTCACACCTGACCCCTCCCCCCAGTGACTGAGGTCACACCTGACCCCTGCCCCCCCGTGACTGAGGTCACACCTGACCCCTCCCCCCCAGTGACTGAGGTCACACCTAACCCCTCCCCCCAGTGACTGAGGTCACACCTGACCCCTCCCCCCCAGTGACTGAGGTCACAGCTAACCCCTCCCCCCCAGTGACTGAGGTCACACCGGACCCCTCCCCCCCAGTGACTGAGGTCACACCTGACCCCTCCCCCCCAGTGACTAAGGTCACACCTGACCACCCCTCCCAGTGACTGAGGTCACACCTGACCCCTCCCCCCCTGTGACTGAGGTCACACTGTCCTCCCCCCCCACCCAGTGCCTGAGGTCACACTTAACCCCTCCCCCCCCAGTGACTGAGGTCACACCTGACCCTACCCCCAGTGACTGAGGTCACACCTGACCCCTCCTCTCCCAGTGACTGATGTCACACCTGACCCCTCCCCCCAGTGACTGAGGTCACACTGACCCCTCCCCCCAGTGCCTGTGGTCACACCTGACCCCTCCTCTCCCAGTGACTGATGTCACACCTGACCCCTCCCCCCAGTGACTGAGGTCACACTGACCCCTCCCCTCCCAGTGACTGAGGTCACACCTGACCCCTCCCCCCGTGACTGAGGTCACACTGTTCCCTCCCTTCCCAGTGACTGAGGTCACACCTGACCCCTCCCTCCCAGTGACTGAGGTCACACCTGACCCCTCCCCCCCAGTGACTGAGGTCACACCTGACCCCTCTCCCCCAGTGACTGAGGTCACACCTGACCCCTCCCCCCCGTGACTGAGGTCACACCTGACCCCTCCCCCCAGTGACTGAGGTCACACCTGACCTCTCCCCCCCAGTGACTGAGGTCACACCTGACCCCTCCCCCCCAGTGACTGAGGTCACACCTAACCCCTCCCCCCAGTGACTGAGGTCACACCTGACCCCTCCCCCCCAGTGACTGAGGTCACACCTAACCCCTCCCCCCCAGTGACTGAGGTCACACCTGACCACACCCCCCAGTGACTGAGGTCACGCCTGACCACCCCTCCCAGTGACTGAGGTCACACCTGACTCCTCCCCCCCGTGACTGAGGTCACACTGTCCCCTCCCCTCCCAGTGACTGAGGTCACACCTGACCCCTCCCCCCCAGTGACTGAGGTCACACCTGACCCCTCCCCCCCAGTGACTAAGGTCACACCTGACCCCTCCCCCCCAGTGACTGAGGTCACACCTGGCCCCTCCCCCCAGTGACTAAGCTCACACCTGACCCCTCCCCCCAGTGACTGAGGTCACACCTGACCCCTCCTAGTGACTGAGGTCACACCTGACCCCTCCCCTCAGTGACTGAGGTCACACCTGACCCCTCCCCCCAGTGACTGAGGTCACACCTGACCCCTCCCCCCCCAGTGACTAAGCTCACACCTGACCCCTCCCCCCAGTGACTGAGGTCACACCTGACCCCTGCCCCCCCGTGACTGAGGTCACACCTGACCCCTCCCCCCCAGTGACTGACGTCACACCTAACCCTCCCCCCCAGTGACTGAGGTCACACCTGACCCCTCCCCCCAGTGACTGAGGTCACAGCTAACCCCTCCCCCCAGTGACTGAGGTCACACCGGACCCCTCCCCCCCAGTGACTGAGGTCACACCTGACCCCTCCCCCCCAGTGACTAAGGTCACACCTGACCACCCCTCCCCAGTGACTGAGGTCACACCTGACCCCTCCCCCCCTGTGACTGAGGTCACACTGTCCTCCCCCCCCACCCAGTGCCTGAGGTCACACTTAACCCCTCCCCCCCAGTGACTGAGGTCACACCTGACCCTACCCCCAGTGACTGAGGTCACACCTGACCCCTCCTCTCCCAGTGACTGATGTCACACCTGACCCCTCCCCCCAGTGACTGAGGTCACACTGACCCCTCCCCCCAGTGCCTGTGGTCACACCTGACCCCTCCTCTCCCAGTGACTGATGTCACACCTGACCCCTCCCCCAGTGACTGAGGTCACACTGACCCCTCCCCTCCCAGTGACTGAGGTCACACCTGACCCCTCCCCCCCGTGACTGAGGTCACACTGTTCCCTCCCTTCCCAGTGACTGAGGTCACACCTGACCCCTCCCTCCCAGTGACTGAGGTCACACCTGACCCCTCCCCCCCAGTGACTGAGGTCACACCTGACCCCTCTCCCCCAGTGACTGAGGTCACACCTGACCCCTCCCCCCCGTGACTGAGGTCACACCTGACCCCTCCCCCCAGTGACTGAGGTCACACCTGACCTCTCCCCCCAGTGACTGAGGTCACACCTGACCCCTCCCCCCCAGTGACTGAGGTCACACCTAACCCCTCCCCCCAGTGACTGAGGTCACACCTGACCCCTCCCCCCCCAGTGACTGAGGTCACACCTAACCCCTCCCCCCCAGTGACTGAGGTCACACCTGACCACACCCCCCAGTGACTGAGGTCACGCCTGACCACCCCTCCCAGTGACTGAGGTCACACCTGACTCCTCCCCCCGTGACTGAGGTCACACTGTCCCCTCCCCTCCCAGTGACTGAGGTCACACCTGACCCCTCCCCCCCAGTGACTGAGGTCACACCTGACCCCTCCCCCCAGTGACTAAGGTCACACCTGACCCCTCCCCCCCAGTGACTGAGGTCACACCTGGCCCCTCCCCCCAGTGACTAAGCTCACACCTGACCCCTCCCCCCAGTGACTGAGGTCACACCTGACCCCTCCTAGTGACTGAGGTCACACCTGACCCCTCCCCTCAGTGACTGAGGTCACACCTGACCCCTCCCCCCAGTGACTGAGGTCACACCTGACCCCTCCCCCCCAGTGACTAAGCTCACACCTGACCCCTCCCCCCAGTGACTGAGGTCACACCTGACCCCTGCCCCCCCGTGACTGAGGTCACACCTGACCCCTCCCCCCCAGTGACTGAGGTCACACCTAACCCCTCCCCCCAGTGACTGAGGTCAGACCTGACCCCTCCCCCCCAGTGACTGAGGTCACAGCTAACCCCTCCCCCCCAGTGACTGAGGTCACACCGGACCCCTCCCCCCCCAGTGACTGAGGTCACACCTGACCCCTCCCCCCCAGTGACTAAGGTCACACCTGACCACCCCTCCCAGTGACTGAGGTCACACCTGACCCCTCCCCCCCTGTGACTGAGGTCACACTGTCCTCCCCCCCCACCCAGTGCCTGAGGTCACACTTAAACCCTCCCCCCCCAGTGACTGAGGTCACACCTGACCCCTACCCCCAGTGACTGAGGTCACACCTGACCCCTCCTCTCCCAGTGACTGATGTCACACCTGACCCCTCCCCCCAGTGACTGAGGTCACACTGACCCCTCCCCCCAGTGCCTGTGGTCACACCTGACCCCTCCTCTCCCAGTGACTGATGTCACACCTGACCCCTCCCCCAGTGACTGAGGTCACACTGACCCCTCCCCTCCCAGTGACTGAGGTCACACCTGACCCCTCCCCCCCGTGACTAAAGTCACAACTGACCCCTCCCCCCGTGACTGAGGTCACACTGTTCCCTCCCCTCCCAGTGACTGAGGTCACACCTGACCCCTCCCTCCCAGTGACTGAGGTCACACCTGACCCCTCCCCCCCAGTGACTGAGGTCACACCTGACCCCTCCCCCCAGTGACTGAGGTCACACCTGACCTCTCCCCCCCAGTGACTGAGGTCACACCTGACCCCTCCCCCCCAGTGACTGAGGTCACACCTAACCCCTCCCCCCAGTGACTGAGGTCACACCTGACCCCTCCCCCCCAGTGACTGAGGTCACACCTGACCCCTACCCCCAGTGACTGAGGTCACACCTGACCCCTCCTCTCCCAGTGACTGATGTCACACCTGACCCCTCCCCCCAGTGACTGAGGTCACACTTAACCCCTCCCCCCCCCAGTGACTGAGGTCACACCTGACCCCTCCCCCCCGTGACTAAAGTCACAACTGACCCCTCCCCCCGTGACTGAGGTCACACTGTTCCCTCCCCTCCCAGTGACTGAGGTCACACCTGACCCCTCCCTCCCAGTGACTGAGGTCACACCTGACCCCTCCCCCCCAGTGACTGAGGTCACACCTGACCCCTCCCCCCCAGTGACTGAGGTCACACCTGACCCCTCCCAGTTACTGAGATCACACCTGACCCCTCCCCCCAGTGACTGAGGTCACACTGACCCCTCCCCCCAGTGCCTGTGGTCACACCTGACCCCTCCTCTCCCAGTGACTGAGGTCACACTGACCCCTCCCCTCCCAGTGACTGAGGTCACACCTGACCCCTCCCCCCCCCAGTGACTAAAGTCACAACTGACCCCTCCCCCCGTGACTGAGGTCACACTGTTCCCTCCCCTCCCAATGACTGAGATCACACCTGACCCCTCCCCCCCATGACTGAGGTCACACTGACCCCACCCCTCCCAGTGACTGAGGTCACACCTGACCCCTCCCCCCCAGTGACTGAGGTCACACCTGACCCCTCCCCCCCGTGACTGAGGTCACACTGACCCCACCCCTCCCAGTGACTGAGGTCACACCTGACCCCTCCCCCCCAGTGACTGAGGTCACACCTGACCCCTCCCCCCCAGTGACTAAGGTCACACCTGACCCCTCCCCCCAGTGACTGAGGTCACACCTGACCCCTCCCCCCCCCAGTGACTAAGGTCACACCTGACCCCTCCCCCCAGTGACTGAGGTCACTCCTGACCCCTCCCCCCCCAGTGACTAAGGTCACACCTGACCCCTCCTAGTGACTGAGGTCACACCTGACCCCTCCCCTCAGTGACTGAGGTCACACCTGACCCCTCCCCCCCAGTGACTGAGGTCACACCTGACCCCTCCCCTCAGTGACTGAGGTCACACCTGACCCCTCTCCCCCAGTGACTGAGGTCACACCTGACCCCTCCCCCCCGTGACAGAGGTCACACTGTTCCCTCCCAGTGACTGAGGTCACACCTGACCCCTCCCCCCCAGGGACTGAGGTCACACCTGACCCCTCCCCCCAGTGACTGAGGTCACACCTGACCCCTCCCCACAGTGACTGAGGTCACGCCTGACCCCTCCCCCCCCAGTGACTAAGGTCACACCTGACCCCGCCCCCTCAGTGACTGAGGTCACACCTGACCCCTCCCCTCAGTGACTGAGGTCACATCTGACCCCTCCCCCTCAGTGACTGAGGTCACACCTAACCCCTCCCCCCCCAGTGACTGAGCTCACACCTGACCCCTCCCCCCCCCAGTGACTGAGGTCACACCTGACCCCTCCCCCCCAGTGACTGAGGTCACATCTGACCCCTCCCCCCTATTGACTGAGGTCACACCTGACCCCTCCCCCCCAGTGACTGAGGTCACACCTGACCCCTCCCCCCCAGTGACTGAGGTCACATCTGACCCCTCCCCCCTAGTGACTGAGGTCACACCTGACCCCTCCCCCCCAGTGACTGAGGTCACACCTGACCCCTCCCCTCAGTGACTGAGGTCACATCTGACCCCTCCCCCCCAGTGACTGAGGTCACATCTGACCCCTCCCCCCCCCAGTGACTGAGGTCACACCTGACCCCTCCCCCCAGTGACTGAGGTCACACCTGACCCCTCCCCCTCAGTGACTGAGGTCACACCTGACCCCTCCCCCCTAGTGACTGAGGTCACACCTGACCCCTCCCCCCAGTGACTGAGGTCACACCTGACCCCTCTCCCCCAGTGACTGAGGTCACACCTGACCCCTCTCCCCCAGTGACTGAGGTCACACCTGATCCCTCCTCCAATGTGTCTAAGATTAGCCCGGCCCCTTCCCCCAGTGATTGTGACCAGGCCCTCCCCCGCGACCTCTCTCACCCACTCCGGTTGCCGTGCTCCCAGGCACTTCCACGCAAACAATCCAGCAGCTCGAGCCCAGCCAGAAACTCAGAAACAACAACTGGCACATGCGCAGAAAGACCGCCCAGTCACGCATGCACAGTGAGTCACTCTGGCCATTGTACAAACCAAAGCAGTTTTCCAGGGCAATGTAGATGATGCCATCTGTCTACAGTACACATTTACAATGTAACTGCTGGGGGAGGAGTTTTGTGCCTGGACGTGTAGAGCTCTATCCTGGGCTGAAGAACCTAAGCTGTAGCCAGGTAGTGTAGATAGGATACATAAGAACATAAGAATTCGGAGCAGGAGTAGGCCATACGGCCCCTCGAGCCTGCTCCACCATTCAATAAGATCATGGCTGATTTTCTACCTCATCTCCACTTTCCCGCTCGATCCCCATATCCCTTGATTCCCCTAGAGTCCAAAAATCTATCGATCTCAGTCTTGAATATACTCAAAGACTCAGCATTCACAGCCCTCTGGGGCAGTGAATTCCAAAGATTCACAACCCTCTGAGTGAAGAAATTCCTCCTCATCTCAGTCTTAAATGGCCGACCCCTTATCCTGAGACTATGCTCCCTAGTTCTAGACACTTCAGCCAGGGGAAACAACCTCTCAGCATCTACCCTGTCAATCCCCCTCACAATCTTATGTGT
Source organism: Squalus acanthias (assembly GCA_030390025.1). Lineage (NCBI taxonomy): Eukaryota > Metazoa > Chordata > Chondrichthyes > Squaliformes > Squalidae > Squalus > Squalus acanthias. Next base: position 244,409 of record JASTWF010000468.1, read on the forward strand.
TTCAATGCGATCACCTCTCATTCTTCTAAACTCCAGAGAGTATCGGCCCAATCTACTCAATCTAGGCCCAATATACTCAATCTGGCTGGTGCTAACTATTGGAGCTTGCTGATCTCAGTGTAAAACTATGGCCCAACAGGTGCCCAACTGGGCATTTGAGGCTGGGTGTGAGACCACCTGGAGCAGATAGCACATATTGGTCCAGAAATTCGGCCGAATACGGGAGAGTACGCACTGTGTACTCACCCGTATTCGGTCCCGAAGTGCCGGTTTCCTGCATGCACTGCATATGCGCGGGAAACCGGCACTTCTGATATTGCGAAGGGGGCGGTTCCTAAGTGAACCGCGTGCGCACTACAGGCTGTGCGCACGCAGCACACTTAGGTTTTTTTTCAGGTTTGAACGCGAGGGTAAGTATGGAAGATTTTACACATGAAAAAAGGAGGCGTAAGACCCCCTTTTAACAAGGTAAGTAGTTAATTAAGTATTATTTAAAAAAAATTTCAACAGGTTTATCTTTTTTAGAGACTTTAAAGAAAGGTAAGTTTATTTTTATAACTTTTAAATTTTTTTTTAATTTTTTCAAAAATTTAAATTTTTGTTTAAAGTGGTTAATTTATTTAACTATAGTTATTTTATTAATGTGATGGGTTTTTAAAAAAAATTAATTGAGGTTTAGCTGTTCTTTTGGGGGCAATTTGTATTCATAGTTTTGACAGTTCTTCTGTGATCCCAGAGGTCGCATCGAACTAACTGCGCCTCTGGGACACGCACACACTGCGCGCCGGCACCAGGGAGAGGCCCGGGACCCGAAGTTCGTGTGGGCCCGAAACAGAACGATAGGCGCGGTAGGTAAGATCGCGCACGATCCTTACCCCCGCGGCAAGCCGGAGAGGCCAATTTCTGGGCCATCATCTTCACAGGGGTGGTGTGGGCACAAGTTTTAAAAGAGTCATGTTGACTCATTCTAATGCTGCCGTTATACCGCAGGTAAAATTCAAGACCAGTGCCTGCTTTGAAAGAAAGAAAGATTTGAATTTATATGGCGCCTTTCACGACCTCAGGATGTCCCAAAGCGCTTTACAGTCAATTAAGTACTTTTTGAAGTGTAGTGACCGTGGTAAATGTAGGAAACGCGGCAGCCAATTTGCGCACAGCAAGGCCCCACAAGTAGCAATGTGATAATGACCAGATAATGTGCTTTTAGTGGTGTTGGTTGAGGGGCGATAAATCTTTTATGTTCACCCAAGAGGGCAGGCGGTTTAACATCTCATCCGAAAGTTGGCACCTCCGACAGTGCCGCACTCCCTCAGCACTACATTAAAGTGGTGCAATCTTGCCTTGTACTGTCTGCTCCGCACTGCTCTCAAAGCAAGGGAAAGCCGAACACTGCATGTGAGAACCTAAGTAACAGGGCAGAGCTTTGATACATGTCATTGCTGTTGAAATGTAAAATAAAACCATAAAAACGGTCCAGGAGAACTAACTAAACGTTATCAAAATAAAGAGTTCTTTTTGGCAATAACGAATGGTCCATAGTTGCACTTCTGCACTGAACAAATCATTTTCAAAATATGACTGTACTTATGTATCTGTAACCTATAGTTTCATTAAAGAGAAATGGAAAAAAATGCAACTATTGCAGACAATATTCAGACGGCTGAAAATGACAACCTAAACTATTCATTGTCAACTTTAACAATTAATGGATTTTCATTTCAAAAATATAATCAAAAGATGGTTTGAATTCATGATTTTAATTTCCTCATGGTCTCACTTAACCATCCTGCGAATCATTTCATGTGCCGTAGCTCAGTCATGCTCCTTGTATTATCTATTCCGTTCCTGGCATAGTTCAGTGGAACATTTGATAAAAGAGGGAGGCAGTGTTAAGTCCAGCAATGAAGTTGAAGGTGTAGAATTCTGGGGCTTAATAAGGGAGCCAGAGGCTGGCAGAAGTTTATCCTGTTCGATCCGCAATTTACCTCAAAATCAATTTCGATTCCAGTTTCTCTGCGATGATAAGTATTTTGGTACTCAGTCTTCACTCACGATGTGTTTGAATAAAGCTGCACTTGATTCTTAAGCCACCATTTGCACCAAAAGCTGCCACGTCATATTGGCGCTGTCTCAGGACCGGTCTGTTTGAAAACCTCTTTGCAGGTGGATTCCTTCCAGAGAACGCTGTTTATGGAGATATTTAGGAACAGGATAATGCAAGTAAGATTGACTTTCACTGAGATAAGTGCAATAAATCAACTAAGGGGGTCAAGAAGGACAGGAGCATCAGAGATGCAGCATATCGCCGCAGTCAGAGCAAGATTCGAACCCAAGTGCCAGAGGTAAAGGGATAATACTCTATATAAACCACCGCACCACCCAGTCCCTCTTGATTAAAACGTTCTTCATTTCTACACAGTCTTCTTCATGCTAAGTGTCATAACAGTGAGCAAATATGGACTTCACAGCTGTGGGTCCTCATAATTGTTTGCTGGACTCAGTAGCGTTCATGAAAGAAAGACTTGTGTTTATATCGCGCCTTTCACAATCTCAGGAAGTCCCAAAGTGCTTTACCGCCAATGAAGTACTTTTTGAAGTGTCGTCGCGATTGTAATGTAGGAAACGCGGCAGCCAATTTTGGGCACAGCAAGGTCCCATAAGTGATAATGATCACATAATCTGTTTTTTTTTAGTGATGTTGGTTGAGGGATAAATATTGGCCAGGACTCCCCTGCTGTTCTTCAATATAGTGCCATGGGATCTTCTGCAGCACCTGAGAGAGCAGACGGGGCCTCGGTTCAACGTCCAATCCAAAAAGACAGCACCTCTGACAGTGCAGCACTCCCTCAGTAGTGTCCGCCTGGATTTTGTGCTCAAGACTCTGGAGTGGGACTCTGAACCCACAAACCTTCTGACTCAGAGGCGCGAGTGCTACCACTGAGCCATAGCTGACAGCAGAGAGAAGTGGTTCCATTTTTTAATAAAAACATTGCACTTTAAATCATTTTACTTTTGAGATATTCAAAAGTTATGTTGTATTGAATTCCTGAGCTGATCCCAGTCTGTTACTTATGGTAGATTGTATCGCCTTGCATGTATGTCAGTCGTAGCTCAGTTAGTAGCACCATTGCTGCGTCAGAAGGTTGTGGGTTCAAGTCCCACTCCAGGGACTTGAGCACAAAAATCTAGGCTGACGCTCCAGTGCAGTGCTGAGGGAGTGCTGCCCTGTCGGAGGTGCCGTCTTTCGGATGAGACATTCAATCGAGTCCCCGTCTGCTCTCTCAGGTGGACTTAAAAGATCCCATGGCGCTATTTCGAAGAAGAGCAGGGGAGTTATCCCCGGTGTCCTGACCAATATTTATCCCTCAATCAACATCACTAAAACAGATGATCTGGTCATTATCACATTGCTGTTTGTGGGAGCTTGCTGTGTGCGAATTGACTGCCGCATTTCCTTCATTACAACAGTGACTACACTTCAAAAAAATGTACTTCATTGACTGTAAAGCGCTTTGGGACGTCCGGTGGTCGTGAAAGGCGCTGTAGAAATGCAAGTTTTTTCTTTTTTGCACCTGTCTATGGAAGTACAAGGAATTAATAAGAGAATTATTTCGCGTTTGGCTCAAGATTGAAATTTAGTGCCAAAGCAATGGAAACAGGAGCATAATTAGCCCATTAGTATGCGTGCCATTTGAAATGTGGTAATTTTGTTCTGTTCAGCTTATCAGAAACTCCCCGGGAGGTGGGACTTCTCAATATCGGAGGTGTGAACACCTGGCTCTGTTTTCACACCACTAGAAACGGCTTCAGTGCCAGAAGCAGAAACAGCTGCAGTGAAAGAAGTGGGCGAGCCTGAGTGAATGAAGCCCTCTCCGTCCACGCCCAAGCCCCGCAATAGCAGCTCTCATTGCCAGAGATGTCGGTCAATGCCAGCAGTTGTCAATGCAGGGGACCGAGAGGGCTTCAGCCACTCGGACGGATGGTGAATATTCTCACCTTCCTGTTTGATGAAATCAACCTCCTCTAAAAATGGGCTGGTTTTAACCAAGGGTGTGGTGGGGGGGGGGGGGGTGCGGAAGTGGGTGGGGGCGTAAAACCTTTGACCCTTGAGGTGATCTCATTGAAACATATAAAATTCTTAAGGGGCTTGACAGGGTTAATGCTGAGAAAATGTTTCCCCTGGCTGGGGAATCTAGAACACGGGATCACAGTCTCAGAATAAAGGGTCGGCCATTTAGGACTGAGATGAGGAGAAATGTCTTCACTCAGAGGGTGGTGAATCTTTGGAATTCTCTACCCCAGAAAGCTGTGGAGGCTCAGTCGTTGAGTATATTCAAGACAGAGGTCGATAAATTTTTGGGAACTAAGGGAATTAAGGGATATGGGGATAGTGTGGGAAGGTGGCGTTGAGATAGAAGATCTTATTGAATGGTGGAGCAGACTCGAAGGGCCAAATGGCCTACTCCAGCTCCTATTTCTTATGTTCTTATGTTCTGTTGTCTGCAGTTATTTTCTGACAATGCTACTACATCTGTCAAAAAAAGTAACTTGCATTTCTATAGCGCCTTTCCCAACCCAAAGGGCTTTACAGCCAATTAAGCACTTTTGAAGAAGAGTCACTGTTGTGATGTAGGAAACATGACAGCCAATTTGTGCACAGCAAGCTCCCACAAACAGCACTGTGATAATCACCAGATAATCTGTTTTTGTTATGTTGGTTGAGGATTAAATATTGGCCAGGACACCGGGGAGAACTCCCCTGCTCTTCTTCAAATAGTGGCCATGGGATCTTTCACATCCGCCCGATAGGGCAGACGGGGCCTCGGTTTAACGTCTCATCCAAAAGACCGTACCTCCGACAGTGCAGCACGGCGCTGGAGTATTCACCTTCGATTATGTGCTCAAATGTCTGAGTCAGAAGGTCATAGGTTCAAGCCCTATTCCAGAGGGGAGAGTGCTACCCACCGAACCATGGCCGGCACCTTTGACATTGAGCTCTAGGTTTATTTACTTGTAGCCATTAACAGGTAAAGGCTATGGGAGTGTATTCCTGCACTAAACAGGACCCTGATTTCCAGGCTGCTTGTTAAATTAAACTGAAATCTGCAACACCAGTTTTCACAATGAGTCTAATTTGAACAGGGACCAAGATGTGCAACAATAGATAGTTATAAGTGAGTCACAATTCAAGGATTCAGATGGTATCAGGAGTGATTGTAGTTAGAGTGTTGTTCACAGCTTCAAACAAATCCACAACTTTATAAAACTACCACCAACTTCCTCATTGTCACTGGTCATTTCCTGCAATACATTAAATAATGGCCCAGAAATTCGCCTCTCCGGCTTGCCGCGGGGGTAAGGATCGCGCGCGCACTTACCTACCGCGCCTGCCGTTGTGTTTTGGGCCCACGGGAACTTCAGCTCCTGGGCCTGCTCCAAGAGCCGGCGCGCAGTGCTTGCGTGTCCCAGGGGCGCAGTTAGTGCGATGCGTCCCCTGGGATCACGTGGGCCACGGAGAGCCAATGGCAGCAGACCATCTTTCATTCATAGATTTGACAGGAAGACCTGTCAAATCTGTGAATTGAAATTGGCCCCAAAAGAACAGCTAAACTTCAAATAAATTAAAAAAAAACCCCATCACATTTATAAAATAACTATAGTTAAATAAATTAACCACTTTAAACAAAAATTAAAATTTTTGAAAAAATTTAAATACTTTTTAAAAGTGATAAAAATAAACTTACCTTTCTTTAAAGTATCTAAAAAAGATAAACCTGTTGAAATTTTTTTTAAATTATACTTAATTAACCACTTACCTTGTTGAAAACGGCTCCTGCGCCTCCTTTTTATAAGCGTAGGTTCTTCACTACTTACCCTCCCGTAGAAACCTGAAAAAAAATCTAAGTTTGCTGCGTGCGCGCAGCCTCTACCGCGCACGCGGTTCACCTAGGAACCGCCCCCTTCACCAGACCGGAAGTTCCGGTTTCCCACGCATGCGCAGTGCATGCAGGAAACCGGCACTTCGGGACGCATTGCGGGTGAGTACACAGAAACATAGAAACATAGAAACTAGGAGCAGGAGTAGGCCATTCGGCCCGTCGAGCCTGCTCCACCATTCAATACGATCATGGCTGATCATCAAATCCAGTACCTGTCCCTGCTTTCCCACACAGAATCCCCATCGAGCCTGCACCGACACATATCCCACCCTATACCCGTAACCCCATGTATTTAATTCCCCCTAACATATCCCATCCTATCCCCGTAACCTCACATATTTAATCCCCCCCTAACACTAAGGGTCAATTTATCATAGCCAAATCAACCTAACCCGCACATTTTTGGACGCACTCACCCGGGAAGGGCCGAATTTTTGGCCCAATGGTTTGGCTGCATTTAAAAAAAAATATTGACTCTTTTGACCAATGTGCTCTCATGCCATCTAGCTTTCGGTTTGGCATCAATGATTGAAATCTATCAGTAACGTGAGCCGATCCTAGCCTGCTACTTACGGTACACTGGTACGACACTGTATGTCAGTCACGCGATGCCTTGCTTTAACAAATCAAAGTTACCAATCCAGTGACTAGCAGAGGGTTTTAATGATGTTTCTTCCTTTAGTGGATGAATTACTATTGCTGTTCAATATTTAAAGATGTAGTTGAACAATAATATTATCATGTAGAGTTAATAAGATGCCCACAGGATAATATTAGGAAGTTGTCTTGTGAAACAGCATTAAGGTGTAACTTAAGACCAGAGACTTGAGCACAAACAATCTAGGCTGACACTCCAGTGCAGTACTGAGGGAGCGCCGCACTGTCAGGGGTGCCGTCTTTCGGATGAGACGTTAAACCCAGTCTGCCCCCTCAGGTGGACATAAAAGATCCCATGGCACTATTTCGAAGAAGAGCAGGGGAGTTCTCCCCGGTGTCCTGGCCAATATTTATCCCTCAATCAGCATCACTAAAACAGATTATCTGGTCATTATCACATTGCTGTTTGTGAGAGCTTGCTGTGCGCAAATTAAATAAATGACCATAATCATTTTTTTTTAGGCATTGGTTGTGGGATAATTATTGCCCATCACACTGGGGAGAGCTCCCCTGCTCTTCCTCAAATAGTGCCGTGGGATCTTTTACGTCCACCTGAGAGGACAGATGGGGCCTCGGTTTAACGTCTCATCCAAAAGACGGCACCTCAGACAGTGCCGCACTCCCTCGGTACTGAACTGGAGTGTCAGCCTAGATTCTGAGCTCAAGTCCCTGAGGTGGGGCTTGAACCCATGACCTTCTGACTCAGGCGAGAGTGCTACTCCCTGAGCCAAGGTTGACGCCTGTTACTGATCATATACTTTCAATCGTAAAATGTTCCTCTACATATTTTATTATTGAGAATCTGTCAAGACCTATAGTGCAGGACACCACCAAGGTGGAAAACGGTAGAAGAGGGCACTAGAATATTGAAAAAGCAGTGATTAGGTAACTCGAAGCCTTAAAGACTTCCAGAGTTAAGAGAAAGTGAAGACTGAGGAGGTAAGGAAGATCCCGGGAGAGAACGAGTTAGAATGGGAGAAAGTGTGATGAGTCCTGATGTTAAAGTAGTGAAATCACACTAAAACAAAATTATATAGGAACGAGTTGCATTAGGTATTAGTTTCATGTGTACTGTTCATAAATACACACACACCAAAGGTTCAGCTAATATTCAGTCACAGATTTGCTGTGTTCCCCCTTAAAGTTGCAGTTATACTGTAATGAGGAATGAACTCTACAGTTAACACTTCGTGCTGGATTATTTTTAAAACCCATGCTTCACATTAATATTAACAAGGCATTTTACCTTTATTTTAAAAAATTGCATATGGGCCAAAAATGTGCATCTCTCCACTTCATAGGAATCTGCTAATGGCAGATATGTGATATTTTAACAAGATAATAAATCTGTAGACTACAATAAAACAGTTTGGTTCTATTGGCCATTTGAACTGCACAGCGCTCTGCGTTAGTAAGATCAGAAGCAGCTGCTGCACCTTATTCCAGATATCATTGTGCCACTTTCTGCACAGCACTCATCATCTGAGTTTAATGTTCGGACTTTAATGTTCATAGTTGGTTTCTCGTATAAAACGTGGAGCTTGGTAAAGCAAAACCAAACCCCCCCGCCCACCCCCCCCCGCAGTAAAGTCTTTCTCCACAGTTAATTAACGTCAAGCTTTTCAACTGTTTTTTCAACCTGTAGTCCGGCATTCTGTGCTCGCCGAGTTTCAGTCTGGTTCATTTGGCAGCACTCTCGGCTCTGAGTCATGAACACTGTGGGTTCAAGCCCTACTCTGGATCTGAAGCCCATAATCTAAGCTAACACTTCAGTGCAGCGCTGAGGGAATGATGTACTGAGGTACTATCTTTCAGATGAGATGTTAAGCAGACACCCCATCTGCCTGTGTAGGTGGGCACAAAAAGATCTCGTGGCACTACTCGAAGAGCAAGTATCCTTACTGTGTACAATTTTGGTCTCCTTACCTAAGGAAGGATATACTTGCCATAGAGGGAGTGCAACGAAGGTTCACAAGATTGATTCCTGGGATGGCGGGACTGTCGTATGAGAAGAGATTGAGTAAACTAGGCCTGTATTCTCTTGAATTCAGAAGAATGAGAGGGGATCTCATTGAAGCATACAAAATTATTACAGGGCTTGATAGGGTGGATGCTGGGAGAATGTTTCCCTTGGCTGGGGAGTCTAGAACCAGGGGCCACAGCCTCAGGATAAAGGATAGGCCATTCAGGACTGAGATGAAAAGAAATTTCTTCACACAGAGGGTGGTGAATCTTTGGAATTCTCTACCCCAGAGGGCTGTGGAGGCTCAGTCATGGGTATATTCAAAATAGAAGTCAATAGATTTCTGACTAGTAAGGGCATCAAGGGATATGGCGATAGGGCCGGTGAATGGAGTTGAGGCAGAAGATCAGCCATGATCTCATTGAATGGCGGAGCAGGCTCGAAGGGCCGAATGGCCTACAACTGCTCCTATTTCTTATGTTCTTATGTTCTTATCCTGGCCTACACTTGTCCCTCAATCCAAAAAGATTAACTGGTTGCGTTTATCTCTTTTTCTGCTTGTGTGGGAGCTTGCTGTGCACAAACTGGCTGCTGCGTTTGCCTACGTTACACTTCAAAAAGTAATTGATTGCAAAGCACTTTGCGACATCAGGAGGATGTAAAAGGCGCTATATAACTATAGACGTAAAAGAACCAGAGGCGACACGAGGAAAAACTGTTTTACGCAACGAGTGGTTAGGATTTGGAATGCGCTGCCTGATAGGGTGGTGGATACAGATTCAATAGTAGCCTTCAAAAGGAAATTGGATAAATACTTGAAGGAGAAAAAATTGCAGGGATATGGGGAAAGAGCAGAGGGAGTGGGACTAACGGGATTGCACTTTGAAAGAGCCGGCACAGACTCGATGGGCCGAATGGCCTCCTTCTGTGCTGTACTATTCTATGATTCTACATACAAAGCAACTTATTTCTTTCATTTATTAAGAATAGTGAGTACATGAGTACACTCCAGATTACAGCTCCTGTGTATAGCCTACTTGCAAGTGAATAATACTCCTTTGGAGTAAGCTGATGTCACAGAGGTGGCTGCCACATTGAAGTTCAAGGTTTCCCGATTTCCCCATAATTCCCAACTAGCAAACTAGGCAGTGGCATCTCACATGGGTCTAAATAGGTGAGCACGGAGCACGTGGCCAAGAGAACGAAGAAACAGCTGAAACACATTTCACAGTAAGTAAATAGACAGGAGTGAGTAATGAAATGAATGACCTACCAATTGTGTTTAGTTCCACTTTGAGGTTATAATTCAATCAAAAGGCTCCGCTGGCATTCATGAACCACTTGAATGATGCACTCACAGTTTATGATATCATCAGGATCTCAAATGAATTACAGCCTTGTAACTTACTCCTGGTGTCCATTATTCTGCATCTATGCTAAAAAAAAAACTTTAAGTCTCTGCACCTGCTTGAGCTGGACATCTCAAACCAATTTACTAAATTCTCTCCAGGTGTAGCAGAAGTTTGATGGGCCTGGGGGTTGCAATGATTGATGTAGGCTTGTCTGGCAGCAGGAGTGAGTTTCTTCCCCTCCTTGAATCGAGGCAGGGATTTCACAAACAGATAGCGACAGAATTTAAATGCAATCCTGACTATCTGGCATCTTCTTCAGCAGATGCTAACGATCCATTTCGTTTGTAAAGGAAAGCGCACACAGCTTAATACTTTGCTGCCCGTTCTGGTGTGAAACAGGCCGCAGCGTAGGCAGTGGCAAGACAAGCCTGCAAGAAAGACAAGTACCCAAAGGTGTAATCAGGCCTAATGCTTACACGAGTCGTACAAGGTAGACGCCCCCCCCACTCCAGCCCAATAAATAACATTGTATTAACTTGCAGGCATATCCAGCCCAGTTGCTGCAGATTATAATGGGATTTTATTAGTTGAGCTCATGACCCAGCTCTACCACTTGTCCATGTCTCCGTGCCCCAAAATGGATTATCCAGTCTCTCTCTCTTCCCCCCCCCCCACCCCCAGTGAGAAAATATACAGCTGTTCCCTGTAACTAAGAACCTTTTAGAGAGACGGCAATTATTCTGCTGAAGTCAGGAAGATGCACACCCTACAGGCCGGTCTGACAGTCGGTCAAGTATGTGAAAGCCCATGCCTCATTCTTGAGTCCAGAAAGGGTTTAGCTAACGTCACTTATGTGCCCCAGCTGCGATTGTGCCGTAAATTGCACGTGTAAAAACTAAGAGCATTCTTGGGTGCATCGGAAGTGAGACTTCTAACAGGTCACAGTCTGAACTAACGGCTGTATGAATTGCCGAAGAATTTATATCTCTTTTTGAACCAGGAAGTTAGTGACAGTTTGATTGTGCATTATCCTGTGGATGACATGTCATAATCACCAGACAATGTTTACATAAAATCTCATTTTTTTCCAACCAGTCGCACAATGGCCTTTGTTTTTTTTTAAACAAAGTCAGATGACAAGGTTCAAGTTTTCCACATAATACATTTTAACCTTGTAACTTCTTGATGGCTTGAGGACAGGGCCGATAAGCCTTGCTTCTTGAGGTAGTGTCAGCCGTGGCTCAGTGGGTCGCAAGGTTGTGGGTTCAAGTCCCGCTCCAGAGACTTGAGCACAATAAATCCAGGCTGACACTCCAGTGCAGTGCTGAGGGAGTGCTGCACTGTCGGAGGTGCCGTCTTTCGGATGAGATGTTAAACCGAAGCCCCGTCTGCTCTCTCAGGTGGATGCAAAAGATCCCGTGACACTATTTCGAAGAAGAGCAGGGGAGTAATCCCTGGTGTCCTGGGCCAATATGTATCCCTCGATCAACATCACAAAAACAGATTATCCGGTCATTATCACATTGCTGTTTGTGGGAGCTTGCTGTGTGCAAATTGGCTGCCGCGTTTCCTACGTTACAACAGTGACTACACTTCTAAAGTACTTTATTGGCTGTAAAGCGCTTTGGGATGTCCTGAGGTCGTGAAAGGCGCTATAGAAATGCAAGTCTTTATCACTGGAATGAGAATTACTAGGATTCATATTTTTTAATTAAATGCTTTTGAACAGTAATTGTTCCGTTAGAGCTTATTAAACAATTTATAACTGAAAAATGTTTATCAATATAAACAAGGATTAAAATGGAAAAAGCTTCTTTTTCAGTACTGGGCTTTCATAGAATCATAGAATCATAGAATGGTTACAGCACGGAAGAAGGCTATTCGGCCCGTCGAGCCTGTGCCGGCTCTCTGCAAGAGCACTTCAGCGAGTCCCACTCCCCCGCCCTTTCCCCATCCCTTTCCTTCAGCTCCCTTTTGAAAACCGTGATTGAGTCTGCCTCCACCACCCTTTCAGGCAGTGCATTCCAGATCATAACCACTCTCTGCGTAAAAAAAGTTTTTTCTTACGTCACCTTTGGTTCTTTTGCCAATCACCTTAACTCTGTGTCCTCTGGTTCTCGACCCTTCTGCCAAAGGGAACAGTTTCTCGCTCTCTACTCTGTCCAGACCCCTCATTATTTTGAACACCTCTATCAAATCTCCTCTCAACCTTCGCTGCTCCAAGGAGAACAACCCCAGCTTCTCCAGCCTATCAACGTAACTGAAGTCCCTCATTCCTGGAATCATTCTCGTAAATTTTTTCTGCACCCTCTCTAAGGCCTTCACATCCTTCCTAAAGTGCGGTGCCCAGAATTGGACACAATACTCCAGTTGAGGCCGAACCAGTGTTTTAGAAAGGTTCATCATAATTTCCATACTTTTGTACTCTATGCCTCTATTCATGAATGTGAGAAGTCGCACAACACCAGGTTATAGTCCAACAGTCTTATTTGAATTCACAAGCTTTCGGAGCGCTGCTCCTTCGTCAGGTGAAGTTGACTATTGGAAAAACTGTTGGACTATAACCTGGTGTTGTGCGACTTCTCACATTTGTCCACCCCAGTCCAACACCGGCATCTCCACATCATGGCTTCTATTCATGAAGCCCAGGATCCCATATGCTTTTTTAACTGCTTTCTCAACCTGCCCTGCCACCTTCAAGGATTTGTGCACATATACCCCCAGGTCTCTCTGTTCATGCACCCCCTTCAGGATTGTACCCTTTAGTTTATATTTCCTCTCCTCATTCTTTCTACCAAAATGTATCATTTCACACCTTTCTGTGTTAAATTTCATCTGCCACGTGTCCGCCCATTCCACCAACCTGTCTATGTTCTCTTGAAGTCTATCACTCTCCTCCTCACTATTCACTATACTTCCAAGTTTTGTGTCATCAACAAATTTTGAAATTATGCCCTGTACACCCAAGTCCAAGTCATTAATATATATCAAGAAAAGCAGTGGTCCAAGAACCGACCCCTGGGGAACACCACTGTACACCTTCCTCCAGTCCGAAAAACAATCGTTCACCACTACTCTCTGTTTCCTATCACTTAGCCAATTTCGTATCCATGCTGCCACTGTCCCTTTTATTCCATGGGCTTCAAATGTGCTGGCAAGCCTATTATGTGGCACTTTGTCGAACGCCTTTTGGAAATCTATGTACACCACGTCAACCGCATTACCCTCATCAACCTTCTCTGTTACCTCATCAAAGAACTCAATCAAGTTAGTATGTTTCTCTGTATGCTGATTTACGTTAGCAACACAAGAACAGGAGGAGGCCATTCAGCCCCTCGAGCCCGTTCCACCATTCAATTAGATTAGGGCTGATCTGTATCTTAACTCCATCTACCCGCCTTGGTTCCGTAACCCTTAATACTCTTGCCTAACAAAAATCTATCAATCCCAGTTTTGAAAATTTCAATTTTCCCTCAGCCTCAACAGCTTTTTGGGGGAGGGAGTTCCTGATTTCCACCACCATTTGTGCAAAGAAGTTCTTCCTGACATCACCCCTGAACGGCCTAGCTCTGATTTTAAGGTTATGCCCCCTTGTTCTGGACTCCCCCACCAGAGGAAATAGTTACTCTCTTTCTACCCTATCAATTCCTTTAAACATCTTAAACACTTTGCTTTCTATTGAAAAGCCCACCGTTCCCAGTACACTTAGGGGAAGGTTTTCATTATGGAGCAAGTAATGGCAGGGCCTGTTAGGGTTTACGATCCTCAAAAATGTGTGCTATCCCAGTGGTTTGAAGGCAGCAATCCCATAAAATAAAATAAATTCTTTAAAATTATATTAATAAGGTCTAAATCTAACATTAATTATACGATACAAAAAGCAAAATACTGTGGATGCTGGAAATCTGAAATAAAAACAGAAAATGCTGGAAATACTCAGCAGGTCAGGCAGCATCTGCGGAGAGAGAAACAGAGTTAACGTTTCAGGTCGATGACCCTTCGTCAGAACTGGAAAAAGTTGGAGATGGAACAGGTTTTTAAGCAAGTGCAGAGGCAGGGAAAGGGGGGAGGGGAGGAAAGAACAAAAGGGAAGGTCTGTGATAGGATGGAGGGCAGGAGAGATTAAATGACAAAAGGGATGATGGTGCGAGGCAAAAGGAGATGGTAATGGGTAATTATATTAGATCTATTTTTCAGCATTAAAGTTCAATAGATTTAAATAAAACGCAGCCATTAACTATGATATAACAGGCACCGCTTATCATCACCTTCGGGTAAAGACCGTTGTGTGATCGCAGTTCTGGCAGTGCTGAGCAGTCTCAGATAAAACGTAACGCTGTATACGCATTCATAGTCACGGCTACTAACCTGAGACACAGGGCTGTGTCAAACAGGAGTGTTTGGCTCATCGTATCACTTTGAACTGAAAGGTTACGGGTTCAGGATCCACTCCAGGATTTGAGAGCAACGCCCATCTGCCTGTTCAGTGGATGTTTGAGACCCCATGGCTATTAAAACTCCAGACTTGAGACTTCAGCACAATTAATCTAGGCAGACACTTCAGTGCAGTACCGAGGGAGTGCTGCACTGTCGAATGAGACCTTAAACCAAGGCCCCGTCTTCCCTCTTAGGCGGTCGTATAAGATCCCATGTCACTATTCGACGAAGAGCAGGGGAGTTCTCCCCGGTGTCCCGGGCCAATATTTATCCCTCAACCAACATCATTAAAACAGATTATCTGGCCATTATCACATTGCTGTTTCTGGGAGCTTGCTGTGCACAGATTGGCTGCCGCGTTTCCCACATTACAACAGTAACTACACTTTGAAAAGTACTTCATTGGCTGTAAAGCACTTTGGGACGTCCTGAGGTTGTGAAAGGCGCTATAGAAATGCAAATCTTTCTTCTTTCTTTCTAATAAGGAACAAATATGGATTTTGTGGAAATGAGTCATCTGAGGAACTTGCTTCTTTATTACAATCAATCTGAAAGATGATTCGGCTGTTCGTAAAGGCAGTTAATTAAAAATAAATAGCAGTTATTGGGCAGCAGCTCCATGCAGTTGCTTAATTGTAAACTTTAGGTAAGTAAGATTTTGTCCGTTCTTGCACAATAAGGAAGCACAGTGCCTATTCATGATTCAATGCCTCTGTCATCTGCAGCAAGGATGATTTGAAAGCAGCTTTTGTTGTTTTTGATTAAAAAGAAGACTGAGTTCAGCAAACACTTACTGGCCCTGAAATTGCACTCAGAGGCTTCCCGCTGTGCGTACGCCGTCGTAGGCCCCGTAAAATCCGGGCCATCGTCAGTGGGGCTGAGACAAAGCTCAACGTAAAACCCCACAGCAAAATTAATTGCTACCCCCTAATAGAAGAGAATGGCAAAGAAAGATTCAATTCTACGCTTCAGTTGGTGGGGGTGGGGGGCATATTGGCAAGAGACAAGGAGAAGGAATATGTACACAATAATCCTGTACAGGCAACATGGGAAGAAGTTATGCTAAACCTTCATAAATCACTGGTTAGGCCTCAGCTGCAGTACTGTGTTCCATTCTGGGCACCACACTTTAGGAAGGACGTCAAGGCCTTGGAGAGGGTGCAGAGGAGATTGACTAGGATGGTACCAGGGATGAGGAATTTTTCAGTTATGTGGAGAGACTGAAGATGCTGGAATTGTTCTCCTTTAGCGCAGAGAAGGTTAAGGGGAGACTTAATAGAGCTGGTCGAAATTATGAAGGGTTTTGATAGAGTAAATAAGGAGAAACTGTTTCCACTGGGTCAGTAACCGGAGGACACAGATTTAAGATAATTGGCAAAAGAATCAGAGGGGAGATGAGGAGAAAGTTTTTCACTCAGCGAGTTGTTGTGACCTGGAACGCGCTGCCTGAAAGGGCGATGGAAGCAGATTCAATCGTGACTTTCCAAAGGAATTGGATATATATTTGAAAGGAAAAATTTACGGAGCTATGGAGATGGAGGAGAGTGGGACTAAAAGAAAGAAAGACTTGCATTTCTATAGCGCCTTTCACAACCACCGGACGTCTCAAAGCACTTTACAGTCAATGAAGTACTTTTTTTTTGAAGTGTAGTCACTGTTGTAATGTGGGAAACGCAGCAGCCAATTTGCGCACAGCAAGCTCCCACAAACAGCAATGTGATAATGACCAGATAATCTGTTTTTGTTATGTTGGTTGAGCGATAAATATTGGCCCCAGGTCACCGGGGATAACTCCCCTGCTCTTCTTCGAAATAGTGGCCATGGGATCTTTTATGTCCACCTGAGAGAGCAGACGGGGCCTCGGTTTAACGTCTCATCCGAAAGACGGCTCCTCCGACAGTGCAGCACTCCCTCAGCACTGCACTGGAGCATCAGCCTAGCTTTATTTGCTCAAGTCCCTGGAGTGGGACTTGAACCCACAACCTTCTGACTCAGAGGCGAGTGTGCTACCCACTGAGCCACAGCTGACTAATTGGATAGCTCTTTCAAAGAGGCACGATGGGCCGAAGCAGAAATGGCTTCGTGCACTGAAAATATTCCACCATTGTGAGTCAGTTGTTATTAAATAATGGGTACTACGCAGCATGTTTGAAAGTACAACCTGTAAAATGGCGAAAATCTGCATTACAAGAAGCGGTGTGATTTATCCTCAATATGCAATATTGTTGAAGGATTGTACGAGAGTGACGCGTTTAAGGGAAACTAAGTATGCTTTCACAGTTATATCCCTTCTCCAAGGTCCAATAAACTGTAACTAAAAAACTTTATCGTTGGCAAACAGTCTAGAAAAGACTTGCATTTATATAGCACCACATTACATCTGTGAGAAACATCTCGAAGCCCTTCACGTGAATCACTTATGTTCGTAACGCAGTCACTGTCATAATGTAGGTAAACACGGCAGGCTGTTTCCGCACAGCAAGATCCCACAAACAGCTGTGTTTCGATTTTTTGGTTGATTGAAGAATGTTGGCAAGGACATCAGGGGAACTCCCTGCTCTTCTTCAAGAAGAGTCTTGGGATCTTCAACATCCTCCAGATGGAGCCTTAGTTGAGTATCTGAACCAAAGGATATCTCTAATTGAAGTATCAGCCCAGATTATGAGTTAAATCTCAAAGTGGGGCACGAACTCACAACCTTTTGGCTCCAAGGCAACAGTGGAGTCAAGCTGACATGTGCTCTGTAAGTAAAACCCCATGTAGTGTGTGGATTAGCTGTTCTAGGCCAATGTTACGTTCCAAACTAAACACTTTCAGAATTAAATCATCTACTGCGTCCACCTACAAAGAGTATGGTATATTCTCACCATTACTGTAATTGCTTTGTAGATCACACAAATTATTTAGTAGGACAGATTGTACCTAGTGCTGGATGGTTATAAAAGGACTTTTGTAACATTTAGTCATGGAACGGTAAAATGCTACAGTGATAACAGTGAACCACCTACGCTTGCCCGTTTTACATGACTTAGCAGTGAGTTAACTGATACTACATAAAAGAGCGAAATTGGCAAAAATACCTCGGTAGACTTAAAATAAGGATTTTGGCTAGTACATCCTGAGATTTGTTTTACTATCACATCATATTTTTTATTAACAACAGTGCGTCTTTTGTGAAAGATGTGCATAATAAAATAAACACATGTCGTACTTCAACTGGCCTCGACCCAAAAGGTTACTGTATTTCCATTGTTTTGATGTGTAGTAACCCTAAATTTCCTGTATGGGTAGAATGGGAACAATGTTCACACGACCTTCCATAGTGCAGAAAATAAGACATAGTTACCATAAGACCACCACGCAGGGGTCTGTTGGCCGCAATCTTGTCTATGAATTAAGTTTGAGATTCAAGCCCTGTTTCAGAGCTCATGGTACATAATCTAGGTTGATACTCCAGTGCAGTACTGAGGGAGTGCTGCATTGTCGGCAGTGCCGTCCCTTCGATGGGACCTTGTCTGCCTGTTCAAGTGGGCATTAAAGACTTGTGGGCACTTTTTTGAAGACGGGTGGGGAGTAATTCCTGGAGACCTGCCAAACAGTGCTCCCTCCACTAAAACCAAGTAATTGGTCATTCATGTCATTGCTGTTTGTGGGACTACTCTGTATGCAGAAGCAGTAACTGCCCAATGTAATTAATTCTATGTTCAGCCCATTGGGAATGTTTCTGAGAGATATGATAAAGTGCCATTTGAATCCAAATTCTATCTTTTACACTGGGTTCTGATTTTATATTTTAATAATGTCGCCAAACCAATTCACTGGTTCAGATCAGGCATGATCTGATTGGATGGGTGGAACAGGCTCGAGGGGCTGAATGGCCCACGTCTGTTCCTATGTTCCAATGGAGCATGAATGTGTTGAATCACAGAATGTGTTAATAGAAATATCCAGGCTGACTTCCACTACTATGTGAAGCAGAGTAAATATTTTACAGTCATAGTCA
The DNA here is from genome assembly GCA_030390025.1 of Squalus acanthias. Classification (NCBI taxonomy): domain Eukaryota; kingdom Metazoa; phylum Chordata; class Chondrichthyes; order Squaliformes; family Squalidae; genus Squalus; species Squalus acanthias. The sequence goes on from JASTWF010000468.1 coordinate 262,760, forward strand.
GAGACCAGTAATTCAACTCTTCTTTATGTTGACACTTTGATGAAGGTGATCCCGGCAGTTCCTTAAGATTTCACATCTCAATGAACCCGAGTCACCCTACAAGGGAGGTTGAAATGCCTGAAAGGTCTTTCAAGTCCCCAAGAAGCAAAAGAGCATCAATTCTTCCTGCCATGGTGCCACAATCCATCATCTGAGGACTCTCAAATGCCTGGAGTATCTTTGGGGGGGATCTGTAGAGCGTAGTGCAGTAAAGAGGTGAGCAGCAGGTTGACACTCAGACACAAGGAGGAGCATCTGGAACAGCTGCATCTTTGGGCGGCAGTTTTAACCTAGACGAGGTTTTTCTATTTTGACCAAGGACCTATAAAGGCAAGACATCGACTATACACCGTAGAGGTGATGAACTCTCTCTACCTCAAGCAAACAACAAAGCAGATTCGATCAAACTAATATATCTTCAGATTCAGACTAAAACCAGGTTAAGTAGTCCACATCCCTTGGGAGATTGATGGACCACATACTGAAAGGTATCTTTGTGCATGTGTACAGCTTTACAAGTCATTTTGGTCATCCTTATGGAGAATGGATTTATGATTTCCAAGCACATATTGTACAGAGGAAATCCTCCCTATTGTGACAACTGGTCATTCATCTCATTGCTGTTCCTGGGCCTTTGCGGTGTGCAACATGGCTGCCGTGTTTGGCCCTGTAAACCCTGTCAATAATTCTCCGTGCGTGAAGGACTTTGGGGTCTTTCTGAGCAATGTGATTCCGTAAATGCCGGTTCATCCTTCCTATATCTAAAGACAACACGCGTTGTGGCAAAACATAATTTGTGTACGCTGTTTGAAATCCCCAGGATGTCCAGAATGCAGGGATACGGGGAAAGGAGCAGGGGGGAGTGGGACTAATTGGAGAGCTCTACCAAAGGGCTGGCGCAGGCACGATGGGCCAAATGACCTCCTTCTGTGCTGTGTGGTTCTGTGATGCTAAATGTTTCACACCACTTATTTCTAATTAATATTTGGGAAGCTTCTGCCCCCACTGTGTTCTAAAGAATGGCCATTAGCCAAATATGCGGGGGCACTTCTACGATTTTGAATGTTGGAACAATGCAAGTAGTGTGACTTAACGTCTGTGCATAGTGTTATATTGGCTTTCTGTATCTGTTATCTGTTTGACTGTCAGAGCAGGACCCAGGATAACTTATAAACATGCATTTATAGGGTATCCTGTTAAAATATTTCTAATAATACAGTAAATTTGTATAACCTTGATCTGCATCCCCCACATTTACTTCCAAAGGAAGTTTTATCTCAATCATAACACAAGAACTTTTCAAATCCTTTATGCCAAGGACCCGTGCTGTTGTTGTATCCACTGCTTACTAATAGGTTATTTCCTGTGCGTCTGTGTCATAACTAAGATTTTCCTTCTTTTATTTTCAGTCTGCTTCAGTTGGTTGATTCAGTAACAACAACACCTTGCATTTATATAGCGCCTTCAACGTCGTAAAACGTCCCACGGCGCTTCACAGGAGCCACGTAAGGAGATATTAGGGCAGGTGACCAAAAAGCTCGGGCAAAGAGGTAGGTTTTAAGGAGCATCTTAAAGGAGGAGAGAGAGGTAGAGAGGCGGAGAGGTTTAGGGAGGGAATTCCAGAGCTTAGGGTCCAGGCAGCTGAAGGCACGGCCGCCAATGGTGGAGCGATTAAAATCAGGGTTGTGCAAGAGGTCAGTAGATTCAGTGTATTGTAGAGGCGGTGCCTTTCAGCACATGCTCAGATGGTTCAGGGAGACGTGAACGATCCCGTCAAGGAAGAGCAGAGTTCTTGCAGTGTCCTGGTCAGCATTTGTCCCTCAGCCAAAAACCAATTAACTGATACCTTTGTCTCATTTGCTGTCGGTGGGATCTTTCCGAAGAAGGGAATAAATTCAAACCAGCTGGATACATTACTTGAAAAGAATAGGGAAGGTCGAACTAGGGGGTATAATTATAAAAAGCAAAGAGTTAGATTAGATGGTAGGAAGCATTTCTTTTCAGTGAGAGTCATCGACATAGAATCATAGGCTGCGATTTCCCTACCTCAGCAGGTCCGGTGTGGCCAGGGTTGGTGACGGGTCCTGACCTCGCTGCCGGCTCCAGCCCACTCTGTAGAATGATTTTACTCTGATTGGGCTTGTTAAGCCCGCCCAGCGCGTTTCCCGTCCAATTGAAGGAAGTGGGTCTGATGACGTCACTTGATGACACGCCATCAGCCGGTTTCCTTAAAGGGACCATGCCCAAATTGATTTTGACAGTTGTGCTGTCAGTGTTCTACAGCATTGAGGTGCTGCAAACACTGACAATCACTGCACAGAGGTGCAGAGCTGCAGACAGGCTCTCGCATGACTCCCTCCTTATGCTTATGGAGGGAGTCACAGCACGCAGGGAGGTCCTCTTCCCTTCCAATGGGCGGAAGAGACCTCCCCAGGAGATCTGGTTGCACATTGCACAGGAGGACACAAGCAGGGATGTCGTCAGGAGGACCAGGCTGCAGTGGCGCAAACCTTTCAATGATCTCAGTAGATCACAAAACGTTACTGCAAAGCCACATTCAACCTCATCCTGCTGTGCCACTCATCACATCCCCATCACTCTGCCTTCCATACCCTACTCCTGCACATCTTTACTCACACCAACTTACCTTGCACCTCCACCCATCCCTCTCTATCTATATTATCACTTCTCCATCTCACTAGCCACCCATCACACTCACCCTCATCCTAGTCCAATCATACCAACTAACAACACAAAAAAAGTAGGCACTTGTGTGTTTTATTCAATGTTCATGTGCAGTTTCTGTTAATGTGGTGTCAAACATTGAAACCTTTATTTTCAACACTTTGCGTTCTTGGACAGGTTTGTGTGCACCTTTGGAAGTGGCTTAGTTAGTTGCAGTGAATGGTGAGACATCACGGTACCCCCCGCAATGGTGATGAGTGTGAAAGGAATGGCTTGGGCATTGTAGGGATGCCTTATGGTGTTGGTGTGGACTGGTGCCAACCTGGCGCATCATGTGGCAGCCAGGGTGTACAGCGTTAAGTGAAGTAAATCTGGCCATGGTGAGGCCATCCCTGGCCTCCCGGGCAGCAATGTGATCGGGTGCTGATGCCCCCTGTCCTGTGCAGCATCAGTTGATTGTGGAGAAGGTTGGTGTTGTTGTTGGTGTGCCTGGTGCTGCTGGTGTTGGGGCTGATCGTGGTGGGATTCTGAGGACCAAAGTGAGATAGTTTCAAGGACACCGATGCTGATGGAATAGATGGCCCGTGAACATAAGATGACAGAAGTGATCTGTCAGTGGTGAGAGAGGTTGTTCCAATGAGGTGACACTGGATACAGAGTTTACTCCAAACACTTGCAACCTGCATAAAGCTCAATCTGTCTTCCAAATGCAGTAAGCAACAGCTTCTGAGCTTGGAAAGTGAACAGCTGTGAGATGGGAGTTTTTATAGCACATTTGCAGCTGTCAAGTAATGAGATGATTCCATGGCCATTCAACTCCCGACCTGCTTACCTGACGTGATCCCCGAGCAGCGTGGGCGACCTCATAAAATTTGAAGGTGAGCTCAAAATACTTTTTAAGTGGCTCTTAACAAGTTCATAATGAGCTAAATTGCCTCCCCCGCCACTGTGTGGCGGGTCTGTTCAGCATTGACAGACCCGACATCTGGAAAGGTCGTGTGGTGGCGGGTTGACAGCGGGTTCCTGACCCGCTGTCCAGAAAAAATTTTCCCCACCCAACCCGCCACCAAAAGCGCCCACTGATCCCCCCAACAAATTCCCCCCATAGAATAGTTACAGCACAGAAGGAGGCCTGTAAGTAGTTGTTGATCCCTTTAAATAGCGCTGGCGTGGGGTTCTTCCTGCCGCTTAACGCGTGATCAGCTGTGCGAAGTTAAGGGAGGGTGTTGGCTGGAGCGTTGAGTTCCAAAATGGCACCACTGACGTCAAATCAGCGTTGCACACCTATTGACATCTTGATCTGCCGACTCTGCATACGTCCGGTGGACGTTTGCTGAGTGTGCGCTAATGCCCTCACCAAGATGGCGTCCGGCGCGATTCACGGCAGAAATGTGCACGCGAGCATTTTTGGTTCCCGAAGAGCAATCATAGCGCCCAAACATTGGGCATCGCCGAATCCAATTTCACACCCATTAAGTTATAAAAGGTAGGTTATGGGGTAGCAGGGAATAGAGAAACCCAAAAGTACACTTCAAAAGTATTTAATTGGCTGTAAAAAGTTTGGGACGTCCTGAGGTCATGAATGACATACTTTTGAAATGTAGACACTGTTGTAATGTAGGAAACGTGGCAGCCAATTTGCACACAGCAAGCTCCCATAAACAGCAATGTGAAAATGACCAGATAATCTGTTTTTTAGTGATGGGTATTGATGGATAAATATTGGCCAGGACACCAGAACTACCTTGCTCTTCTTCAAAATAGTGCCATGGGTTCTTTTATGGTCATCTGAGAGAGCAGACAGGGCTTCGGTTGAACGTCTCATCTGAAAGACAACGCCTCCGGCAGTGCAGCACTCCCTCAGCACTGCACTGGCGTGTCAGCCTAGATTTTGTGCAGGGCTAGCGACTGGAACCCACAACCTTTCTGATCCAAAGTGCGAGAGTGCTACCCACTGAGCCACGGCTAACACCTAATAAATAACTCGTCAGACAGGAAAGCAAACTTTAATTCAGATAATCATGTAATCCTGTACTTGTAATCATGCAATCCCGCTTCCTGTGTCAATGGGACTATTATGAGAGAAGACGAAGGAATTGTGTTGTTTGGCACCAGTATAATTTTCTTCAGGCACTCTCGACTCTCAGCAGTACCTCTCGGTATTCTGAAACCACTGAGTTGCTATACTGCACCTTCTGCATTTAATTTCTTCTGTCTCTCGAATTAAGTTATGCCTAGGCGCCAATAATAACTAATGGCCCCTGTGTGAATACATGTCAGCGTGAAGTGCACTAATATCTCAACGAGCAAATGTGGAGCGAATATATAATCAAGGACAGGTTGGAGAAGCTGGATTTGTTTTCATTGGAGCAAAGGAGGTTGCAGGGTGATTTGATTGAGGTGTACAAGATTATGACGGGTTTGGATAGGCTAGACGGGGAAAGGCTGTTCCCACTAGTTAATGGTACAAGGACTAGAGGACACAGATCTAAGGTTTTGGGCAAGAGATACAGGGGGAACGTGAGGAAAAACTTTTTTTACGCAGGGAGTGGTGAGGACCTGGAATTCGCTGCCGCCGGAAGTGGTGGAAGTGGAGACACTCAATGTTTTCAAGGGGAGACTGGATAGGCACTTGAGGGAAATAAACTTGCAGGGCTACGGGGATAGAGCGGGGGAATGGGACTGACTGGGTTGCTCTGCAGAGAGCCGGCACGGACTCGATGGGCCGAATGGCCTCCTTCTGTGCCATTATGACTCTGTAGGGCGGAACTGTGCGAAACCAGTGACTAGTGTCGCCAAACATTTCCCAAATATTGAATGCTGCTGTTTCGTAACACAAGTTACATCAGCAAGGCATAGCGAAGGTGAAGGAGAAAACAGTATACGCTTTTGTGATCATTAGAGATGAGTCCAATGGGAAGGGGGAATTCCCTTTGTCCCTTGACTCTTCCTTTGAACTGTGGCCTCTCCTTCTCGGCATCTAAGTTAGTCAATCTCTGAAGGGAATCACAAGTATTTTCTAGATCGGCCCTTTGCTGTTTCCTTTGTAACTTCAGAGTACAACTGTAAAAACAGGCACCAAACCAGAGATCTGTCAAAACTTACATTCTCTTTACAATTTGTTGTTTTACCCAATAGCCTAAGAGAGCAGTGCAACTACAGACAGTAGACGGATAGTGAATGTGACCCTGCTTTGGCCCTAGTAGAAATAACAGCAGCCAGTAACTTGTTCTATAGACGAACACAACTTAACCCATTGGGAACCACATCAAGTTGCCACTTCCTTTATTTAGACAGCGTATTTTTAGAGAAAAAAACCTGACCGTATGTTAAAACAGTTTAGCAAAGGGGAAAAGAGAACCTTTTAAGTTGCTTTCGTGCATGATGCGCGCCAACTGAGTGCTGCTGTGTTTAGCCAACAGAAAGGCTGGTACAAGGGCGATTTCTTTCCTCCTGAGTTGAGATATTCTTAATTAAGAGAAAGAAAAAAAGACTTACATTTCTATCGCACCTTTCATGACCACCAGATGTCCCAAAGCGCTTTACAGCCAATGACGTACGTTTTGAAGTGTAGTCACTGTTGTAATGTAGGAAACACAGCAGCCAATTTGGTCCCACAAACAGCAATGTGATAATGACCAGGTAATCTGTTTTTTTAGTGATGTTGATTGAGGGATAAATATTGGCCCCAGGACACCGGGGAGAACTCCCCTGCTCTTCTTCGAAATAGTGCCGTGGGATCTTTTACATCCACCTGAGAGAGCGGACGGGGCCTCAGTTTAACATTTCATCCAAAAGATGGCACCTCCGACAGTGCGGCACTGGAGTGTCAGCTTGGTTTTTTTGTGCTCAAGTCTCTGGAGTGGGACTTGAACCCACAACCTTCATGACTCAGAGGTGAGGGTGCTACCCACTGAGTCACGGCTGACACACGAGCTGACAATAATTATTACAAGTCTGGCGAACAGTAGTGGTGAGATGACAGAAGCTGGGCTTGTTCTCCCTAGAGCATAGCAGGTGAAGAGGAGATTTAATGGAGGCGTTCAAAATGTTAAAGTGTTTTGAGAGAGTAAATAAGAAGAAACTGTTTCCAGTGGCAGGAGGGTCGGTAACCAGAGGACACAGATTTAAGGTGATTGGCAAAAGAACCAGAGGGGAGAGGAGGAGAATTTTTTTTGCAGCGAGTTGTTGTGATCTGGAACGCGCTGCCTGAAAGGGTGGTGGAAGCAGATTCAATAATAACTTTCAAAAGGCAATTGTATAAATACTTGCAGTGCTATGGGGAAAGAGCAGGGGGAGAGGGATTAATTGGAGAGCTCTTTCAAAGAGCTGGCACAGGCACGATGGGCCGAATGGTCGCTTTCTGTGCTGTAAGATTCTGTGATTCTATGAATCTGAAGCAAACACCTTGGCCTGGAAATGAGTTTAGGCCGGTCTGCAAGCTTGTAATAAGTGCAGGGGAACGATCCCAATGCCCAAAGACAGAGGCCCAAGGATGGCGAGGAATTGGTCCTCAGGAACCATCTAAATAATTACGGCGCGATGCTGGCGCCTGACGCACCTCCACAGGCAGCTCACCCGACTGAAGAATCGAATTTCGGGCCTCCTGCCTCGCTGGCAGTGTCCCTCAGGTCAGTCCTGGGAGGGTGGGGGGTGCGGGGGGGAAGACAGAAAAGAAAGGAAAGACAGACTTGCATTTCTGCAGCACCTTTCACGACCACCGGACATCACAAAGCGCTTTACAGCCAATGAAGTACTTTTTGAAGCGTAGTCACTGATGTAATGTGGGAAACACTGCAGCCAATTTCCACACAGCAAGATCCCACAAACAGTCTGTTTTTTGTGATGTTGGTCGAGAGATAAATATTGGCCCAGGACACCGGGGATAACTTCCCTGCTCTTCTTCGAAATGGTGGCCGTGGGATCTTTTACGTCTCATCCGAAAGACGGCACCTCCGACAGTGCAGCACTCCCTCAGTGTCAGCCTGGAATCATGTGCTCAAGTCTCTAGATTGAACCCACCAACCTTCTGACTCAGAGGCGAGGGTGCTGCCCACTGAGCCACGGCTGACAGTAGGAAGAGGGGCTGATCGCGGCCGTCGGCAGACATCAGGAGTGCTTTGGAGCTGGGAGGAGCGCTCCTGGTCCTCTTGCCTCTACATCCTGGCTCCTGACTGGGCCACATCCACATCCAGCAGGCCCGGTACCTGTGCTGCTCAGTGCAGCCCAAGTACCCAGAGGGGCTCCTAAAACAGGCTTCAGGCCTCTCATTAGCGACTTTGTGTTGTTTTCTTTTTAGGCGTCCTTGGGGCCCGGGGCATTGGGCCCTGAAATTGGGCCTCATTGACTGGGGTTCAATCTAAGCTATGCAACAAACCCGGCAATTATGTACAAGAAACTTGGGTTAAAAGGCTTCATGTTCGAAGGAGAAAGTCTTTATCCGTGATCTTGAAGTATTGCACCGTGAGGAGTTTCATTTGAGGACTGAGAAAGATGAGAAGGACTTATTCCCATAAGGATATTCTTGCACCTGTACAACCCCACTTCTTCCCATCAATCATGAAACACTTCCTCCTCACCCTTCAAATTCCAGCCCCTGTTAAACCGCTTTGTTTATGTAACATGGTGGTTTTAATAGTAGCCAGGCAAGGAGAGGTTGCAAAAATAAAATGAAACATGGCCTGTAGCCCTCACATTCCTCTATGTAGGTAAATAAGGCGCTTTCACTTCCATATCCCTGTATGGAACTTATCCGGCTATTGAGGAAGTTATTGCAAAGAACTTGCATTTGTATGTTATCTGTTTCACTCTCGCGGCAACCCAAAGCCGATGAACATCTCTTGAAGTGTAGTCACTGTTGCTATGCGGACAAATGAGGCAGGCAAATTGTGCACAGCAAGGTCCCACAAACAGCAAATGAAATAAATGACTTGTTAATCTGTTTTTGTTGAGGGATAAATATTTGCCCAAAGTTCCCTGTTCTTCTTCAAATAGCGCTATGGGGTTTATTTTTTTACACCCCCTTGAACGGATAGACAGGGCCTCAGTTTAACAGCTCAGCCAATGATACTGGAGTCCATCAGAGGTGCACCGAAGCATCAGCTGAGATTATGGGCTCAAATCCTGCAGTAGAATTCGGACTTTCAACCTTTTGATTCTTCTTCTCTTCTTCTTCTTCTTAGGCAGTCCCTCGGAGCCAAGGATGACTTGCTTCCACACTAAAAATGAGTTCTCAGGTGACTGATGAGTCCAATGCGGGACCTACAGTCTCTGTCACAGGTGGGGCAGACGGTGGTTGAAGGGGCGGGTGGGTGGGGTTCTTGGGTTGACGTGCGCTCCTTCCGCTGCCTGTGCTTGGCTTCCGCTTGCTCCCGGCGAAGAGACTCGAGGTGTTTGGCGCCTTCCCAGATGCTTCTCCTCCACTTTGTGCAGTCTTGGGCCAGGGATTCCCAGGTGTCAGTGGGGATGTTGCACTTTTTCAAGGAGGCTTTGAGGGTGTCCTTGAAGCGTTTCCTCTGCCCACCTGGGGCTCTCTTGCCGTGTTGGAGCTCCGAATAGAGCGCTTGTTTTGGGAGTCTTGTATCGGGCATTCGGACGATGTGGCCCATCCATCGGAGTTGGCCCGTCCATCAGATTGCTGCCAAACTGACACTTGGAACTTCAAAGCAATAGTTCAAGAAGGATTTTCAAACAGCTGCAATAGTGTAACCAGCAACCACTTATGTAAGTGCAGTTGATTTTGATAAAAGGATTTATTGTTAATTTCTTTTGCCCCAAAAACTTATGCAGTCACCTGAGGGTGAAATCACGTCACTACCTCACAGGGGTAGCTGAACGCTTCAGTCACTTAGCTCGGCAGTAGCCATCTTTCAAATTCTCATCCTGGTTTTCAAATCCCTCCGTGGCCTCGCCCCTTGTCTATCTCTGTAACCTCCTCCAGCCCCACAACCCTTCGAGATCTCTGCGCTCCTCCAATTCTGGCCTCTTGCACATCCCCAATTTCCTTCGCCCCACCATTGGCGGCCGTGGCTTCAGCTGCCCAGGCCCTGAGCTCTGGAATCCCCTCCCTAAACCTCTCCGCCTCTCTACCTCTCTCTCCTCCTTGAAGGAGCTCTTTAAAACCTACCTCTTTGACCAAGCTTTTGGCCACCTGCCCTAATATGTCCTTATGTGGCTCGGTGTAAAAATGTGTCTCATGACGCTCCTGTGAAACGTTTTACTGCATTAAATGAGCTTTATAAATGCTGGTTGTTATTGGTGTTGTTTTTTGAGGTGTCAGTTTGGCTCAGTTGGTAACACTCCAGCTGCAGATCAGGAAGTCCTAGTTCCAGCCTTGCCTCAGGACTTGAGCCTATTGCTGCATTGTCAGCATCTGTATCTTTTGGATGAGAGGTTAAACCTTTCCAGATAAGCCTTATCTGTCTGTTCAAGTGGACGTGAAGATCCCGTGGCAATACTTGAAGAAGCGCATGGAGTTTTTTCCTCGTCCTGCTCAACGTTCTTCCCTGAACCAACACCACTGATAACAGATCATTTGATCATCCATTTGTCGCCTGTGGGATCCTGCTTTGCGCACATTGTCTGCCGCACTTACCTACGCAGCGACAGCGGCTGCACTTCAGCAGTGAATTCATTGGCTAGGAAACATTGCGGGACATTCTGAGAACGTGACAGGCAACGTGAGAGGCAAGATCCTCTCTCTATCCATGCCTTCAGTCTGGTAAACATCTCAAACAGAAATACCTGCAGCCTTGTACTTACTGCAACAACTTGCATTTAAATAGCGCCTTCAATGATGGACACCCTTCAAGCTCTATGGGCCTATTCAAAGAGATCATATAATGTCGCTGGGTCAAAATCCTGGAACTCCCTCCCTAACAGCACTGTGGGAGCACCTTCACCACACGGACTGCAGCGGTTCAAGAAGGCGGATCACCACCACCTTCTCAAGGGCAATTAGGGATGGGCAATAAATGCCAGCAACGCCCACATCCCATAAACGAATTTAAAAAAAAGAATTGGCCCTATACATTTTTTTTAAAATGGTTATGTGATACAAACTAGTTTTCGGTATTGTCCTGTAACCCTCCCAAGGCACTTCACAGGAGCCGAATCAGACAAAATAATTTGTCACCGAGCCAAAGAAGGCAACCTTAGGACAGGTGACCAAAAGCTTGGTCAAAGAGGTAGGTTTTAAGGAGCGTCTTAAAGGAGGAAAGAGAGAGGTGGAGAGGCGGAGAAGTTTAGGGAGGGATTTCCAGAACTTAAGGCCTGGACGGCTGCCGATATTAGTGAACAAATGTTTAACACGCTCATGTGACGTTCCACTGCCTCGGGATTTCACTCGAGGCGTAGAGCCGTTTATATTTAACACCTGCGTTGAAATAGTGAGGCAGAAAGTATACGCGTTCATCCTAGGCTGACTGCCTAAGTGAATCTAATTTTAACCCCAGTGACCTCCGACATCGCTCGAAGAGACTACTTGCTGTTGTATGTGAAATAATGGACAATGCGGAAAACTAGTTTGTATCACGTAACCTTTCATTTAAAAAGGTATTGGACTCATTCTTGAACCAATCGTCATTACATGAGCTCTTTGAATAGGCCCATACAGCTTGAAGGGTGTCCATCATAGGAACTTAAAGAGCACTATCTATCCATAAAATAAAACATTACAGATGTTTTGTAGCTCTATTATTTATAGGTTTGAAGCAGTCCTTAGGGAGACTGCACTTGAACCGTAACATCTCCACAGAATTTTAGCGCAGAAGCAAATTAAACGTGTGATTTACCACAGTAAACGGAGGTTTTAAAAGACTGTAAAAGGTCACATATTTATACCTTTATTCAACACAAAGGTTTGAAAGTGGTTCTGTAATTGGCCTCTCCGTAATGTTCATGCTCTCTTGAATAGTCCATATAATTTTCATAAATATATCAGAGAGCAAAAGGGTCTTCAAGCACAGCGTTCCAACTGATTACTATATAGCCAAGAACGCATGGTGCAAAGACATCCGAGAAGGCACCTATGAGACCAGTCGCATTGCTGACACTCAATGTAAACGCCAGCTGAGGAACTCGCCTGAAAAACCAAGAACCCCAATCTGCTGTATCCGGGATCCACTGTTCAATCTGCGGTCGCCCATTCCCAGCAAAAATAGGTCTCATCAGCCATCAATAAACTCGCTGCAAAAAAATGAGACGACTGTAATGACTTCGATAACTTAATGAGAGCCTTGTACCCAAGTTTGCCGATGACACAAAGATTGGTGGCACAGTAATTAATGCAGACGGGAGCATAAACTTACAAAGAGATTTCGAGAGAGTGGGCAGAAACTGTGGCAGATGGATTTCAACGCAGGTAAGTGTGATGTCATCCATTTTTGGACCAAAAACGGATAGGTCGGATCGTACTGTTTAAATGGTGAAAATCTAGGAACAGTGGAGCTCCAAGGAGATTTAAGGGTTCATACACACAGATCACTAAAATGTAGTCGTCAGGTGCAAAAAATAATCAAAAGGTCTAATGGAATAGAGGGCTAGAATATAAAGGGGAGGAAGTTTTGCTGCAGCTATACAAAGCCCTGGTTAGACCACATCTGGAGTTGTGGGCAGTTCTGGGCACCGCAACGTAGAAAGGAAATATTGGCCTTGGAAGGAGCGCAGCGCAGATTCACCAGAATGTTACCAGGGCTCCAAGGGTCAGATTATGAGGAGCAATTACATAAACTGAGCTGTATTCCCTGGAATATAGAAGATGAAAGAGTGATTTGATTGAGGTTTTTCGGATTTTGAAAGGAATCGATAGGGTAGATCGAGAGAAACTTTTCCCGCTGGTCGGGGAGTCTAGGACAAGGGGACAGAACCTTAAAATTGGAGCCAGGCCATTCAGGAGAGAAGTTAGGAAACACTTCTTCACACAGAGGCTGGTGGAAGTGTGGAACTCTCTCCTACAAAAAGCAGAAGATGCTAGCTCAATTAATCATTTTAAATCTGAGATTGGTAGATTTTTGCCAACCAAGGGTATTAAGGGATTATGGAGTCAAGGCGCGAGGATGAAATTAGGATACAGATCAGCCACGATCTCATTGAATGGAGGAACAGGCTCGAGGGGCGGAATGGCCTCCTCCTGTTCCTATTCCGGCTGTTTCCTTCGGTATCTCAGGACGAACAATGATGGTTGGGCAACACGGTGGCATAGTGGTTAGCACTGTTGCCTCACAGCGCCAGGGACCCGGGTTTGAATCCGGCCTCGGGTGACTGTCTGTGTGGAGTTTGCACATTCTCCCCGTGCCTGCGTGGGTTTCCTCCGGGTGCTCCGGTTTCCTCCCACAGTCCAAAGATGTGCGAGTTAGGTTGATTTGGCTATGATAAATTGACCCTTAGTGTTAGGGGGATTAAATACGTGGGGTTACGGGGATAGGGTGGGATATGTGTCGGTGCAGGCTCGATGGGCCGAAATGGCCTCTATCTGCACTGTGGGGATTCTGTGATTCTGTGATTATTTCGTGATCTAAATGAATGCTGATTGAGTGAGCGTGCAACAGCAGAAATCTCTCCCACCAAATTGGCTGACTTCTCCTGTTGACAGTTTGTAAAGTAAAAATGTCACTCTCTCTCTGTTTAAACACAGGGGCCGAGAAAATGGCTCACGCCTGGTCCCGTACAAAGCCGCGCGCGATTAAAGAGGCCTGTGACAGGACCACTCCCGCTCCACTCGGCTCCAACAATAAGGTAAGTAAAAAAAAGAATTAAAACGTACCTTTCGGGTGGAAGCCTTCAGGGATCCCTCGCTTGGGCACCAAGCGCCTGGGCATGCTGCAGTCACGCGCAATCCAAATTTGTAAAGGGGCCTCAAAAAGACGTTAGGCCCACTATATGCGCATGTAAAGGGACTCGTGCCCATTTCGGGTGCATACCCCCCGACGCCTATGGAAGAGCTTTAACCCAGTGACAACAAGCGAGAGTCTACCCACCGCCCCTTGACATTCAACGGCATTACCATCGCCAAATCCCCCACCATCAACATCCTGGGGGTCACCACTGACCAGAAACTTAACTGGACCAGCCACATAAATACTGTGGCTACAAGAGCAGGTCAGAGGCTGGGTATTCTGTGACGAGTGTCTCACCTCCTGACTCCCCGAAGTCTTCCACCATCTACAAGGCACAAGTAAGGAGTGTGATGGAATACTCTCCACTTGCCTGGATGAGTGCAGCTCCAACAACACTCAAGAAGCTTGACACCATCCAGGACAAATCAGCCCTCTCGATTGGCACCCCATCCACCAGCTTAAACATTCACTCCCTTCACCACCGGCGTACGATGGCTGCAGTGTGTACCATCTACAAGATGCACTGCAGCAACTCGCCAAGGCTCCTTCGACAGCAGCTCCCAAACCCGCGACCTCTTCCACCCAGAAGGACAAGGGCAGCAGACGCATGGGAACACCACCACCTCCAAGTTCCCCTCCAAGTCACACACCATCCTGACTTGGAAATATATCGGCCGTTCCTTCATCGTCGCTGGGTCAAAATCCTGGAACTCCCTCCCTAACAGCACTGTGGGAGTACCTTCACCACACGGACTGCAGCGGTTCAAGAAGGCGGCTCACCACCACCTTCTCCAGGGCAACTAGGGATAGGCAATAAATGCTGGGCCTTGCCAGCGACGCCCACATCATATGAATGAATTTAAAAATATAACCAATATGGCGGGTGGCGCCCTTCTTCTGCAAAAGAACCGCACGCACGATATTGGACTCTGGCACCCACGACTGTAAAATGGACACAACACAATTCAATTTCTAGGCCAGAGTGTCAGTGTCCCATCAACTAGTTTTGTGTAAATAATTTGAGATACGGCAACGATTTGTTACATCTAATCAGGATGGATAGGTTGGAGTAACACTATAAATTTTCAATTTCAGACTGAGAATTAATATATAAGGACAGTGAAGCGTGGAATCACATAGAAGAAACGAGTGTAGGGAAACACGGCAGCCAATTTGCATACAGCAAAGTTCCACAAATCACAATGTGATAATAACCAGATAATCTGTTGTTGGTGTTGTTGGTTGAGGAATAAATATTGGCCGGGATACTGGGGAGCACTCACCTGTTCTCCTTCAAATAGTGCCACACAACATTTTACATCTTGGTTAACAGGGCCTCGGTTTAACGTCTCATCCAAAAGATGGCACCTCCGGCAGTACAGCGCTCCCTCAGTACTGCCCCTCCGACAGTGCAGCGCTCCCTCAGTACTGCCCCTCCGACAGTGCAGCGCTCCCTCAGTACTGCCCCTCCGACAGTGCGGCACTCCCTCAGTACTGCCCCTCCGACAGTGCGGCACTCCCTCAGTACTGCCCCTCCGACAGTGCGGCACTCCCTCAGTACTGGCCCACCGACAGTGCAGCGCTCCCTCAGTACTGCCCCTCCGACAGTGCGGCACTCCCTCAGTACTGCCCCTCCGACAGTGCGGCACTCCCTCAGTACTGCCCCTCCGACAGTGCGGCACTCCCTCAGTACTGCCCCTCCGACAGTGCGGCACTCCCTCAGTACTGGCCCACCGACAGTGCAGCGCTCCCTCAGTACTGCCCCTCCGACAGTGCAGCGCTCCCTCAGGCTCTGCATCTGAATGCATGTAGCATTCGAAACAAAACAGATGAACTGATAGCGCAAATAGAAATAAATAAGTACGATCTGATAGCCATTACAGAAACATGACTGCAGGATGACATAGATTGGGACCTGAATATTGAAGGGTCCATGACATTAAGGAAGGACAGGAAGCTAGGAAAAGGTGGAGGGGTGGCTCTGTTAATTAATGATGGAATTAGCACAATAGAGAGGGATGACCTAAGTTCAGGAAACCAGGATGTAGAAGCGGTTTGGGTAGAGATGAGAAATGATAAAGGCAAGAAGTCACTTGTGGGAGTGGTGTACAGGGCCCCTAACAGTAACCACATGGTAGGATGGAGTATAAAGGAAGAAATAATGGGAGCTCGTCAGAAAGGTACGGCAATAATCATGGGGGATTTTAATCTACATATAGGGCTGGATTTTCATTGACCCGTGGAGGCGGGTTTGGAGGCGTGTGGGGGGTTAAAATTGCGAAAACTGGCGGGTGGGCACATGTCCGCCTCCATCCCGCCTCCACGCAATTTTCATTAAATCGTGTCTGCTGGTCCCGACTCTTAGAGGCGGGATAGGCTGTTAAGGCCCTTAACAAGCGCTAAATTGCCTCTATAATGCCATTTTGAAAGGCCTTTGTGATTTTAACCCTTTTTCTACGTGAAGCACGCCTGTTCTGAACCACGATTGTGAAACCTGACGGGAGCACATTTGGATTGCTGACGCTGGCTGGCAGGCAGGCAGGCAGGCAGGCTGGCTGGCTATGGGGATGCATATATGGATGGCTATGTGGATGGATGCATATATGGATGGAGAGGAGACATATCTGGGAGTGGTGATGTAAAAATATCTGGGAGCAGACTTAGGGCTGCTGCTGCTCATTTTGCATCCAGGTCCTCTCACAGCAAAGGCCAGGCAGTCTCTGAAGACCTTCAATGCAGCAGCAATGATGACATCATCAGAAGTGACTTTCAGACTGAAAACACTAATTGGTTCATGGGTTCCCACATGCTGGAACTCAATTGCCCAATTAGGTGAAAATTGCATCAATCTCCCACATCCAATTGCAGTCGGGTGGATAACACGAAAAATGGATGACACGACCCCAACCCGCCCCAGTATCAAAATCCAGCCCATAGACTGGAAAAATCAGATGGGCAAAGGTCGCATAGATGAGGAGTTCATAGAAGATTTTCGGGATAGTTTCTTACAACAGCACATTCTGGAGCCAACTAGAGAGCAGGCTATACTGGACCTGGTATTGTGCAACGAGATAGGATTAATTAATGACCTCATAGTGAAGGCGCCCCTAGGTAGCAGCAATCATAATATGATTGAATTTTACATTCAGTTTGAGGGAGAAAAGAGTGGGTCCAAGACTAGTATTTTAAACTTAAATAAGGGCAAGTATGAGGGCATGAAAGCAGAGCTAGCTAAAGTGAACTGGCAAATTAGGTTAAGGGATAAGTCAATAGAGTTGCAGTGGCAGACATTTAAGGGGATATTTCAGAATACACAGAATATATACATTCCAACGAGAAAGAAAAATTCCAAGGGGAGGACCCACCATCCGTGGTTAACTAAAAAAGTTAAAGATAGTATTAAACTTAAAGAAAAAGCATATAATTGCGCAAAGATGAGTGGCAGGTCAGAAGATTGGACAGAATATAAAAAACAGCAAAGAATGACTAAAAGATTAATAAGGAGAGAAAAATTAGAGTACGAGAGAAAGCTAGCTAGAAATATAAAAACAGATAGTAAGAGTTTCTATAGATATTTAAAAAAGAAATGAGTTAACTAAGTGAGCATTGGTCCTATAAAAAGTGAGTCTGGGGAATTAATAATGGAAAATAAGGAGATGGCAGTTGAATTGAACAGGTATTTTGCATCGGTCTTCAGTATAGAGGATACAAGTAACATCCCAGAAATAGCTGTAAATCAGGAAATGGAAGGGTGGGAGGAACTCAAGAAAATTATAATCACCAGGGAAGTGGTACTGAGCAAATTGTTGGAGTTGCGGGCTGACAAGTCCCCGGGTCCTGATGGACTTCATCCTAGGGTCTTAAAAGAAGTGGCTAGTGAGATAGTTGATGCGTTGGTTTTAATTTTCCAAACTTCCCTAGCTTCGGGGAAGGTTCCATTAGATTGGAAAATAGTGAATGTAACTTCTTTATTCAAAAAGTGAGGGAGACAGAAAGCAGGAAACTACAGGCCAGTTAGCTTAACATCTGTCATAGGGAAGATGTTAGAAGCTATTATTAAAGATGTTATAGCAGGGCACTTAGAAAAGTTTAAGGTAATCAGGCAGAGTCAACATGGTTTTGTGAAAGGGAAATCATGTTTAACCAATTTATTGGAGTTCTTTGAGGAAGTAACATGTGCTGTGGATAAAGGGGAACCGGTGGATGTACTGTACTTAGATTTCCAGAAGGCATTTGATAAGGTGCCACATCAAAGGTTATTGCGGAAAATAAAAACTCATGGTGTAGGGGGTAACATATTGGCATGGATAGAAGATTGGCTAGCTAACAGGAAACAGAGAGTAGGCATAAATGGGTCATTTTCTGGTTGGCAAGATGTAACAAGTGGTGTGCCACAGGGATCAGTGCTGGGGCCTCAACTTTTTACAATTTATATAAATGACTTGGATGAAGGGACCGAAGGTATGGTTGCTAAATTTGCTGATGACACAAAGATAGGTAGGAAAGCAAATTGTGAAGAGGACATAAGGAGGCTACAAAGGGATATAGATAGGTTAAGTGAGTGGGCAAAGATCTGGCAAATGGAGTATAATGTGGGAAAATGTGAAATTGTCCATTTTGACAGGAAGAATAAAAAAGAAGCATATTATCTAAATGGCGAGAGATTGCAGAGCTCTGAGATGCAGAGGGATCTGGGTGTCCTAGTGCATGAATCGCAAAAGGTTAGTATGCAGGTACAGCAAGTAATTAGGAAAGCTAATAGAAAGTTATCATTTATTGCGAGGAGAATTGAATACAAAAGTAGGGAGGTTATGCTTCAGTTATACAGGGCATTGGTGAGACCACATCTGGAGTACTGTGTACACTATTGGTCTCCTTATTTAAGGAAGGATGTAAATGCGTTGGAAGCAGTTCAGAGAAGGTTTACTAGACTAATACCTGGAATGGGCGGGTTGTCTTATGAGGAAAGGTTGGACAGGTTAGGCTTGTATCCGCTGGAGTTTAGAAGAGTAAGAGGTGACTTGATTGAAACATATAAGATCTTGAGGGGTCTTGACAGGGTGGATGTGGAGAGGATGTTTCCTCTTGTGGGAGAATCTAGAACTAGGGGTCACTGTTTAAAAATAAGGGGTCGCCCATTTAAGACAGAGATGAGGAGAAATTTTTTCTCTCAGAGGGTCGTGAGTCTTTGGAACTCTCTTACTCAGAGGGTGGTGGAAGCAGAGTCTTTGAATATTTTTAAGGCAGAGGTAGATAGATTTTTGATAAGCAAGAGGGTGAAAGGTTATCGGGGGTAGACGGGAATGTGGAGTAATCAGATCAGCCATGATCTTATTGACTGGCGGAGCAGGCTCGAGGGGCCGAGTGGCCTACTCCTGCTCCTAATTCATATGTTCGTATGTTTGTATGAAGTACTGCCCCTTCGGCAGATGCAGCACTCCCTTAGAAACATATCATTTCAATAGCTAAATAGAGAAGAGAAATCTGATTGCCTTTTTGGTAAAGAATTGCCGAGTGTGTAGCACCTTCTCCCAAAGCGTTTGAAGAGTCAAAAAAAGAAAAAGAACTTGCATTTATATAGCGCCTTTCACAACCTCAGGACGTCACAAAGCGCTTTACAACCAATTTTTTGAAGTGTAGTCACTGTTTCAATGTAGGAAATTTAGCAGCCAATTTGCGCACAGCAAGCTCCCAGGACACCGGGGATAACTCCCCTGCTCTTCTTCGAAATAGTGCCATGGGATCTTTTACGTCCACCTGAGAGAGCAGACGGGGCCTCGGTCTAATATCTCATTCGAAAGACAGCACCTCTGACAGCACAGCACTCCCTCAGCACTGCACTGAAGTGTCAGCCTACATTTATGTGCTCAAGTCCCTGAGAGTGGGACTTGAACCCACAACCTTCATGACTCAGAGGTGAGTGTGCTACCCACTGAGCTACAGCTGACACTCTTAATACAGTGACAACAACAAAGTGGGCATTTTATCCGAATTTCACAGGGTCTATCTACACAGCACGAAGTGAAACAGCCTCTACTGTGCTAAAACCCATGATAAACAGTTATCCATTGGGTTGTTCGTGCTTCAGTTGTAAAACTCTGGCAGTAAATAGGTTAAACACTCTTATTTCTACTGAAGGGCATTCAATACTTTCAGACCTATTGAAAACACATTCGATAAACACTCCTTGCGAGGTGTCATTAAAATCTTACTTTATTGCCGTGCGTCTACACATTCTCAGGTCTGCCGTATGGAGTTCAGTATTTATAAACTCTCAGTCAGTGGACCATGGAACAGGCTTGGATGGTCCACTAAGCACTCCTTCTCGTTAAATCTACATGATTCTGGAACCAATTATATAGAGGATATGTCTCAATTTGTTCTCCATTAGTGCCACATTGGCTTGTGAGGCGGGCCGTATAGCCAGTGCAGATATCCCGAGCACATCAAATTGATGAGCTGAAACCTACTCCTAGTCCCGACTTCGCCATCTGGAATTCCAGTCTAAGGTTACAGACAAGGGCTATTGACCCAAGATTCAACTTTCACAGGCACAAAAGACCCCTTTACATGTTACCCTCCATGGTTATAACACACACACAAAACACAGTACACTTCACTATTGTGCTGTTCATGCATGTTGGGAAACCACATCATTTATCTTCTGCCTGTTTCGGATTGATTTATTGAAGATCATTGCAATGAAATACTACGGCAGCATTAGACAGGTTTATAAGGATATTTGCTGGCATCTAGCGCATCGTTTAAATGGTATTTGGTGCTGTATTAAAAGCGACCTAGGGAAAGCAGAAACAAAGTCCAGGCTATTAAGCTCTGAGAATTTGACGGGATCTTTCGGTGTCACTCAATACACATATTGGAAATGCCCAAAAGCTGAGATATAGAATTTCAGTAATATAAACTACCTGTACATTAATAAATGTCGATACCATTTCTGCACACCACATTTTATTATGATTTTGCTAACGTTTATTAAAGTTTAGTTCTCCCCGGTGTCCTGGGCCAATATTTATCCCTCAACCGACATCACTAAAAGCAGATTATCCGGTCATTATCACATTGCTGTTTGTGGGATCTTGCTGTGCGCAAATGTGGCTGCCGCGTTTCCGACATTGCAACAGTGACTACGCTCCAAAAAGTACTTCATTGGCTGTAAAGCGCTTTGGGACGTCCTGAGGTCGTGAAAGGCGCTATAGAAATGCAAGTCTTTCTTTTCTTTTGACAATCTATTCCACTGGGCACGACTGGGCAATTGGAACATAACTGGAGCAGTCACGCTTCTCGTTTTGCTGCTTGAGAAGGTGTGAAAACTTCACTTTGTCATGTCTGTGACACAACCCTGTCAATCTTTACACATCCAGCCCCCGACTGGCGACAAAATCAGCCCTTAAAGTTAGGTTTTCATCCGAGCAGAGGGTAATTATTTTGAATGAGTGTCCCACCTCCAAAACTGGCCACAGGAGTCAAGAGGCAGAGAAAAACAGGTAGCTCAAAGGGTTAATGACAGGTGTGTTTAAAAAAGGGAGACAAGGGGCTGGATTTTCCTCCCGGAGGTGGGTTCACGGCGGCTTCGCTGTTTGGCGGGTTCCGGACCCGCTCCCGCCTCCAGCCTCCAGCCGCTCTGCGCTTACGATTTTGCATAGATTGGGCCCGCCGTGTGCGTTACCCGGCCCGATCAGTGGGTGCGGGTCTGCTGATCTCCTGTGATGACAGGTTTGAAGCCGCTGCATTTAAAGGGGGCCAGGTCCCCTTTGGCTCTCCCTTCCATGTTGCTGCTCCTGAGTGCTGGTGGTTGCAGACATGACAGCACGCAGAACAAAGGCTGCTCCCCGTTTTGACGATGACTCCCTCCATGTTCTTGTGGAGGGAGTAAGAGGGTGCAGGGAGGTACTGTTCCCTTCTGATGGAAGGAGGAAGCCTCCTCAGCCCACCAAGGCAGCCTGGCTGCAAATAGCTGAGGAGGTCAGTGCAAGGTCGGTCTTCACACGCACCTGGGTCCAGTGTAGGAAGAGGTTCAATGATCTCCTGCAGGAGTACAACAGCACACTTACCTTCATTCTGCTGTGCCTGTCTTCACATCCTCATCACTCTGTATTGCCAACCCTACTCCTGCACATCCTAACTCACCCCAACAGCCCTTGCACCATCACCCATCCCTCTCTCCCTATGTACACAATCGCATCCCCTTCTTACTATGCACCCCTCTCACTCACCCTCAATGTTATGCAATGACAACAACCAACAACTCACAAGGAAGGAACTTGGTATTGGCACCTCACTCCATCATAGTCTCCCTCTAAACATCTATCCTATCCATTCTTTACACTCATTCCATCACTCTCACTAAAACTGCACTTCTGTCCCTCATTGCAGGAAAAGAGAGCCCACAATAAGAGGGAGAGGGAGAGAACAGGAGGAGGAGCACCATCCGTGGCGCAGCTCACCCACGCTGAGGAGGCAGCTCTGGACATTGTGACAGAATTATTTTCCAAACATCTGATTTGGCATTCATGAGTGACTCGATTGGGATCTGATGTCAATAGAAATTGAATGCTCATCATGTGCACAATGGGATGCGTCTGCAATCTACACATCACATGTCTAACTCATGTCTTTACTCTCCTACAGGACCATCAAGAGCCCCCCCCACCCCGCCACTGTCCAGGAGGAAGAGCAGGAGCACTCCTCAGAGGATGCTCCAGCCTCTGAGGGAGCAGCATCAGCAGAAATGAGCGCACCCAGCACAGAGACGCACACCTCGGTGGGTCCTATGCGAGATAGAGTAGTGTTGTCACCTGGTGTATCACAAGTCACAAGTGAGCAACAGCAGATGGTGGAGACAGGGACAGCAGTAGAGACTCCTCATCGGAGGCCGCAGGAATCTCCTAGCTCTGCATGCAGACGCTGAGCCTCGGGGGCCATCCAGGAAGAGGGCGATCCTGGAGCTTCAGGAACAAGTTCAGGAGGCTCTGACAGGGTTTGCAACCACGGTGACTGCGAGTGTGCAGAGAATGGAGGAGTCCATCTCAAATATGAGCAACGCCATGGCGCACGCACTGGCAACTGTAGGCTCTGCCATGGAAAGGATGGCAACCGCCATGGAGGACATAAATCGCCAGACTCAGGAGAACATGGTAACACTTCTAAATAGATGGGCATCTATTGAGGAGAGAAGCCAGAGGTTCATGGATGTCCTTGTTATAAGGAATGTCAGCAGAGAAATGGCCCCTCATGGCCCCACTGATGTGCAGCAGGTGCTCTCCAGCTACTTGCTAGCAGAGAAGTGCGGGTGGCCCATGAGAGGGATGATGCTGGGAGGGGACATGGAAGTGGGGGCTCCTCTCCAAGCGCTCACACTGCCATCCCATTGTCAACCCCTTGGTCAGAGCCCCAGATGCCTCCCTGAACAGTGATGGCCGAGTCTGCCGCTGCACAGTCGCAGGAGAAGCAGACTTTGGTGGGGCCCTCACAGAATCCAAAACCCAGAGGACGACCGCCAAAGGCGTCTAAGCAGGCGCAGCAGGGAAGTGAGCAGCCTGCCTCTACATCTGGTGAAGCCACAGGGGGAGCACCACGTAGAAGCGTAAGAGAAAGCTAACACATAAATAGTCACAAGGGTAGGCACTTGGGTGTTTTCATATAAATCAATGTTACGTTTGGGTTCTTTTATTTTATTGTATTAATGTAATGTCATGTGACTGTTTCAATGCGTTGCCCTATGTATGCTCACAATTGGAAGTAGCTCAGTGAGGGGTGAGGGCGCCTTTCATCTGTAGCAATGGTGGTGAAAGTACTAGGAATGCACCGTTCATTGTAGAGATGCTCTATGGTGTGGAAGTGTGGTCATGCCAACTTTCATGTGCAAGTGGCAGCCACATGTCTGTGCTGCCTAAAGTTAGGTGAATCTGCCATGGATTAGGCCATCCCTGGCATCACGGGCAGCAATGTGCTCGCATGCTGGTCGCACTGGGTCAGCCGCCTCCTCCAGGTGTTCCTCATCTGCAGCCTCATTCGGCTCTTCCTCCTCTGAAGAGGCTGTGCGCTCTGCGACCTGTTCCTCAAGCAGTGCTAATCCTCGCTGCAGTGCGATGTTGTGCAGGGCACAGCAGACAACGATAATTCTCGCGACCCTGGCTAGTGCGTACTGTAGGGCTCCACCAGATCTGTCCAGGCATCTGAAGCGCATTCTGAGCAATCCTATTGTTTGCTCTATGACACTTTTGGTGGAAATGTGGCTCCGTTTGTAACGCTCCTCAGACTCGGTTGATGGCCTCCTCATCAGTGTCATTAGCCACATCTTCAGGGGATAGCCCTTGTCTCCAAGGAGCCAGCCGGAAAGTTTGTTTGGCGGAGCGAAGAGCTGTGGGAGGGTGGACTGGCGCAGGATGTAAGAGTCATGGCAGCTGCCAGGGAATTTGGCGCACACATGCATGATGCTCTTCCTGTGGTTACACACCAGCTGCACATTAAGGGAGTGGAAGCCCTTGTGGTTTACAAATGCTTCTGGGTTCTGATGGGGTGCCCTGATGGCCACATGTGTGCAGTCAATGACGCCCTGCACCCGTGGGAAGCCAGCCAGATTGACAAAGCCGAGCGCCCGCTCGGTAACACTGGCTTCATCAGTGGAAAAGTGGATGTAATTGGCGGACTTGTCAACGAGGGCATCGGTGACCTGCGTGATGCATCTGTGGGTGTCCGACTGAGAGATGCTGCTAATGTCTGCTGCTGCTGATCCCTGGAAGGACCCTGATGCAAAGAGGTTGAGTGCGGTGGTGACTTTGACAGTCACTGGTAAGGAGTGTCCACTCGCTCCTCTGGGCTGCAGGTCTTGATCGAGCATTGTGCAAATGTCTGCGTCTACCTCTCGCGAAAGTCTCAGCCTCCTTTGACACTGCTGCTCAGTCATGTTGAGGAAGCTCATCCTCTGCCTGTAAACCCTGTGTTGGGGGTATCTCCTGCGGCGCGGTGCAGCCCTGCGCCGACAGCCTCTGCCCTGTGCAGCATCCGGTGGCTGAGGAGAAGATTGGCGCTCTTGTTGTTGGTGCTGCTGCTGTGCCTGGTTCTGCTGCTGCCGGTTCTGAGGCCCAGGATGAGAGAGTATAAATGGTTCCCATTCTGCTGTTATATCTGGCAGTTGAGGATGGGATGTTATCAGCAGTCAGTCAATGGGGAGAGAGGTTATTCTAAGGAGGTGACAGTGCATATAGAGTTTACAACACACACTTACAACCTCAATACAGATCAAATGTGTCTTCCAAATCCTGAAATCAGCAACTTCTGGCATTTGAATGTGAACTGATGTGAGAGGTCAGCTTTTATGCAGCAGTTGCAGCTGTGAACGACTCAGCTCATTGGAAGACCCGACACACTCAGCTGACATATTTGCCGAACGATGTGAAACACATTGAAAATGTGTGAAAATAGAAAAAGCCTGGCAAAATGGCAGTTAACAACCTTAAGTGCTTCTCCCACCGCTTGGTGTCGGGTCAGTTCTGAAGTTGCAGACCCGGCACTTTGGAAACTGGCGTGGAGACGGGTTCGTGGCGGGTTCCCAACCCGCCGTCAATCATTTTGAATTTAACAGCTGACCCGCCTCCAAACCCGCCCTCTGAGCGCCGGCAAAATCACGGCCAAAGTGTAAGAATAGCTAAAATAGGGTGCATTAATTAGAAAGAAATTAAATAAAGGTAATTAACATACTAAAAATAGGAGAGAGAATGGGGTGAATGGGGATGGCAGGGCAAAGGAATGGAGGAGAAGGGAATGGAGCTCAAGAGATTGGAGGGCAAGAGATTGGAGGGCAAGGGATTGGTGGGCAAGGGTTTGGAGGGCATGGGACTGGAGGGCAAGGGATTGGTGGGCAAGGGTTTGGAGGGCATGGGACTGGAGGGCATGGGACTGGAGGGCATGGGAATTGGAGGACCTGGGAATGGTGGGCAAGGGATTGGAGGACATGGGACTGGAGGGCATGGGAATAGAGGGCAAAGGCTTGGAGGGCAAGGGAATGGAAGTGTTTACATTTTGTATTGAAAATTATTCTTGTGTATTTACTTTAGTTGTTTAGATTTGATATTACAGTAACAAATCTACTGATATTAAGGTTTGTTTCAGCGTCACAGAATGTGACCTGAGAACTTTAAACAAAAATGGACAGTCCGGGGAGATTGGAACTCCCTGGAGCTGCTAGCAGTCTAAGGGCTGAGAGGTTATTGTACATATATCTAGCCCCAAATTAAAATCAGGAGGTTTAGCTCGAAAGTCGACATGATTCATTAAAACAAATATATATATTTTCTCTGTTTGTCCAGTTCTGGCGAAAATAGTCCCAATGTTACAAAATACAGTACTTTCGCATGAAAACTATTTGTCTTACTGACCACAACCCTTAGCTTCCTGATCTCCATTCCTATATAAATAACATAAACTGTTATTTTAATCAATTAAAAGTTATTTTTTAACTTGATATCAATCTGGCAAACAAATGTTTGGAGCCATAACCCACTGTACTGTGCGAAGAGTTATGTGACACTATGCAAAAATGTTTTTATTTCTTGATTGCCGTCCAGATCCTTATGATTTATTTGGTCACCAGTAATAAAATTGGATGAACATAGATAGCCAATATAAGCTATGTGTCCACTGAGGACTACATGCTTCATTTCCTTTACAGAGACAGCGTTAACTTATTGCAGATTTTATGCAGCTAATTGTAAGGAATGGAAATAGCTTCTAAACTCTGTCCGTCGGAAGCAACATTGACAGGGTTTTAGGAAATGAGATTCTGATAAAGCATCCCAGAAAGCTTCATAGACATTTTAATGGTCACCTCTTCACAATGGTTTTCAACAGCTTCATTCTAAGACGAGTTCATCAATGGAGAGAGCTGATATAATTATGAAGGGGTTGGACAGGGTGGATGTGGAGAAGTTGTTTCCACTTGTGGGTGAGTCTAGAACAAGGGGGGCATAAATATAAAAGCAAAATACTGCTGGAAATCTGAAATAAAAGCAGAAAATGCTGGAGATACTCAGCGGGTCAGGCAGCATCTGTAGAGAGAGAAGCAGAGTTAACGTTTCATGTCGACGACCCTTCGTCAGAACTGGAAAAAGTTGGAGATGTAACAGGTTTTTAAGCAAGTGTATGTGCAGGGAGAGGGGGCAGGAGAGGAAAGAACAAAAGGGAAGGTCTGTGATAGGATGGAAGGCAGGAGAGATTAAAAGACATTGAGAGATTAAGAGACAAAAGGGGTGATGGTGCCAGGCAAAAGGAGATGGTAATGGGACAAGTTAAAAAACAAAAGATGACTCTCGATGAAGTGTAAATGGCAGAATGATTGACAGCTGCCATGTGAGAGAGAGAAAAAAAATGATAGTGGCCGAGGTTATGGTCTGAAATTGTTGAACTCGATGTTGAGTCCAGAAGGCTGTAAAGTGCCTTATCGAAAGATGAGGAGCTGTTCCTCGAGCTTACGTTGAGCTTCATTGGAACAGTGTAAGAGGCCAAGGACGGAGAGATCAGAGTGGGAGTGGAGTGGAGAATTGAAGTGACAGGCGACCGGAAGCTCGGGGTCACCCTTACGGACTGAACGGAGGTGTTGGCATAAATATAAGGTAGCCGCTAACAGAGCAAATAAAGAATTTAGGAAGAAGGTCTTTACGCGGAGAGTGGTGAGAATGTGGAATTCGCTGCCGCATGGAGTGATTGGAGTAGATGGCCTTGATGCATTTAAGGGGAGTCTTGATATATATATGGGAGAGAAGGGTATAGAGGGGGATACAGGTGCATGGTGAGATGAGGGAATTGGAGTAGGAAGCTTGTTGGGTGGGGTGGGATGGTTTGACCACTAGCATTGACCATTTGGGCCGAATGGCCTGTTTCTGTGCTGTAGGATTAGCGTCGGCTTTGCTCAGTAGCAGCATTCTTGCCTCTGAGTCAAAGAAAAGGTTGTGGGTTTAAGCCTGAGCACATAACCCGTTGCAGTACCGAGGGAGCGTCGTGCTGTTGGAGGTGGAGCCCTTTTGGCTGAGGCGTTAATCCGAAGCCTGTTAAACGTGGATGTAAAAGATTCCATGGGCACTAACCAAAGACGAGCAGGGGCGTTCCATTGATGCTCTGGCCCACATTCCTCTCTCAACCAATATCGCCAAAAACAGATTGACTGGTCATTCATCTCATTTGCTCGTCATAGGAACCTTGTGTGTGCAAATTAGCTGCCACAGCTGCGTACATACCAACAGTGACTATATCTCAAAAGTACTTCATTGGCTCTGAAGCGCTTTTTGGCCGTCCCGAGGACGTGAAAGGCGCTATATAAATGCAAGGTCTTTCTTCCGTTAGTTGTGCCACCTGTTTTATTATCTTTAAGACAAGCGCCACATACTTGTTGATACAGGTGAAAATGAGGAAGGTTAAAATATAATGAAGAAAATGAGTGTAGAATCAAACAATCAGAGAATATCACCGCACAGAAAAAGACCCTTCAGCCCATTAAAGCAAATTGTTTTCCGTAAGATTTCCGCCACATAAAGATTGTGAAAGGTTGTGAATATAATTTTAGATAATTTCGATACCGCTAATCATTTACGGCCGTGTGCTGTACTGCCAGTTTATATCCCATGACACTAGTGCCCATTAAGTTCTGTAACTTTGTTGACAATTTGTGAAAGGTTGTGAATATGATTTTAGATATTTTGGATACCGCTAATCACTCACGGCCATGTGCTGTACTGCCAGTCACCATGCCGTCTAGGTCATCGCTGCTAGTAACATGTCCTGATGATCTACCCAGTAGCAAAATATATTGAGCCAGCACAGCACAAAAGACAGGTTTGTAGTGTGGGGGTTTTTTTTTTGTTGTGACACAAATTGGTGTCACTTGCTAAAGTGTCTTCCATGACTTTCCAAACTCTCAAAAGACCAACGAAACAATACCTAGTTAGTAGTGAATCGTAGAATGGTACAGCACAGAAGGAGGCCATTCGGCCCATCGTGCCTGTGCCGGCTCTTTGCCAGAGCTGTCCAGTTAGTCCCGCTCCTCTTGCTCGTTCCCCATAGCCCTGCAAATTTTTCCTTTTCTCCAATTCCCTTTTGAAAGTTGCTACCGAACCTGCTTCCACCACCCTGACAGGCAGCGCGTTCCAACTCGCTGCGTTAAAAAAAAAAAAATCCTCCTCATCTCCCCTCTGGTTCTTTTGTTTGATGCTGAATAGCAAAGTCACTGATGCCTCCAGGTTGGCATTCCGGGCCCACGTAAGGTGCTGATCATCATTGGAGGTGCTCAATGAGGCTAAAGTCAGCTGAGTGACTTTCTGGTGAGCTTTAGATTTAGGAAAGGAGATCCTCAGAGGGTTGCGGAGGAGGTGGGAGGGAGGGTACCAGTGGCTAGTCATGATGCTCCGGCCATCATGGTGTGTGGGGCAGGCCTGGTAGACCAGCTGGTCTTTTCCTGCCCGACAATTTCGTATGCTCCTAAAGCATGGTTTTATTTCTGCACCAGTTAATATGAGAGCAATACCTTACACTGAAGTCTACCTCCCAACGCTTAACCTACTCGCTCAACAATAAGCAGTGTATTCGAATTTAGTTTTCAAGCATTTTCCTGTGGATCAGAAAAGCAGCAGTAGCTTCAAATGTTTAAAAAATATCATCCAAAATCCGTAGTAAAGGAAGGACAAAAGAACAACACATTGAAGGCACTTTTGAATCCTAACCTGCATAAAGTAGCATGTAGGCGGCAAGAGAAATTATCTTCAATGGTCTATTTTTGCTCAGAATTTAAAAAAAATTATATATGTTGTGTTCCCTTTTCGAATCCCACTTGTCAATTGGGTTGTGTTCGTAACCAACAAAGTGGAGGAGAAATGCGATTCACGGCTGCCCGTTTAGCGCCAGAAAGGTGAATGGTCAGCAGATCAAAATCGAGGGAGAGGGAAAGATGGGCAGCATTCAAGGCCCAAGGCCCAGTCTGATGCAATATTCCATCGGGACTGTGAACTGGGAGGGCAGCCAGTCCTCCTGCCGGAAACAGGCATTAGGCTCCTTAAGTAGGCCGATTGGGATTGTTTGGGCCCCAATTGCAAAGAACTCAGCTACAAATGGGCGCCGTGCCACGACTTATCCAAAAGACAGCACCTCCGACGGTGCGGCACTCCCATGGACCATCAGCCAGGATCTCGTGCTTTGGAGCGGGGGCTTGAGCCCATTAACTTACTGACTCAGAGAGGCGAGAGTGCTAGGCACTGAGCCACGGCTGACACGAGAATAACGCGCTTGCGCTAAAGGTACTCCCTGGAATTAAGTAGGAGACGGTGGGGTATAAACTCATCTCGGCCGGTTGCACAAAACGGCCTGTGGCAAATCGGCCGCCCGTTCCGACTCCGCTCGATTTTCTCTTCCACTGATGAAGCACGGCCTGCCGATTCGCTGTCGCCCGCTTTGCGCCACGGCCCAAGGTGAATCTGTACACCAGAGAGTTGAGCACCTAATCCACGCTGGCACTTCAGGGCAGTACTGAGGGAGTGCTGCACTGTCGGAGGTGCCGTCTTTCAGACGTTAAACCAAAGACCTGTCTGATCCCCCGGCACTATTTGAAGAAGAGCAGGAGAGTTCACCTCGGTGCCCCAGCCAATAGTTATGCCGCAAGCGAAAGTGTCTTCTATGACTTTCCGAACTCTCAAGAGACCAACAAAGCTATGCCTAGTTAGTAGTGAATCGTAAAATCGTACAACACAGAAGGAGGCCATTTGGCCCATTGTGCCTGTGCCAGCCCTTTGAAAGAGCTCTCCTATTAGTCTCACTCCCCTGCTCTTTCCCCATAGACCTGCAACTGTTTCCTTTCAAGTGTTTACCCAATTCCCATTTGAAAGTTATTATTGAATCTGCTTCCACCACCCTTTCAGGCAATGCATTCCAGATCATAAAACACACTGCGTAAAAAAAATGTCCTCACCTCCCCTCTGGTTCTTTTGCCAATTATCTTAAATCTGTGTCCTCTGGTTACTGACCCTCCTGGCAGTGGAAACAATTTCTCCTTATTTACTCTATGAAAACCCCTCATAATTTTGAGCACCTCTATTAAATCTCCTCTTAACCTCCTTTGCTCTAAAGAGAATAATCCCAATTTTTCTAACCATTCCATGTAACTGAAGTCTCTCATCTCTGGTACCATTCTAGTAAATCTCCTCTGCACCCTCTCCAAGGCCTTGACATCCTTCCTAAAGTGCGGTGCCCAGAAATGGGCACAATACTCCAGCTGGTGGCCTAACCAGTGTTTTATAAAGGTTTAGCATAACTTCATTGTTTTTGTACTCTATACCTCTATTTATAAAGACAAAGATTCCATATGCTTTTTTAATAGCCTTCTCAACTTGTCCTGCCACTTTCAAAGATTTATGTGCGTAAACCCCCATGGTTATCTGGTCATTTATTTAATTCCTGTTTGTGGGAGCTTGCTGTGCACCAATTGGCTGCCGCATTTCCCAGATTACAACAGTGACTACACTTCAAAAGTACTTCATTAGCTGCTAAGCACTTTGGAACGTCCTGAGGCCATCAAAGGTGCTGTATAAATGAAAGTTCTTTCCTTCTTTCTTTCTCTTTCTTTCTTTCTTTCTCTCGTTCTCTCTCTCTTTCTCACTTTCTTTCTCTCTTACTTTCTTTCTCTCCTTCTTTCTTTCGTTCTCTCTTTCTCTCTTTCTTTCTCTTTCTCTCTCTTTCTTTCTCTCGTTCCCACTTGCTTTCTCTTTCTCTCTCTCTCTCTCTCTTTCTCTTTTTTTCTCTCTCTCCCAGTGATTTTACTTTATGTAGCACGGAATCAGTTTTACTCTTTTAATCTTCCACATTTTGTACTTTCCCTCAAAAAACATTTTACATATCTCACTGGCGAATACAAAAAAATGAATTTTTTTTTTTTAACAAGTTATTTATTTAAGCCACTTTTAGATAACTCCAGCCAGGCAAGAATGGTACATATGTCAAAGCTCAGAGGCTCCAAACTGATCCCACAAATTTCCCCAAAGAATAGAAAGGCATTTCTTAATTATCTAAGGAGACATTAACTATAATATAGTAGAGAAGTAATTGCTCCCTTGGAAGTTACAATGAACTTATTTCCAAAAATGAAAAAAAAACGGAGAATGGTTCTCGAAATAGATATTGGGTCTATCTTGGCCCCTGAGGTCCACAGCGGAAAAGATTTCCTGTATTTTCGTGTTTCTTTGCAACAGCCTCGGATTATCAAGTAGCAGCTACACATTCAATATGCGTCATCACAAGTAGCCCAGGCCCCAGACAGAGTGTCTGGGATGGTTTGCAACTGAGGTTTGAGTAGCTTTAAAGCAGAGGTCCCAGTCTTGGTAACTTTTCTCTCGAGCCTTGTTTCTCTAACTTTTGCCTAAAATCCAAATGGTGAGACTTACTAATATCTTGACCTCCGAATTTTAACTTATTGCATCTTACCTCTAAAAATTTAATGGGCATATCTGTCTGGGACTTCTGGGCCCAGTGGCCTGTTATTATTTCTTAAAAATTCATATACTCTTGTTGAATATTTTTAAACGCATCGTTATTGGGTACGGTAGCACTAGTGGTTATGTTACTAGACTAGTAATTCAGCAGATCTGGACTAATGATCTAGAGTATATGAGTTCAAATCCCACCATGGCAGCTGGGGAATTTAAATTCAATCTGGAATAAAAAGCTAGTATCAGTAATAGTGATCTATGAAACTACTGGATTGTTGTAAAAACCCATCTGGTTCACTAATGTCCTTCAGGGAAGGAAATCTGCTGCCCTTACCCGGTCTGGCCTATATGTGACTCTGGACCCACAGCAATGTGGTTGACTCTTAACTGCCCCTCTGAAATAGCCCAGCAAGCCACTCAGTAGTATTTAAGAAGGTGGCTCACCACCACCTTTGAGGGCAATTAGGGATGGGCAATAAATGCTGGCCTTGCCAGCGACGCCCACAGCCCGTGAATGAATTTAAAAAAAACTGTTTGTCTGTAAAACCAATGGTACTTAGAAATGTAAAATGCAAAGATGTCCTTTGTTACAACCTCCATGAATACCCAAGGTTGAAGTTAAAATTAAAGATCCATTCCACCAGCAAAAACAATATTGGCCCAAAAATTAGTCTCTCTACGCGAGAGTACGCACTGTGTACTCTCGCGTATTCTGTCTCCAATTGCCGGTTTTCTGCATGCACTGCGCATGCGCTGAAAACCGGCACTTGGTGAATTCAAAAGGGGGCGGTTCCTAGGTGAACCGCGTGCGCGCTACAGGCTGCGCGCACGCAGTGCACTTAGTGCTTTGGACGCGCAGGTAAGCATAGAAGATTTTAGACATAAAGAAAGGAGGCGTAAGACCCTCTTTTAACAAGGTAAGTACTTAATTAAGTATTATTTTGAATTTTTTTTAACAGGTATATCTTTTTTAGAGACTTTAAAGACATGTAAGTTTATTTTTATAACTTTTTAAAAGATTTTAAATTTTTTCAAAAATTTAATTTTTTGTTTAAAATGGTTAATTTATTTAACTATACTTATTTTATTAATGTGATAGTTTTTTTTAAAATTTAATTGAGGTTTAGCTGTTCTTTTGGGGGGGTATAGTATTCATCGCTTTCACAGCCGTGCTGTGAAAGCTATGAATGAAAGATGGTGTGCTGCCATTGGCTCTAACTGAGTCACGTGATCCCACAGCTCGCACGAATTAACTACGCCTGTGGGATACGAAAGCCCTGCACAGCTGCTGTCCAGAACATCAAGTTCGTGCGAGCTCGGACTGAAAAAGCCAGCGCGCAGTGAGAGATCGTGGGAAGGCCTTACCCTCGCACGAAGGCTCACTCACTAATTTTTGGGCCATTAGAATTTTTCTCCTCTACTGCTCAGTTTTCAATGTAAGAGAAAGGAAGAAAGTCTTGCATTTACATAGCGCCTTTCGCATCCCAAAGCAATTTACAGCCGGTGAAGTACTTGGGGCGATGTTAACCCTACTCGCTCAGCAGAAACCTGGCGGGCGGGCAGTTAAAATCGCCCCCTGGCTCTTACCTGTTCGAAAGCCGCCACGATCGCAACATTTGCAACTTTAACCCGCTCTCCTGAGCAGGCAGCAAGGACACACGCCCGGAGCCAACAGGGTCCTTCTTTACACGTGCATGTTTGCGGCCCAGTGACATCATTGAGACGCGACTGTAATTTTAACTCAGGCCTGAGCGGGGAAATCCACCTGGAGTTAAAATCGGGGCTGTATACGTACTAGTCACTGTGGCAACGTAGGAAATGCGGGAGCCAAATTACGCACAGCAAGCTCCCACAAAACAGCAATGTGATAATGACCAGATTTCTTTTTAGACGTGGCTTGAGGGATAGATATTGGCCGGGACAAGGGGAGAACTCCGCTGCTCTTCTTCGAAATAGTACCGTGGGATTTTTTATGTCCACCAGAGAGGGGAGACACAGGGCCTCGGCTTAAAGTCTTATCCAAAATGCGGCACCTCCGACAGTGTAGCACTCCCTGCCGGCTGGCTCGGTATCCAGGCCGCCCGAAGTTGAGCCGGCCCAGAGCCGGGGAGCTGCAGCGGGACACCCCCATCTGGTAATGCACCCCGCCGTCTCCATGTAAATGAGGCTCGGCCTCTTGAAATGGCTCGGGCCTCTCGCTAGCAGGAACGGGCAGGCAATCGGCCCACTACCAGTCCGGTCCATGCCCGGAGTTAAAATCTCCCCTTAGTTCCATTGGACTCCCAACCACCTGATCGAGGCTGGAACATAGAATCACACAGCACAGGAGGAGGCCATTCGGCCCATTGTGACTGTGCCGGCTCTTTGAAAGAGCCGTCCAATTAATCCCACTCCCCCTGCTCTTTCCCCAGAGCCCTGCAAATTTTTCCTTCTCAAGTATTTATCCAATTCAACCAGTCCATTCCAGAATATAACAACTTGCTGCGTAAAAAACATTCTCCTCATCTCCCTCTGGTTCTTTTGCCAATTATCTTAAATCTGTGTCCTTTGGTTACAAATCGTCCCACCAGTGGAAACAGTTTCTCCTTATTTACTCTACCAAAACCCTTCATAGTTTTGAACACCCTATTAAATTTCCCCTTAACCTTCTCTGCTCGAAGGAGAACAATCCCAGCCTCTCTAGTCCCTCCACATAACTGAAGTCACTCATCCCTGGTACAATTCTGCACGCAATTAGGAAAGCAAATGGTATGTTAGCCTTTATTACAAAAGGATTGGAGTATAAGAGTAAAGGGGGGAAAAACTCGGTTGCTTTGCGCTTCCCGTTAGCGCCAAGCAACTAGCACCCAGGCGCAGTGCCGCCAACACCTCCCGCGAAATTCAGCAGGAGGTTAGCGGCTGTAACCAGTAGCGCCCCGCGGCGCTGCGCCACCGGCAATGACATCATCGCCGTGTGCAGCGCCCCGGCCGCGATCTTCGGGAGCGCCCCCTGACTTACCGCCGGACGCAATGTCCGACGGGGTCGGGGGGCCTATCTGCAGCTGGGGAGGCGCTATTTAAAGGCGAGGTGCGGGGCGGCCATTTTTGTTGCTGGCAGCCTGCCAGCACCTGCCTCCGCTGCCGTCCCTGGCCTCCTTACCCGCCCCCCCGCGGAGTGCCGGCTGCGCTCCATGAGCCCGGCACTTCTCTTGAGTGCCGGGCTCTTTTGCCGGCACTCTGATCCCCGGTGGCCCAGCTGGGCCCTGGGTCACGCTGCGCAAGGCCCCTCCCCTTTAAGAAGAGGAGGAAGGCGCGATGTTGCAGTGCCCCAAGAGGGAGGCGGGACACTTCCAGTAGCGCCCCGCTTCCCTCTTGGGGCGCTACCACTCAATTTCCGTCGCGGTGGCACTAAGCGCCCCGGCGAACTTAGCGCCCCAAAGGGGGCACTACTCAATTTTTAGCCCAAGAAGTCTTACTGCAATTATATAGGGCCTTGGTGAGACCACACCTGGAGTATTGTGGACAGTTTTGCTCTCCTTACCTAAGGAAGGATGTACTTGCCTTAGAGGGAGTGCAACAAAGGTTCACTAGACTGATTCCTGGGATGGGAGGATAGTCCTATGAGGAGTGATTGATTCAATTTGGCCTATATTCCCTAGAGTTTTGAAGAATGAGAGGTGATCTCATTGAAATTCTTAAGGGGCTTGACAGGGTAGATGCTGGGGAGTCTAGAGCTAGGGGTCACAGTCTCAGAATAAGAGAATTTAGGACTGAGATGAGGAGAAATTTCTTCACTGAGGGTGGTGAATCTTTGGAATTCTCTACCCCAGAGGGCTGTGGAGGCTCAGTCATTGAGTATATTCAAGACAGAGATGGATAGATTTTTGGATACGAAGGGAATCAAAGGATATGGGGATAGTTCAAGAAAGTGGAGTTGAGGTAGAAGATCAGCCATGATCTTATTGAAAGGTGGAGCAGGCTCGAAGGGCCAAAGGCCTACTCCTGCTCCTAATTCTTATGTTCTTATTCTGGTAAATCTCCTCTGCACCCTCTCCAAGGCTTACAAAAGAAGATAGACAGTTTTTTTAAATATTCGTTCATGGGATGTGGGCGTCACTGGCATCGCCAGCATTGATTGCCCATTCCTAATTACCCTTGAGAAGGTGGTGGTGAGCCGTCTTCCTGAACCACTTGTTATTGTTCACAATTGAATCAAAACTGCCAGTCAAAATAGATTTCAATGTCATTGAGTGTAAGAAGTAGGTCATCGATAGTTCAGTAATTAAGCTTTTAATTAATATCATTGTCCTGGACAGAACGAGAGTGAGTAGCTTTTTGTCTTCTAAACTTCATGTAGTTAATTACCAGAACAGAAAACCTGGTCTGGTTGATGCAGACTGTCTGTCTTGGTATCACCTTATCAACAATATGCAAGAAAATATGTATTTCACGCACATTTTAAGGGTTCAGCAGCTCTTTCTTGGGACGAGCTGTTTTTGCATTCCGGGTACCAGGATCAGGAAAATATCTAGACTTAAGAACATAAAACTGAAAGAGTGTACTGAGATCAGGAGCTGAGATTGCAATAAATCACAGATGAGAACATGCTCCTACCATCTCCACAGTGTCACACATTCATGTACCAATGCAGTGCTCTACTGGGCCATCCTGGGCCCACTGTTCTTCTTTAAACTTTATCAACAGTTTACTAAGCAAGTTATGCATTGGTTACCGAAAGTTGCATGATATTAAATGACTGCTCATCCTTGTTTTCAAATCCCTCCATGGCCTCGCCCCTCCCTATCTCTGTAACCTCCATCAGTCCCACAGCCCTCCGAGATCTCTGCGTTCCTCCAATTCTGGCCTCATGCCCATCCCCGATTTTCATCGCTCAACCATTGGCGGCCGTGCCTTCAGCTGCCTGGGCCCTAAGCTCTGGAATTCCCTCCCTAAACCTCTCTATCTCTCTCTCCTCCTTTAAGACGCTCCTTCAAACCTACCTCTTCGACCAAGCTTGTGGTCAGCTGTCCTAATATCTATTTACGTGGCTCGGTGTCAAATGTTGTTTGAAAACGCTCCTGTGAAGCGCCGTGGGGCGTTTTACGATGTTAAAGGCGCTATATAAATACAAGTTGTTGTTGTTGTTGAATGGAAAAGCTAATAGAAGCAAGGATAAAGGTCCAATTTTCAAGGAATATGAATATCAAAAAGAGAATGTAGTTAACAGACAAGTGCTCATTTCTTCCAATCATTAATTTTTGCCCTCTGGACGTGCAATACGTTGAGGTGTAATGTGCTCACCATGTGCTAGACCCAACTATATAGATGGTAATTGCAGTCAGAGGGAAATTCCCTGGAGTTTCCAGCTTTCAAAGGGTTAGGTGCATTGGTTGGACAATGGGCACTCTTCACTTTGCTTCTGACCAACGTTGTAGTTGACCTGGGAATGCTTGGTGTGGACATTTGGTGCCAAAAATGGAAGAGATTGTTCTGTTCCTCATCACTGATAATCCTCATCTTGATGTGCACAAAATGTATAACTTTGCAGTAACAGTATTTCAATAGTTACACATAAAACTACTCACACATTTTAAGGGTTCAGTAGCTATTTCTTGAGGTGTGCTGTTTTTGCATTCCGGGAGCCAGGATCAGGAAAAAAATCTAGACATAAGAACATAAGAATTAGGAGCAGGAGTAGGCCATATGCCGTTCAATAAGATCATGACTGATCTTCGACCTCAACTCCACTTTCCCGCCCGATCTCCGTATCCCTTAATTCCTCTGGAGTCCAAAACTCTATCTAACTCATCCTTGAATATACTCAAAGACTCAGCATCCACAGCCCCTTGGGGTAGCGAATTCCAAAGATTCACAACCCTCAGTGAAGAAATTCCTCCTCATCTCAGTTTTAAATGGCTGACCCCTTATCCTGAGACTCTGCCCCCTAGTTCTAGACTCTCCAGCCAGGGGAAACAGCCTCTCAGCATCTACCCTGTCAATCCCCCTCAGAATCTTATATGTTTCAATGAGCTCACCACTCATTCTTCTAAACTCCAGAGAGTATAGTTCCAATCTATTCAATCTCTCCTCATAGGACAACCCCGTCATCCCGGAAAACCTGTTGAGGTGAGAGTGAGTGTCCAACTCCAGACCGTGGAGGATGCCAATCTGAGACAACGGTTGATCTTTGCTAATGCCTTTATACTGCAACAAATTTCCCTTATTCCCTCAAAGAAAATTTCATAGCCATGCTCACACTCTACCTTTCCCATATCTCACAAATCTTTTCCTAACCTTCCTTATTCCCTTAACTGACCAAATGGATTCTGTGCCTCCTTCCTCATTAACCTATCTTGTCCAATGGTGTTTTGCACCTTGTCTTTCAAATAATCCCCAGTTATACCCACAGACTTCCCCCAAAGTAAATGAAAAGTAAAGTAGAAAATGGTGCCCTCTCAAGCTGTTTTGCTAATCTTACCCCAGTTGTCTCTGTATCAGCATGGAGATGAAATTAGAGGAGGGATATAATTGTACAAGGAATCTCAATGAAGGCAATCTATGATTTTACATAGAGTTACAGAGAATATACAGCACAAAAACAAGCCCAACCAGTCCATGCCGGCGTTTATGCTCCACTGGAGCCTCCTCCTATCCTTCCTCATCTAACTCTCTCAGCATAACCCTCTATTCCCTTCTCCCTCATATGCTTGTCCAGCCTCCCCTTAAATGCATCTATACTATTCGCCTCAACCACTCCCTGTGGTAGCGAGTTCCACATTCTCCCCACTCTCTGGGTAAAGAAGTTTCTTCTGAATTCCCGATTTGATTTCTTGGTGACTATCTTGTATTGATGGCCTCTAGTTTTGCTCTTTCCCCACAATTGGAAACACTCTCTCTGTGTCTACTCTACCAAAACCTTTCATCATT
The DNA here is from genome assembly GCA_030390025.1 of Squalus acanthias. NCBI lineage: Eukaryota > Metazoa > Chordata > Chondrichthyes > Squaliformes > Squalidae > Squalus > Squalus acanthias. The sequence goes on from JASTWF010000468.1 coordinate 301,707, forward strand.
TTAAAGACCTCTACTGGGCCTTCTCTTTTCAAGAGAAAAGAGACCCAGCCTGTTCATCCTTTCCTGATAGGTATAACCTCGCAGTTCTGGTATCATCCTTGTAGACCTTTTTTTGCACCCTCATTAGTGCCTCTCTATCCTTTTTATAATATGGTGACCAGAACTGTATTTTATTCATGCTCGGGATGTGGCTGTCACTGGCAAGGCTGGCCAGTAATAATTGAGTATTAATAACATCTCCTTTTCACTCTGTCTACATCTGACAGGTGAGTACATACATGCCCCGAGTGAACAGAATATCAAACATGGATCAAGACTCCCGTGTTCCATGCAGTAATGTAAAGCCACACATTAATCGTTATTCCTACATCACTGCAAATATAAAAGAGCAGTTCGCTCACAATCTAGAAGTTTGGAAAGCGCAAGCTATCAAGGAGTTCAGCCAAGACTTCTCACAGAGGAATGTTGATTATATAGAATAAACAGCCACACTGAGCAGGGAAAGAAAAAAAAAACTGTAGATTTATTCAAACTACAGTTTGACATATTTTTGACTCGCGAGAGAATAGAGGGATGGAATCAAAGCTCTATGATAAGATAAGGGAAGCCAGATGCAGGGTTGGGAACATGAAGAATTTAGAATTGTGATACCGGAGATGTTTCAGTTGCAATGGAAGGATAGGATTAAAAGTGAGGCGTACAATACTAATTCAGTGATCTGGACTACAACAGAAAGGTCTCGGTGGCCGAATGCTCTCTGCACTGAAGATAGTGCAGGAGGAATCATGGAGATTGGCTACTTTTCCTCCTATTAGCAATACCAAGTATCTCTTGCCAAACTAATCTCGGAAGAAGAACCCACAATGATAACCATACGAGAATCACCCAATCCTATTTGCAGAAAAAACCCTGATATTAAACACAGGGCGAGAGGTGGAGGTGGGGGTGGGGGTGGGGGTGGGGGTGGGGAAACAACCCCAAACTCTACTGTCAGACAAATCTCCTTAGTGCGTCACATGGTCTATTGTTGCGCGTTCTAACAAAGCATTGCACACTTTTCTTCGGTGAGCTCATATAGAATCATAGAATAGTACAGCACGGAAGGAATGTTGGGCAACACGGTGGCATAGTGGTTAGCACTGGTGCCTCACAGCGCCAGAGACCCGCGTTCGAATCTGACCTCGGGTGACTGTCTGTGTGGAGTTTGCACATTCTCCCCGTGTCTGCGTGGGTTTCCTCCGGGTGCTCCGGTTTCCTCCCACAGTCCAAAAATGTGTGGGTTAGGTTGATTTGGCTATGATAAATTGACCCTTAGTGTTAGGGGGGATTAAATATGTGGGGTTATGGGGATAGGATGGGATATGTTAGGGGGAATTAAATACATGGGGTTACGGGGGTAGGGTGGGATATGAGTACTGTGGGGATTAAAGCAGGGACAGGGTACTGGATTTGGATGATCAGCCATGATCGTATTGAATGGCGGAGCAGGCTCGACGGGCCGAATGGCCTACTCCTGCTCCTAGATTCTATGTTTCTATGTTTCTATGGAAGGAGGCCATTCGGCCCTTCGAGTCTGCGCCGGCTCTTTCGAAGAGCAATCCAGTTAGTCCCCCCCCCCCCCGCTCTTTCCTTATATCCCTGCATTTTTTTTCTCCATCAAGTATTTATCCAATTCCCCTTTTGAAAGCTACTAATGAAACTGTTTCTACCACCCTATCAAGCAGTGCATTCCAAATCCTAGCCTTTTTCTCCTACTAGTGACACCATACGTTCAAACACATAAGTGAGACAGATTGACACGCTTACCATCTACTACAAAGTGTGTCAAGACTGTTGCATAGACTAGGCTTGTATTCCCTCGAGTATAGAAGATTAAGGGGTGATCTAATTGAGGTGTTTACGATGATTAAAGGATTTGATAGGGTAGAGAGAGAAACTCTTTCCTCTGGTGGGAGAGTCCAGAACAAGGGGGCATAACCTTAAAATTAGAGCCAGGCCGTTCAGGGGTGATGTCAGGAAGCACTTCTTCACACAAAGGGTAGTGGAAATCTCCCTGTAAAAGCTGTTGAGGCTGGGGGTCAATTGAAAATGTCAAAACTGAGATTTATAGATTTTTGTTAGGCAAGGGTATTAAGAGTTACGGAACCAAGGCAGGTAGATGGAGTTAAGATACAGATCAGCCATGATCTAACTGAATGACGGAGTTGGCACGAGGGGCTGAATGGTCTACTCCTGTTCCTATGTTCCTAAGAATGCCCAAATGATTTGGACTCATCCCTGCTATCTAAGTTGGATTTGACCCTGAGTGAAAAGACTATGCTCTAACATGTGAAGCAATCCAGGTGTCCTTGCAAAGTAGTTTTAAATATTAGTGCTCTCCTTTGGAGCTCACACAACTATTAAGTGCAAGATCCATAAAAGCTGGCTGAACAGAAGAAACAGTCAGTACTTTTAAAGCCTAATCCATGATTTATATTTCAGTTATGGCTTTTGATGGGTCACAACACATGTGATTGTGTTTTTAAACAAAAATGGATTATCAAACAATGTACCACCTTTCCAATCTGTCATATTCTAATATTTATGTGTTGCCTACCTAAGCAGGGCGTTAAGCTCAGGAAATTACACTCACACTTTCTCTTAAAGTAAAGGTTGAAATATGTCCTAACTTTGGCAGCTTGGTATATTCTTATATTGTGAGTTGTCCTGCATGATTAGGCTTATTTATCATCTTTCTATTTACGTTACCTATAGGGACATGCACTCCTTCAGATGACCCTGAATTATTTTTTTTCCACTTAACATTGGTTGAATTTTACCAGGGCACTCCCAAGACTTTCTTCTTTCCAAATGAATATTTAGTCAAACTGCCAAAAAAAAAATGACATTGAAGAAGAGATGCAATTACTTACCTCAGAGCACTTTATCTGTGTTGCAATATCAAAGTCATGGTTTGCACAGAGTTGCGTGCGGTGGGTGGGGTGTGGGGGGGAACATACACTGCGTCCATTCAATGTCGTAATCCTAGGCCTTTGTAATTATCGCGCTTGGGACTATTTCTCAGGTGTAATTCAGCAATCCGCTGACATTTAAACTTCACAGAGCAGGAGAGAATGCAACATGTTGGTTCTCGCTGTTATTGATTTATGGCTGTGAGGCCAATCCGTGCCCGGCATCGTTTCATCAGAGCGAAACAATTTATATTTACAACTCTTCTTAGGCGTGACACTCGTTAGATCACTCACTCGTAAATTATTTGTCAATTCTACTTAATTTACGTGGCAGCGTTGGGGAAATAAAAGTGGTCGCTATATTTTAAGACGCACGCTATATCTAAATGTAGGTCACTGACGTTGGAATCATCATCGCTATGCACATGTGGCAAATGGCCAGTGACTCAAGTGCACAAACCCTTTCTGCTGACTTTTATGATGCAGTTTTATGTCCACCTCAAAGTACAACTGGAAACTTGGTTAAGTCTTTTCGTAAAGTTACAGTGAACAGACTTAACATCATACAGTTACAGTGAGTGAACTAATACTCATGTAGTCACAGTAAATGGCCTTACAGTCATACAGTTACAATGAGTGAACTTACAATTATACATCACAGTAAATGACCTTACAATTCTAGTGTTACAGTAAATGATGTTACAATCAAACAGTTATAGAGTGAACTTACAATCACACATTTACAGTCACTAGCCTTACCATCATAGAGTTATTGTAAATGGCCTTACAGTCATACAGTTACAGAGTGAACTGACAATCGTAACGTTACAGTGATTGAACTCACAATCATATATTGCAGTAAATTTGTCCTGGGGCCAATATTTATCCCTCAATCAACATCACTAAAACAGATTATCTGGCCATTGTCACGTTGCTGTTTGTGGGAGCTTGCTGTGCGCAAATTAGCTGCCTCATTTCCTGCATTGCAACAGTGACTACACTTCAAAAAAAGTCCTTCATTGGCTGTAAAGCGCTTTGGGATGTCCGGTGGTCGTGAAAGGCGCTATAGAAATGCAAGTCTTTCTTTTTTCTTTCTTTAAATTATCTTACAATCATACTGTTACAGTAAATGGCCATACAATCATACAGGTTTTTTTATTCGTTCATGGGATGTGGGCGTCGCTGGCAAGGCCAGCATTTATTGCCCATCCCTAATTGCCCCTTGAGAAGGTGGTGGTGAGCCGCCTTCTTGAAATGCTGCAGTTCCTGTGGTGAAGCTACTCCCACAGTGCTGTTAGGGAGGGAGTTCCAGAATTTGGCCCAGCAATGATGAAGGATCGGCGATATACTTCCCAGACAAGATGGTGTGTGACTTGGAGGGGAACCTGGAGGTGGTGGTGTTCCCAGGCGCCTGCTGCCCTTGTCCTTCTAGGTGGTAGAGGTCATGGGTCTGGAACTGCGATTAACTCAGGTAGAAGCACAATCTGGGGAAGCATTAGCTTCATCTATACTTTCATGTAAGGTCAATAATAAGGCAATGAATGAGCAACAGCCTGGATCTTCAATGCAGTACATAAATTGCACACTTAAATTGACCTGAAAGCCTTATTCCTGCTAACCCTATACTGCACACCTTTGCTACATAAGAACATAAGAACATAAGAAATAGGAGCAGGAGTCGGCCATTCGGCCCTTCGAGCCTGCTCCGCCATTCAATAAGATCACGGCTGATCTTGCACCTCAACTCCACTTTCCCACCCAATCCCCATATCCCTTGATTCCCTTAATATCCAAAAGTCTATCGATCTCTGTCTTGAATATACTCAACGACTGAGCCTCCACAGCCCTCTGGGGTAGAGAATTCCAAAGATTCACCACCCTCTGAGTGAAGAAATTTCTCCTCATCTCAGTCCTAAATGGTTGACCCCTTATTCTGAGATTGTGACCCCTGCTTCTAGACTCCCCAGCCAGGGGAAACATCCTCCCAGTATCTACCCTGTCAAGCCCTGTAAGAATTTTGTATGTTTCAATGAGATCACCTCTCATTCTTCTAAACTCTAGAGGATATTGGCCTAGTCTACTCAATCTCTCCTCAGAGGACAATCCCCCCCATCCCAGGAACCAGTCTGGTGAACCTTTGTTGTAGAAACATAGACATAGAAACTAGGAGCAGGAGTAGGCCATTCGGCCCGTCGAGCCTGCTCCACCATTCAATACGATCATGGCTGATCATCCAAATCCAGTACCCTGTCCTTGCTTTCTCACACAGAATCCCCATCGAGCCTGCACCGACACATATCCCACCCTATCCCCGTAACCCCACGTATTTAATTCCCCCTAACATATCCCATCCTATCCCCGTAACCCCACATATTTAATCCCCCCCTAACACTAAGGGTCAATTTATCATAGCCAAATCAACCTAACCCGCACATTTTTGTACTCCCTCTATGGCAAGTATTTCCTTCCTTAGGTAAGGAGACCAAAACTGTACACAATACTCCAGGTGTGGTCTCACCAGGGCCCTATATAATTGCAATAACTTCTCTCGCAACCTTTGAAAACCTCCTGAAAACCTATCTGTTCAACTAGTCTTTTGTTGATCCCTTCTAACCCTTCTGCTACTGCTTGTCATCTGCTTCCCATCTGTGAAGTGCCTTTGGACATTTTCTACATTAAAAGTGCACATAAATACAATTTGTTGTTATTGTTGATGACGACGGTTAGAGGCAAGGAATATGGCCTAACATGGAAGTAAAAGACCAGGAATTATGTTGGTACAGGGGCATGTTTTGTGCATATGTGTGAGATTGAAGTTGATGCTCATGCCTGTGGGGCACTTGTGTAGAAAATGTTAGAAGTGTGGAAGATGTAGGGGGAAATTGCAAGTGGGAAATGATATATACACATCAATACTGTGACTACAAGAGCAGGTCAGAGGCTAGGTATTCTGCAGTGAGCGTCTCACCTCCTGACTCCCCAAAGCCTTTCCACCATCTACAAGGCACGAGAAAGGAGTGTGATGGAATACTCTCCACTTGCCTGGATGAGTGCAGCTCCAACAACACTCAAGAAGCTCGTCACGATCCAGGATAAAGCAGCCCGCTTGATTGGCACCACATCCACCACCTTAAACATTCACTCCCTCCACCACTGACGTACCATGGTTGCAGGGTGTACCATCTACAAGATGCACTGCAGCAACTCGCCAAGGCTTCTTCGACAGCACCTCCCAAACCCGCAACCTCCACCACCTAGAAGGACAAGGGCAGCAGGCGCATGGGAACACCACCACCTCCAAGTTCCCCTCCAAGTCACACACCATCCTGACTTGGAAATATATCGGCCGTTCCTTCATCGTTGCTGGGTCAAAATCCTGGAACTCCCTCCCTAACAGCACTGTGGGAGTACCTTCACCACACGGACTGCAGCGGTTCAAGAAGGCAGCTCACCACCACCTTCTCAAGGGGCAATCAGGGATGGGCAATAAATGCTGGCCTTGCCAGCGACGCCCAGATCCCGTGAACGAATAAAAAAAAATGAATGGGAAGTCCCTGTTGGATATATGGGCTGTCTCGACAAAGCGGAGCTGCATTAGTGGAAAAGATGAAGGATGTTTGGTTTGCAGGAACTAAGAAGAGTGTAACTGAAGTCAAGTTACAAATGAAAAGTTAAGATATCAGTAACACTTGTTAACAACAACAATTTGCATTTATATAGTGCCTTTAACTTAGTAAAACATCCTATTTTATATAGAACATCATATATGATACAGAAACAATGGTTAATTGAAATATTAATACTGTTGTTGGATATTAATGTTGTACATGTGATATTGTAGAATTCAAATGTCTGTCAATCTCCGCCTTGAATATATTCAATGACTCCGCCTTCTTTGTGCTTTGTTATATAAAATATATCATTTTAATTAAAAATAGTTAATTATAAAAAAATTATTAAAAAATTAAATGGCCTGTTGAGGGAACTGAACATATATAAGTAAAGGCATAGAGTACAAAAGCAAGGAGGTTATGCTAAACCTTTATAAAACACTGGTCCAAAATCATGACCGGTTTTGATAGAGTAAATAAGAAGAAACTGTTTCCAGTGGCAGGAGGGTCGGTGACCAGAGGGCAGAGGTTGAAGGTCATTGGCAAAAGGACCAGAGGCGACATGAGGATTTTTTTTACACGGCGAGTATTTGTGATCTGGAACGCGCTGCCTGAAAGGGCAGTGGAAGCAGATTCAATAGTAACTTTCAAAAGGGAATTGGATAAATACTCGAAGGTGAAAAATTTAATTCTTTATCCTAAATTTCCACTGCGGAAAGCAACACGCTGTAATAAAGTGGAAACACTGCTTAGCTCAGTAGCAGGAAGTGTTTAGTTCACTTGCAGACATCATTTTGTTCAGGAACATGGGCTCTGCTTGGGGAGAGAGGGGGAATGTCTTTGAGAACATTCTGGGTAATAGGTGAAAAAAAAGAAAGACTTGCATTTATATAGCGCCTTTCACGACCACTGGACGTCCCAAAGCGCTTTACAGCAAATGAAGTACTTTTTGAAGCGTAGTCACTGTTGTAATGTAGGAAACGCGGCAGCCAATTTGCACACAGCAAGCTCCCGCAAACAGCAATGTGATAACGACCAGGTAACCTGTTTTAATGATGTTGGTTGAGGGATAAATATTGGCCAGGATACCGGGGAGAACTCCCCTGCTCTTCTTTGAAATAGGGCCATGGGATTTTTTTACATCCACCTGAGAGAGCAGACAGGACCTCGGTTTAACGACTCATCTGAAAGACGGCTCCTCCGACAGTGCGGCACTCCCTCAGCACTGCACTGGGAGTGTCAGCATAGACTTTTGTGCTCAAGTCCCTGGAGTGGGACATGAACCCACAACCTTCTGACTCAGAGGCGAGGGTGCTACCCACTGACACAAGGCACAATAGAGACTGTTTGGGACAGGTTGTGTGGCTGCCCTGAATAAACTGCAATGTTCTTTTATCGCTCCGGTGAGTTACTTCAGTATGTTTTTGAAATTAATTGTCACCAGAAGTAAAATTATAAGTTGCATTAGCCCCTCACTTTATTTATTGATTCAGTTAATTCGCCAGTGATCTTGCTGCCTTCTGGCTATCGCCCCAACCTCACTGCCTCCTGGCTACTAGCCCCATTGCTCCTCCTAGTCTCTCAACTCAAGCAGACTCACCCGAGGTCACAGGAACGTACAGGACTAGAGAAAGCCCACTGTGGGCCATCTGGACTTTGCCCCTCTGGAATGACAGAAATAATAATAATAAATTGTAATACAAGAAATTCACACCAATAATAAATACAGATCAATCTGTGACCGACCAATAACGTTAAAGTAGGTAATCATTAAAAAACGGTCCGCACACAGCAGCAACCAAAATTACTGCTCATTAATATGAATAATAGATAGCACACCAGTCTGGTTTATATGAGACTCCAGTCCCACACCAGTCTGGTTTATATGAGACTCCAGTCCCACACCAGTCTGGTTTATATGAGACTCCAGTCCCACACCAGTCTGGTTTATATGAGACTCCAGTCCCACACCAGTCTGGTTTATATGAGACTCCAGTCCCACACCAGTCTGGTTTATATGAGACTCCAGTCCCACACCAGTCTGGTTTATATGAGACTCCAGTCCCACACCAGTCTGGTTTATATGAGACTCCAGTCCCACACCAGTCTGGTTTATATGAGACTCCAGTCCCACACCAGTCTGGTTTATATGAGACTCCAGTCCCACACCAGTCTGGTTTATATGAGACTCCAGTCCCACACCAGTCTGGTTTAGATGAGACTCCAGTCCCACACCAGTCTGGTTTAGATGAGACTCCAGTCCCACACCAGTCTGGTTTAGATGAGACTCCAGTCCCACACCAGTCTGGTTTAGATGAGACTCCAGTCCCACACTAGTCTGGTTTAGATGAGACTCCAGTCCCACACCAGTCTGGTTTATATGAGACTCCAGTCCCACACCAGTCTGGTTTATATGAGACTCCAGTCCCACACCAGTCTGGTTTATATGAGACTCCAGTCCCACACCAGTCTGGTTTATATGAGACTCCAGTCCCACACCAGTCTGGTTTATATGAGACTCCAGTCCCACACCAGTCTGGTTTATATGAGACTCCAGTCCCACACCAGTCTGGTTTATATGAGACTCCAGTCCCACACCAGTCTGGTTTATATGAGACTCCAGTCCCACACCAGTCTGGTTTATATGAGACTCCAGTCCCACACCAGTCTGGTTTATATGAGACTCCAGTCCCACACCAGTCTGGTTTAGATGAGACTCCAGTCCACACCAGTCTGGTTAGATGAGACTCCAGTCCCACACCAGTCTGGTTCAGATGAGACTCCAGTCCACACCAGTCTGGTTTAGATGAGACTCCAGTCCCACACCAGTCTGGTTTAGATGAGACTCCAGTTCCACACCAGTCTGGTTCAGATGAGACTCCAGTCCCACACCAGTCTGGTTTAGATGAGACTCCAGTCCCACACCAGTCTGGTTTAGATGAGACTCCAGTCCCACACCAGTCTGGTTTAGATGAGACTCCAGTCCCACACCAGTCTGGTTTTATATGAGACTCCAGTCCCACACCAGGTCTGGTTTAGATGAGACTCCAGTCCCACCCCAGTCTGGTTTAGATGAGACTCCAGTCCCACACCAGTCTGGTTTAGATGAGACTCCAGTCCCACACTAGTCTGGTTTAAGATGAGACTCCAGTCCCACACCAGTCTGGTTCTAGATGAGACTCCAGTCCCCACACCAGTCTGGTTTAGATGAGACTCCAGTCCCCACCCCAGTCTGGTTCAGATGAGACTCCAGTCCCACACCAGTCTGGTTAGATGAGACTCAGTCCCACACCAAGTCTGGTTTAGATGAGACTCCAGTCCCACCACAGTCTGGTTTAGATGGAGACTCCAGTCCCACACCAGTCTGGTTTAGATGAGACTCCAGTCCCACCCCAGTCTTGTTTAGATGAGACTCCAGTCACAGTCTGTTTAGATCAGACTCCAGTCCACACCAGTCTGTTCAGATGAGACTCCAGTCCCACACCAGTCTGGTTTAGATGAGACTCCAGTTCCACACCAGTCTGGTTCAGATGAGACTCCAGTCCCACACCAGTCTGGTTTAGATGAGACTCCAGTCCCACACCAGTCTGGTTTAGATGAGACTCCAGTCCCACCCCAGTCTGGTTTAGATGAGACTCCAGTCCCACACCAGTCTGGTTCAGATCAGACTCCAGTCCCACACCAGTCTGGTTTAGATGAGACTCCAGTCCCCCACCAGTCTGGTTTAGATGAGACTCCAGTCCCACACCAGTCTGGTTTAGATGAGACTCCAGTCCCACCCCAGTCTGGTTTAGATGAGACTCCAGTCCCACACCAGTCTGGTTGACTCTGAACTGTTTTTTGAAATGGCCGAGTAGCCTTGGCCTTGTGAGATCACCTTCACCTCATGGACTGCAGAAGCCCAAGAAGACCCACGTCAGGGCAATTAGGGATGGACAATAAGTGCCGACCTTGACTACGATGCCTACATCCCGAGAATGAATAAGTTGTTGCGAAGGGGTCGTCTGTACGCAGTGAAGAATAGGGGAGCAAGGATTACTGCATGGGCTACGTCAGTCCAGTCAATCTCCAGGTGCACTTGAGATGGCTGAGAAAGCAAGAGGAGTGGTTGGACTGGAAGTCCATCCAAGGTCTGAGGGGGAATAAGAGCACCAGGGACAGAAGTGAGATCATCACAGGTGGTAGGCCAATGCATTTAAGGGGAAGCTAGATAAACACATGAGAGAGAAAGGTATAGAAGGTTATGTTGATGGGGTGAGATGAAGTAGGGTGGGAGGAGGCTCATGTGGAGCATAAACACCGGCACGGACCAGTTGGGCCGAATGGTCTGTTTCTGTGCTGAACATTCTATGTAATCCTTCCATTTATTGTGCAGAGTTGCACAAGTACAGACTTTCTGTGCACGTGTAGCTTACAGAAGCACAGGCTGGAATTGGATCTTTCATCTACTTAGAATCTGCAGCTCAGAGACGACTGAACTTAGGGCAACGATCGTCAGTGCTGAGAGACGCGAGACCCGCGCAGGCTGACACATAGCAGCTTAACGTTTTTGGTGCGTCTGCTGCATTACTTTCTGTAACCCTAGTGAATTTATCTGTGGCACGGCTCGCTATGGCATCTGTGGACTTTCAATAATTTGACAGGAAACGCATAAAAACGAAGATGGAAATTGAAGTGGACGTGTGGCTCTGAGGGGAATCTGCCAAATGGCTTTTAATTAGCCGTGGTGTGCTGTGCTACTCTGTGTCGGTGAGTCTAGCAATGCCTGTCTGGGAAGAGAATAAAGAAAAGACTCGCGTTCCTTCCCGGGACGAGGGGGTCACTTGCTGGTGAGCCAGACGATTAATCCTGAGGTGGTTCTGGCTTGCTTTCTCCGTCACTGGCCTGTCAAGGCAAAAAGGTACAGAAGTCAGGCACAATAGGAATTGTTTCTGAGAGCATTTTCCTCTTGTCACTGAAACAGTATGATTAATAAAGCGTCTCTTCCTCTATCTATTGCTTTTATCTAGCATCAGACTATCGTGATTCATAATACTGGGGCACATTTTTAAGGAAAAAAAATACTCTTAAAGGGGTACTGCTTTCCTGAAGGGTGTAGGGAGAAAGCTTTTCTTGTTTGTTTTGTTATGCCTTCAATTGCAACAAAATTCATCCTCACACCACTTGCTTATAACCCCATTGTGAAGATGTTACCATTTGGCTACATAACAATAGTAACTGCACTTGGCTCAGTCGTGTAGCTCTCTCACTTCTGGGTCAGAAGGTTGTGGGTTCGAAGTCCGCACTCCAGAGACTTGAGCACAAAAATCTAACAATACTCTCCAGTACAGTACTGAGAATCATAGAAAAAATAGGAGCAGGAGTAGGCCATTCGGCCCTTCGAGCCTGCTCCGGCATTCAATATGATCATGGCTGATCCTCTATCTCAATACCATATTCCCGCTCTCTCCCCATACCTTTTGTGTCTAGAAATCTATCTCTCTCCTTCTTAAATATATTCAGTGACTTGGCCTCCACAGCCTTCAGTGGTAGAGAATTCCACAGGTTCACCACCCTCTGAGTGAAAAAATGTCTCCTCATCTCAGTCCTAAATGTCCTACCCCGTGAACCTTCGCTGCACTCCCTCTATGGCAAGTATATCCTTTCTTAGGTAAGGAGACCAAAACTGCACACAGTACTCCAGGTGTGGTCTCACCAAGGCCCTGTACAACTGTAGTAAGACATCCTTGCTCCTGTACTCAAATCCTCTTGCAATGAAGGCCAACATACCATTTGTCTTCCTAACTGCTTGCTGCACCTGCATGTTTGCTTTCAGTGACTGGTGTACAAGGACACCCAGGTCCCTTTATACATCAGCATTTCCCAATCTATCACCATTTAAATAATACTCTGCCTTTCTGTTTTTCCTACTGAAGTGGATAACTTCACATTTATCCACGTTATACTGCATCTGCCATGTATTTGCCCACTCACTCAACTTGTCTAAATCGCCTTGAAGCCTCTTTGCATCTTCCTCACAACTCACAATCCCACCTAGTTTCGTGTCATCAGCAAACTTGGAAATATTACATTTGGTTCCCTCATCCAAATCATTGATATATATTGTGAATAGCTGGGGCCCAAGCACTGATCCCTGCTGTACCCCACTAGTCACCGCCTGCCACCCCGAAAAAGACACATTTATTCCTACTCTCTGTTTCCTGTCTGTTAACCAATTTTCACTCCATGCCAGTATATTACCCCAATCCCATGTGCTTTAATTTTGCACACTAACCTCTTATGTGGGACTTTATCAAAGGCCTTCTGAAAATCCAAATACACCACATCCACTGGTTCTCCCTTATCTATTCTACCAGTTACATCCTCAAAAAACTCCAGTAGGTTTGTCAAACACGATTTCCCTTTCATAAATCCATGTTGACTTTGTCTAATCCTGTTGATATTTTCTAAGTGTCCTGTTATCACATCCTTTATAATAGATTCTAGCATTTTCCCTGCTACTGAGGGAGCGCTGCACGGTCGGAGGTGCTGTCTTTCAGATGAGATGTTAAACCGAGGCAGTGTTTGACCTCTCCGGTGGATGTAAAAGATCCCAGGGTACTATTCGAAGATGAGCAGGGGAGTTCTCCCCGGTGTCCTGGGCCAATATTTATCCCTTAACCAACATCACTAAAAAACAGATCATCTGGTCATTATCACATTGCTGTTTGTGGGAGCTTGCTGTGCAGATTGGCTGCCGCGTTTCCCACATTACAACACAGTGACGACACTTAAGAGTACTTAATTGGCTGTAAAGTGCTTTTGGACATCCTGAGGTCTTCAACTTGTATAATTTGTTCTGAAAATGTGCAACCCTATTGGATGGTGTCAAAATATCCTGAACACCAACACAGTCTGCCACAATGAGGAGAGAAAGAAATAACAACGTGCATTTAAAAAGCACCTTTCAGGTCCTCAGGATGTCCTAAAGCACTTCATAGGCAATGAAGTAGGCACAGCAAGATCCCACAAACAGCAATGGAATAAATGACACTGTTGAGTTGGTCGATCTGAGGGCTATCATATTATCTGATTGTATATCGGAATATAAGTCGTGTTTACCATCATTCACTATTAAAAATATTAATTTGGATAAAAATTTTAATGAAACTATATTTTATATCGATGGCGCGTATATTCTTTGATATTTATCTTCTCCTTCTGTCTTTCTCATGAGATGTTAAACTGAGGCTCTGTTTACCTGGTCGAGGGGATGTAAAAGATCCCATGGCACTATTTCTCCATGTCCCAGCCAATGTTCCTCCCTCAACCAAACATCACAAAAAAAACCAAATTAACCAGTCATCTCATTTGCTGTTTTTGGGAGCTTGCTGTGTGAAAATTGGCTGCAATGTTTGCATATTTGACATAGGAACATAGGAACAGGAGGAGGCCGTTCAGCCCCTCGAGCCTGTTCCCCCATTCAATTAGATCGTGACTGATCTGTACCTCAACTCCATTTACCCGCCTTAGCTCCATTTCCCTTGATACCCTCGCCCAACAAAAATCTAGCGAGCTCAGTCTTGAAAGCTCCAATCGTCCCAGCATCCTGGCCTTTCGGGGAGGGAGTTCCAGATTGTTACTACCCTTTTTGTGATTAAAGTGCTTTCTGATTTCCCTCCTCAATGGCCGAGCTCTAACTTTTAAGATTATTGCTCTTCAGTCTCACATCAGAGGAAATAGATTCTCCGTGTCTACCCTATCGAATCCTTTTAACATTTTAAACACCTCGATTAGATCACCCCTCAATCCTCTAGCATGTGGTCTTCTAGGTCAGAAGGTCGTGGGTTCAAGCCCACTTGAGCACAAAATCTGAGCTGATACTTCACTGTCGCAAAGCTTGAATGAGTGCTGCACTATCCGACATGCTGTCGTTAGGACGAGACGTTAAGCCAAGGTCCCGTGATCTGTTCCTGCAGTTCAGCTGGATGTCAAAGATCCTGTAGCAGTGTTCAGGGAAGAGCAGGGAGTTTTCCCAGTATCGTGGCCCATAGTCATCCCTCGACCAACACCGTGAAAAATAGGTTAACTGGCCATTCATCTCATTGCTGTTTGTGGGACGTTGTGCAAAATGGCCGATGCGTTTGCCTACATAACCGCAATTCAAAAAACAATTTATTGTTTGTGAAGGGATGTTACACGATCATGTTGACATGATAAGGAGCTACATAAATGCAAGGTCTTTCTGTTAAGGGGAAAGCTTATGAATTGCTGAAACATTTTGTTTATGACAATCCTGAGAGATGGATTAATGATTAAACTTACCAAAGGAAGATTGTTTTATTCAGGCCAGAAAATTGAAGACTAGCTATCTAGGATTAAGGTGGCAGTTCAGATGATCCTTGCCAATGATTGGAATGAATAACTATGCCGAAAAAGAAATGATGGCAGATGCATTTTAGAATCCAATGGTTGATACTTAACCTTAATGCACTACAAAGTATTGAGTAACTTTTTTTTATTTATTCGTTGACGGGATGTGGGTGTTGCTGGCAAGTCCAGCATTTATTGCCCATTCCTAATTGCCCTTGAGAAGGGGGTGGTGAGCTGCCTTCTTGAACCACTGCAGTCCATGTGGTGAAGGTCCTCCCATAGTGCTGACTTTGTCACAGCAGTTTGGTACAAACAGAGTGACTTGCTGGGCCATTTTGAGTCAACCACATTACTGTGGGTCTGGAGTCACATATAGGCCAGACCAGGTAAGGACAGCAGACTTCTTTCCCTAAAGGACATTAGTGAACCAGTTGGGTTTTTACAACAATCTGGTAGTTTCATGGTCACCATTACTGATACTAGCTTTTTATTCCAAATTGAATTTAAATTCCCCAGCTGCCATGGTGGGATTTGAACTCATAGGGCTGGATTTTGATACTGGGGCAGGTTGGGGTCGTGTTATCCACCCGACTGCAATTGAATGTGGGAGATTGATGCAATTTTTACCTAATTGGGCAATTGAGTTCCAGCATGTGGGAACCCATGAACCAATTAGTGTTTTCAGTCTTAAGGTCACCTCTGATGATGTCATCATTGCTGCTGCATTATTGAAAGTCTTCAAAGACTGCCTGGCCTTTGCTGTGAGAGGACCTGGATGAACAGCAGCAGCCCTAAGATTTTTTATTTAAACTAACTGAATTTAAATTCACCAGCTACCATCGTGGGATTTGAATTCACGTCTCCTAGATCAGTATTCCAGGCCTCTGGATTACTAATCCAGTAACATAACCACTATGCTACCATACCCCTTACTCCAGGATATGTTTTATTAAAGTGTTCCACTCATCCCTTAACAGCACACTTTGCAATGAGGGAGGTTGCTTCATCATTCTATAAATCTTGTTTATTTAGATGGTTGCTACTCTCAGCTGATAAAAGGACACTGTACTCTGTCATTTGTGAACTGGAAATTCTTCATTTATAATAAATGTTACTGCTGCATTTAAAATCTCAGCATAAATTAATTTGTGCCATGTGTTTCCAAGACATTCTCCCGGTTGCACCCATTAAATCCAGGAGAGTAATGCAAATAATAAAAATAAATGTGATTTTGTTTAAGAAGCAGCGACGTGCCTTTATGCTGACGATGCTTCGGAAAACATGGCGCGCACAAAATAGAATGAATAATGTGCGAAAAATATACATTTTTTTTTGCCATGGGTAAGTAAGGCCTAGGTGAGACAAATGAGGTTGGGTTCTGAGACCAGAAGCAGGAGAAGCTCAATAAAAGTGAGATCATAACCGAGCCCTGGCTGGGGGGGGTCTAGAACGAGGGGTCACAGCCTCAGGATACGTGGTAGGACATTTAGGACTGAGATAAGGAGACATTTCTTCACTCAGAGGGTGGTGAACCTATGGAATTCTCACTGACGTACCGTGGCTGCAGTGTGTACCATCTACAAGATGCACTGCAGCAACTCGCCAAGGCTCCTTCGGCAGCACCTCCCAAACCCGCGACCTCTTCCACCTAGAAGGACAAGGGCAGCAGATGCATGGGAACACCACCAGCTCCAAGTTCCCCTCCAAGTCACACACCATGCTGACTTGGAAGTATATCAGCCGTTCCTTCATCGTCGCTGGGTCAAAATCCTGGAACTCCCTCCCTCACAGCACTGTGGGAGCACCTTCACCACACGGACTGCAGCGGTTCAAGAAGGCGGCTCACCACCACCTTCTCAAGGGCAATTAGGGATGGGCAATCAATGCTGGCCTTGCCAGTGACACCCATATCCCCAGAATGAATTTTTTTAAATGAGAGAAGAATCAGATCTCCAACCTAATGGACTTCCCTCTCTATTCTGGATTATGTCTCATATCCGAATAAATCCTTGTTAATTTATATTGGACCAAAATTATATTTGTAATTAGTGATTCTGCTGTTGCCCTTTACACCTCCTCTAGGCCCATCTTTTGTTTCTTAACTTGTCCCATTACCACCATCATCCCTTTTGCCATTTAATCTCTCCTGCCTTCCACCCTATCACAGACCTTCCCTTTTGTTCTTTCCTCCCCTCCCCTACCTTTTCCTGTCCTTGTACTTGCTTAAAAACTGTTACATCTCTAACATTTTCCAGTTCCGACGAAAGGTCATCAACCTGAATCGTTAACTCTGTTTCTCTCTCCGCTGATGCTGCCTGACCTGCTGTGTGTTTCCAGCATTTTCTGTTTTTATTTGTAATTTATTTCACCCATTCTGGGGATGTGGGCATCACTGGCAAGGCCGGCATTTATTGCCCATCCCTAGTTGCCCTTGACAAGGTGGCGGTGAGCCGTCTTCTTGAACCGCTGCAGTCCCGTGTGGTGAAGGTACTCCCAGAGTGCCGTTAGGGAGGGAGTTCCAGGACTCTGACCCATATTTAATGAGTGGGCATGGGCTTAACCTCTGGGAGAAACGAGCACATGGTCGCATCGGTGAATACTGTAATTGGTGAGTCAGCATCAGGAAAGAATGAGCACGAAAGCTACCAAAACACAGCTGGTTCAATCATTTTCTTCAAGGGATGGGCACCTGCCACTCCTACCAAGTCCCACCTGACTTTGGCTCGCACTGTCGCTTGCGTTCTTGCTCCAAGCTTGCCGGCGATCTTCCGCCGAAGTTACGGCAGGAGAGCGAGAGAAGACAGCAGGAATTCTCCTCCGGTGTGGTCGATCCTTACTGACGGGCCGCTCAGTCGCACGTTGAGCTTTGGGCAATAAATGCGACCCTTGCCTGTGTCGCCCACGCCCCGAGAACGATCGAGGCGGAAACCCAAAAAATCCCAAGTTGTCCCCGCAAAAGGAAATCCAGCAGCCCCAATACCTTCTTCAGTCCTACCCCAGTCCTGTAGCAATAAATAACTTCTGCATCATTTCTGAAGAGTTTAAACAGTGCAGTGCTTGTATAAATCCTTCTATACCAAGATTGCTATTTTTTAATCTCTACAAGAGACTGATTCCACTGTTATGTTAAATTAGTGCCAAGTAGCCAGATTGTTTACATCAGTTTTCCACAAAGCCCCTTAAAGATTTTGTTTTACTGGATCGCGCAATGTTGCCTTGAAGGCAATCCCCTTGCCAATTTTTTTTTTTTGTAAATACAGATAAGTTACTGTATTATTTATTTTAATTAGGGTTCTGGGTACACGTGCAGCCATTTGAGTTTAATGGACCATTAAACAATCGGCCAGTTCCAAGTAGCCTCAATTACACTGGCCTTTTCTCTCGTCCTTTAATCCCTCAGTCCACCTCATCTACCTGCATTTTCCCCTTCCACCCCCATCGCAAGGTTTCTTTCGGATGAGACGTTAAATTGAGGCCCCGTCTGCAGTCTTGGGTGGACGTAAAATATCCGGCGGTGCTGCAGTATCTCAGAGATGAGCAGGGGGACTCCCCACCCCCCACCCCCCCGCTCCCCCACCCCCGGCGTCCTGGCCAATAGTTATCCTGGCTCGCCATAGCTTCAGGACACTCCTCATCATCTACCATGGCGAAGCCTCTTTGAACATTGAAGTTGCATGGCATTCAGTTAATGACACGAACTCTGTCTCCCTCTCCCCCTCCTCCTCCCCACCCTGATTAATCCAAGTGTTGGGTGAGCTGCTTCAGAATTCACACCTTGCTCCTGCACTGTTCTGCTGGTGCACCTGAGTGGCCCAAAGCTATCGGTTGCCACGGTCGCCCAGGTAAACATAGAACATAGAACATAGAACAGTACAGCACAGTACAGGCCCTTCGGCCCTCGATGTTGTGCCGAGCATTGTCCGAGACCAAGATCAAGCTATCACACTCCCTATCACTCTGGTGTGCTCCATGTGCTTATCCAATAACCGCTTGAAAGTTCCTAAAGTGTCCGACTCCACTATCACAGCAGGCAGTCCATTCCACACCCCAACCACTCTCTGAGTAAAGAATCTACCTCGGACATCCCTTCTATATCTCCCCCCATGCACCTTATAGTTATGCCCCCTTGTAACAGCTGCCTCTACCCGAGGAAATAGTCTCTGAACATCCACTCTATCTATCCCCCTCATCATCTTATAAACCTCTATTAAGTCGCCTCTCATCCTCCTCCGCTCTAAAGAGAAAAGCCCCAACTCCCTCAATCTTTCCTCATAAGACCTCCCCCCCAAACCAGGCAGCATCCTGGTAAATCTCCTTTGCACTCTTTCCAATGTTTTCAGAATCCTCAAAGGGGAAGGGGAACAATCACAAGTCGTGGTACACATCGGTACCAACGACATAGGTAGGAGAAGGGACGGGGATTTAAAACAGGAATTTAGGGAGCTAGGTTGGAAGCTGAGAGCCAGTACAAACCATGTTGTAATTTCTGGTTTGTTGCCGGTGCCACGTGCTAGCGAGTTGAGGAACAGGGAGAGAGTGCAGATAAACACGTGGCTGCAGGGATGGTGTAGGGGGGAGGGTTTCAGTTATGTGGATAATTGGAGCACATTCTGGGGAAGGTGGGACCTGTACAAACAGGACGGTTTGCACCTGAACCAGAGGGGCACCAATATCCTGGGAGGGAAATTTGCTACGGCTCTTCGGGGGGGTTTAAACTAATTTGTCAGGGGGATGGGAAAAAGGGCTGTAGTCCACGAGCCAGTGGTGAGTGTAGGGAGGTACTGAGGAGGGTATCAAGGTCGCAGGAATGTACCGGCAGACAGGAAGATGGCTTGAAGTGTGTCTACTTCAATGCAAGGAGCATCCGGAATAAGGTAGGAGAACTTGGAGCGTGGATTGGTACTTGGGACTACGATGTGGTGGCCATTACGGAGACATGGTTAGAAAAGGGACAGGAATGGTTGTTGGAAGTTCCGGGGTATAGATGTTTCAGTAAGAGTAGGGAAGGTGGTAAGAAAGATGGAGGAGTAGCATTGTTAATCAAGGATAGTTTAACAGCGGCAGAAAGGCAGTTCGAGGGGGATCTGCCGTCTGAGGTAATATGGGCTGAAGTTAGAAATAGGAAAGGAGCGGTCACGTTGTTAGGAGTTTTCTACAGGCCCCCAAATAGTAATAAAGATGTGGAGGAAGAAATTGCAAAGCAGATTATGAATAGGTGTGGAGGTCACAGAGTAGTTGTCATGGGTGACTTCAACTTTCCAAATATTGATTGGAACCTTTATAGGTCAAACAGTTCGGATGGGATAGTTTTTGCACAGTGTGTGCAGGAGGGTTTCCTGACACAATATGTGGATAGGCCGACAAGAGGTGGGGCCACGTTGGATTTGGTACTGGGTAATGAACCGGGCCAAGTGTTTGATTTGTATGTGGGAGAGCACTTTGGAGATAGTGACCACAATTCGGTAACTTTCACTATTGCAATGGAGAGGGATAGGGCCATATGGCAGGGCAGGGTTTATAATTGGGGGAGGGGTAATTATGATGCGATTAGGCAAGAATTAGGGAGTATAAGATGGGAACAGAAACTATCAGGGAAAGGCACAAACGAAAAGTGGAGCTTTTTCATGGAGCAATTACTGCGTGTCCTTGATAGGTATGTCCCTGTCAGGCAGGGAGGAAATGGCCGAGTGAGAGAACCATGGTTCACAAAAGAGGTTGAATGTCTAGTCAAGAGGAAAAAGGAAGCGTATGTAAGGATGAGAAAACAAGGTTCAGTTGGGTCGATTGAGGGGTACAAGGTAGCAAGGAATGAGCTAAAAAAAGAGCTTAGGAGAGCTAGGAGGGGGCATGAGAAGTCCTTGGCGGGTCGGATCAAGAAAAACCCCAAGGCCTTTTACTCTTATGTGAGAAATAAAAGAATGACCAGGGTGAGGGTAGGGCCGGTCAAGGACAGTAGTGGGAACTTGTGCATGGAGTCAGAAGAGATAGGAGAGGTGATGAATGAATACTTTTCGTCAGTGTTCACCGAGGAGAGGGGCCATGTTCTTGAGGATGAGAGTGTGATAAAGGTGGATAGGCTGGAGGTGGTAGATGTTCTGAGGGAAGATGTTTTAGCAATTTTGAAGAACCTGAGGGTCGATAAGTCCCCTGGGCCAGATGGGATATATCCTAGGATTCTTTGGGAGGCAAGGGAGGAGATTGCAGAGCCTCTGGCTTTGATCTTTGGGTCCTCACTGTCCACGGGGATGCTGCCAGAGGACTGGAGAGTGGCGAATGTTGTTCCTCTCTTCAAGAAAGGAAATAGGAATGACCCTGGTAATTATAGGCCGGTTAGTCTTACTTCGGTGGTTGGTAAGATAATGGAAAAGGTCCTGAGGGATAGGATTTATGACCATTTGGAAAGGGGCAACTTAATCAGGGATAGTCAACACGGATTCGTGAAGGGTAAGTCTTGCCTAACAAATTTGATTGAATTCTTTGAGGAGGTAACTAAGTGTGTAGATGAAGGTAGAGCAGTTGATGTCGTATACATGGATTTTAGTAAGGCGTTTGATAAGGTTCCCCATGGTCATCTCATGAAGAAAGTAAGGAGTTGTGGGATAGAGGGAAATTTGGCCGATTGGATAAGTAACTGGCTATCTCATAGAAGGCAGAGGGTGGTGGTGGATGGAACATTTTCGGACTGGAGACCAGTTACCAGCGGTGTGCCACAGGGGTCGGTGCTGGGTCCTCTGCTGTTTGTGATTTTTATCAATGACTTGGAGGAGGGGACTGAAGGGTGGATCAGCAAATTTGCTGATGACACCAAGATTGGTGGAGTAGTGGATGAGGTGGAGGGCAGTTGTAGGCTGCAAAGAGACATTGATAGGATGCAGAGCTGGGCCGAAAAATGGCAGATGGAATTTAACCCTGATAAGTGCGAGGTGATTTATTTTGGTAGGGCAAATGTGAATAAGGATTACAGGGTCAACAGCAGGGTTCTGAGGAACGTGGAGGAGCAGAGGGATCTGGGGGTTCATATCCACAGATCTCTGAAGGTTGCCACTCAAGTGGATAGAGCAGTAAAGAAGGCCTATGGTGTGTTGGCGTTTATTAACAGAGGGTTTGAGTTTAAGAACCGTGAGGTTATGCTGCAACTGTACAGGACCTTGGTGAGACCACATTTGGAATATTGTGTGCAGTTCTGGTCACCTCACTATAGGAAGGACGTGGAAGCAAGGTTTCCGAGACAGGACCGACAAGGTTTAGTGTCTCATCTAAATGACGGCGCCTCCAACATTGTAGCACTCCCTCAGTACTGTATTGAAGTGTAACCTTAGATTATGAAGTCCTGAAGCTGTCAGTAAAACAATCTTATTGCAGCCACTCCTGCCGTGCCAATTTTAAATGTGCCTTCTAAACACGTGGGGCTGGATTTTACCAGCCCTGAGGAGGCGCGTTTGGAGGCAGGACTGCTGGGAAAGTCAAAAAAGAATGGGAGCGGGTCCCAATCCCGCTCCCAACCCGCCTCCAACCAATCTTCCCAGGAATCGGGTCCCCGATTTGCACAGGGACCCGACTCCTGGCGGCAGGAAGAGGATTATAGCCACTTAACTGCCTGTTAACAGGCAGTTAAGAGGCTTTTCCCAATTTTTCAACTGCTGCTGCGGGCTTCCCGACGTCGGGGAACCCCGCCAGGGTAAGTGAGGTGGGTCTGATGTGCTGTTGGTGTTTGGATGACAGCTGCAGAAGTGGTGTGAAAGATGCAATGGGACACTGGTTAGTATCAGAGGTAAGGAAATGCTGTGAAAGTAATTTTTAATGTGGTTAGATGTTTCTGCAGGTGACAAGCTGTGAAGTGTTTGTGTAGCCTCATCTCATCGGGAGAAGTGACAGATGGCTTCTGCAATCTCAGCTGCAGCTGCCATCTGTTTTATCCTAAGGAGAGAGTAATTGGAGAGCCTGGGTGAAAGGGCTCACCTGTGTACAGTGATTGTCAGTGTTTGACAGCACCTCAATGCTGTCAAACACTGACAATTCATCTGTCAAACAAGTGTGGTGCATTTGACTTTATGAAAACCGGCAGATGAAGCGTCATCAACTGACGTCATCTGACACCGGCTTTCCCTTAATTGGTCGGCAAGCCCGCAGGGCGGGCTTAACAAAGCCAATCAGGGCAAATTAGCGTCTGTTTGTCAGACGTCGCTGGGGGCAGGACTAAAACCTGGAAGGCAGCAGTCCCGCCACCAACTCGTCTCGGTAAGTAAAATCCAGCCCTAGGCCTCTGCAAAGTGTGAGATACATTTTAAATGCTAATTACCAAAGATTCACCGAGCTTAACGATACTTATGCATAGGATCTCTGTTATTCCTATGCACATCTGCTGAGTGGGTAGCACTCTCGCCTCTGAGTCCAAAGGTTGTGGGATTCAAGTCCCACTCCAGAGACTTGAGCACAAAATCCAGGCTGACACTCCCAGTGCAGTACTGGGGGAGTGCTGCACTGTCGGAGGTGCCGTCTTTCGGATGAGACGCTAAACTGAGGCTCCGTCTGCTCTCTCAGGTGGATGTAAAAGATCCCATGGCCACTATTTCAAAGAAGAGCTGGGGAGTTCTCCCCGGTGTCCCGGAGGATTTATCCCTCAATCAACATCACTAAAAAACAAATTATCTGGTCATCATCGTGTTGCTGTTTGTGGGAGCTTGCTGTGCGCAAATTGGCTGCCGCGTTTCCTACATTACAACAGTGACTGGCAACAATTCAGAAGTACTTCATTGACTGTACAGCGCTTTGTGATGCCCTGAGGTCATGAAAAGGCGTGATATAAAAGTGGTAAAAATCGGTGATATACTGCACAAAGCAGAAGGGGGAAGGTTAGAAAAAATGTTTCGACACAAATGGTTATTAGGATGTGGCATGCTTTACTACAAGTAGTTTATAAACCAATTTAACCCAGGCATTTAAGAGGAAATTAGATAAACACTTGAAGAGGAAAAATTATGAAAGAGCGGGGCGATGGGATTGAGTGGATAACTCTAACGCGGGAGGGTCGCACTGGCGTGATGGGCTAAAATGGCCGCCCTTCTGTACTGAAACCTCTACGATTCCATGGTTCTCCCGAAAACTCCCCTTTGGTTAATTCACAACTAGTGCGGGTGATCAATTTAACAACCACAGGGATTTCTACCCCTGTGTGTACCAGCACCTAATCCATCACATCGGACAGATTAGTAATTGTTCAGGCATTATAAGAAGGTAAGGAGTGAGAATGACCTTTGGCAGCCCTGACCTGGATGTGATAACCACGACCTTGTATCCAGTGCAGCTCATGCTCCAGTTAACCGCGATGGTGACATCTATTACTTATCTTCCAGCTGAGTCAGACACTGTATGGAAAGAATATTGTTTATTTTATTTTCTATCTTCCTATTGTTTGTTATGAATAGTTTTTCTGCGCAATGCGAATCTGTTCAGTGAGTCATGCTTAGTGTTTTGCTAATTCTGCTGTATTGTTGTTGGTTCCACCATGCAGTAGATTTCCAAACAGTTCACCAGCTAAGTGAACAAGTAAAAAGATTTCGAAAGAGCGATACACAGCTGGCCATATTACGTGTAATGACCTCGTACGACATTCCTCCTGCCGCCATGTTAGTAGAGGCGTCAGACAAATGCCATTGGCGGCCGTGCCTTAAGCTGCCTGGGCCCTAAGCTCTGGAATTCCCTCCCTAAACCTCTCCGCCTCGCTACCTCTCTCTCCTCTTTTAAGACGCTCCTTAAAACCTACCTCTTTGACCAAGCTTTTGGTCGCCTGTCCTAATATCTCCTTATGTGGCTCGTTATCACATTTTGTCTGATAACCGCTGCTGTGAAGCACCTTGGGATGTTTTACTATGTTAAAGGCGCTATATAAATGCGAGTTGTTGTTGTTGCATGTACCTGGGGGGTATTCTTTCTGCACACATCACACCACATGTACCTGAAGCTATCCTCTTTATACAACACATCACACAACATTTAGCAGACATTTCCCAACAGTTTTTAAATCCAGAATGTCCGCATGTGAATGGTCGTTAAGCATGGCGGAGGTTAATGCCTCGATTTTAAAATTCTCATCCTTGTTTTTCAAATCCCTCCATGGGCCTCGCCCTCTCCCTATCTCTGTAATCTCCTCCAGCCCTACAACCCCCCGAGGTCTCTGCACTCCTGCAATTCTGATCGTCTTATGCATCCCCCACTTCCTTTGCCCCACCATTGGCGGCCGTACCTTCAGCTGTCTAGGTCTTTAAGCTCTGGAATTCCCTCCCCAAACCTCTCCGCCTTGTTCTCTTCCTTTAAGACGCTGCTTAAAACCTAACTCTTTGACCAAGCTTTTGGTTTCCTTCTTAGGGTCGGTGTCAGATTTTTTTTGACTTATTGCACTCCTGTGAAGCGCCAAGTTGGGACGTTTTACTACATTAAAGGCGCTATATAAATACAGGTTTTTGTTGTTATAAGCATTATCCACTACATCGGATTACACCGGATATACGGCACAGAAACAGGCCATTCGGCCCAACCAGTCCATGCCGGCGTTTATGCTCCACTCGAGCCTCCTCCCGTCTTTCCTCATTTAACTCTATCAGCATAACCCTCTATTCCCTTTTCCCTCATATGCTTGTCTAGCCTCCCCTTAAATGCATCTATACTATTCACCTCAACCACTCCCTGTGGTAGCGAGTTCCACATTCTCGCCACTCTCTGGGTAAAGAAGTTTCTTCTGAAATCCCTATTGGATTTCTTGGTGACTATCTTATATTGATGGCCTCTAGTTATGCTCTTCCTCACAAGTAGAAACATTCTCTCTCTATCCACTCTATCAAAACCTTTCATAATTTTAAAGACCTCTATTAGGTCACTCCCTCAGCCTTCTTTTTTCAAGAGAAAAGAGACCCAGCCTGTTCATCCTTTCCTGATACCGTCAGCAGTAATTTAAAGACTTCTGTGTACGGCAGCACATTAAAGCTCTGGCTTAATAGATACGTGTTGCGCCTTAGAGCTCTGCCGTGTGGCAGTGTACAGGTGGTCTTTTACGTGCATTCAGTGTATATGCCTAAAATACCATTAAAGCTTTAGTATTACAGAAATATTTGCTCCGATAAAGTGTTTAGAATGGTGCCGTTGTGCCGATGGTCTGTTTAATGAGAAATGCAATCATTTCTTCACAAGCCTCTGAAATATCAAGGGCATTATGGGTGCAGTCTAACACACGATTGAGAAAGGAGGAGGACACTGCGGCTGCTGCCAATCTGAAACAAAAACAGAAAATGCTGTAACCAGTCCATTGACAGGAACGTCGGGAGCCAGAGGATACAGACTTAAGATAATCGGCAGGTGGCTTGGGACGCTTCTGGCCACTAAAATGAACGGCCTGCGCACTCACAATGTCCCGCAATGCGCGGCCTGAGACACTGGCAGCATGGGACGACAGAACTGGCCCCGTAATGTGCAGGAATGAACCGAAATACCCAATTAGCAAGTAGCAAGGGCGCCACAACAACAATATGTATTTATGTAGCGCCCCTCCACAAAACAGTTCACGCAGCAACAACAGGAAAGACATTGAAAGCACGGTCAATGAGATAAAAGAAAAAGACTTACATTTCTACCGCACCTTTCACGACCTCAGGACGTCCCAAAGTGCTTTACAGCCAATGAAGTACTTTTTGAAGTGCAGTCACTGTTGTAATGTAGGGAAACGCGGCAGCCAATGCGCGCACAGCAAACAGCAACGTGATAATGGCCAGATAATCTGTTCTTATATGTTGGTTGAGGGATAAATATTGGTGAGGATACCGAAATAGTGCCACGGGATATATTCCGCGTGAGCGGGCAGACGGGGGGCCTCGGTGTAACGTCTCATCCGAAAGACGGCCCCTCCGGCAGCGCAGCACTCCCTCCGCACTGCACTGGGCGTGCCAGCCTAGAATATGGACTCAGGTCTCTGGAGAGCGGGACTTGAACCCACAACCTTCTGACTCTGAGGCGAGTGCTGCCCACTGAGCCATGGCTGAGGAAGCTGTCAACGGTGGGGGGAGGGAAATTGTGAGGCGGAGGGGTTTAGGGAGAGTGCAGGGCCAAAATGGGCAAAGGCATTGCTACTGATGGGCGAGGGCGCACAGCATCCCACAGCCAGGAGGTGTGGACTGGAAAGTAGGGCCTGGAGAAGGTTGTGGAGGTAGGAGGGACCAATTCCATAGAGGATTTGCAAACAAGGATGAGGCTTTTAAATTGAATGGGCCGGGAGACAGGAAACCAATGGCGCCAAGGTACAAGCACGGTGAGCCGAACGGCCTCTTTCTGTGCTGTATCATACTGGCGTCAATCAAGCTCACGAGAGGAATTAGATTAACCAACCACCATGCCACCATCAACCGTTGTGAATATATACACCTGTGTATACCACATGTTATATTTAATTTTAAAAAGAACAATCATTTAGAAGTGTCTTTGAAGTAACATGTGAATATAAAACAGGATCTTACTTCCTGGAAAGGGTTGGGAGGGTTTGACAGGGGAGTGTGGTTCCTGTTGGCCTTGTGTGCTGCTGTCCAGCGCTGAGAGTTAAACTGTCGCCCCTCCACCCCTTGGACAGCAGCTTAAGAAACTACTGTTCGATCGCCACCATTAAGTAACGTGAAGCAAACAGAGATCATTTTTTTTTTAATAGTATCATCCAGCTTCACTGGAGTCGAAGTTTCGAATCCTAAAATACGAATTGATTACCGAACCGTAATGGAAAGGAACAATGAGGTGATTTCTAAAAATCTAACTGGCTCCCCTCCAAAGAGAAAAAAAGCGCTGAAACTCGAGCGGTTTCAGGGCTTTTTAGAAGGGAGATGGGAAATGGTCCAACTTGTGGTTAAACAGACTGCAGAAATATGGAACAACAGCCCGAGACTGAAGCGGCCACAGTGGTACTGCCAGCTGCAAACACATTAATTATAGTGTGTGTGGCAGCAAAGACTGACCTTGATACTTGTTGAAGAGCCGAAGATAACTCTTACAGGGAAAAAAAAAGTATGCTTTTCCCCCTTTCTATATGTGTATCTCCAAGGAGTGCCTTCGCGCATTTTTCTGCCTTCTTTCAAAGCAGTAAATTAGACTTAATTGCGCCCTTGCTCAACACTAGGGAAGGCTGACTCTTGCAAATCTTCATGGGGGCTTTAAATTACCAGTATGTCATGCCTGGGTTTGGAGTAAAACCTGCGGCATCACGAGAAACGACCGTTTCCACAACAATAGATAATCTTCAATTCCACCGCCCCACCCCCCCGCCCCCAATGAGGGATGAAGTAATTTCTCGACTCGCGAAGGTCTTCCAGAAATGTTGAAACGCATTAGTAATGTATAATGTCACTTTTCAAATTATCTGCAGGATAATTTCAACAAAGCGCTGGTTTGGAAACTTCTTATCTCCTACTTCCCCTTAATATATTTATGAAGAAATGTTAGTGCCGTTTTCAAAATTAAGTACTTTTTTTTTGCAATTTGAAAATTTAGGTACATTTTGTTTTTAAAAAACCAGCTGATCTTGGCCCTTTGGAATTTTAAGCTCAAAGCCAGCCTGAAGAATTCTTAGACCTAATATGTCCATGTTTACTGTCAATAAAATATTATGAGCTGTGTCTAAGAATTTGCATATCTGCTTTTGACATTTAGTATTCTCAATCTCGTCCTCTGCTAAAAAGTTTTGCCTTTTTTGTGCAACTTGCTGAAAGTCCCTCGATTTTCAGCCGGGCTGCAGGAAGTCTGTGCACGTTCAGCGGTACTGGTCCCAATGCACAAATTAACACAAGAACATAAGAAATAGGAGCAGGAGTCGGCCATTCGGCCCCTCGAGCCTGCTCCGCCATTCAATAAGATCATGGCTGATCATCGACCTCAACCCCACTTTCCTGCACTATCCCCATATCCTTTGATTCCCTTAATATCCAAAAATCTATCGATCTCTGTCTTGAATATACTCAACGACTGAGCCTCCACAGCCCTCTGGGGTAGAGAATTCCAAAGATTCACCACCCTCTGAGTGAAGAGATTTCAGTCCTAAATGGCCGACCCCTTATTCTGAGACTGTGACCCCTGGTTCTAGGCTCCCCAGCCAGGGGAAACATCCTCCCAGCATCTACTCTGTCAATCCCTGTAAGAATTTTGTATGTTTCAATGAGATCACCTCTCATTCTTCTAAACTCCAGAGAATATAGGCCTAGTCTACTCAATCTTCAACTTCAAATGTGTCGCAACCACAAGCAAAGTTGACCAGTTGTGCATTGCTCGGTCGGTCGCACTTTCGACCCTGAGTCAGAAGGTCGTGGGTTCAAGTCCTACTCCAGAGATTTGAGCCAATAATCCAGGCTGACACTCCCAGTGCAGCACTGAGGGAGCGCGGCACTGTCGAAGGTGCCGTCTTTCAGATGAGACGTTAAACCAAGGCCTCGTCTCTGCCCTCTCAGGTGGACGTAAAATATCCCACGGGAATATTACGAAGAAGAGCAGGGGAGATCTCCCCGGTGTCCTGGGCCAATATTTATCCCTCAATCAACACCAGTAAAAAACAGGTGATCTGGTCATTATCACATTGCTGTGTGTCGGAGTTTGCTGTGAGCAAATTGGCTGCCGTCTCTCCCACATTACAACGGTGACAACTTTCAAACGTACTTAATTAGCTGTAAAGCACTTTGGAACGTCCTGAAGTCGTGAAAGACGCTATATAAATGCAAGTCTTTTCTTTATTGATCTGTTACCTAAGACCTGTGCACCTACCTTCCTATCTGTTAATAGCACAAACTCGGAACGTCCCAAAGCGCTTTCTATCCAATGAAGTACTTTCAAAGTAAAGTCACTTTTGTAATGTAGGAAACGTCGCCTCTCCTAATGTCTCCTTCTTTGAGTGAGTCTCAATGTTTGTCTGATATCGCTCCTGTGAAGCACCTTGGGACGTTCATAAATGCAAATTGTTGTTATTGTACCACTCAACCCTTTGTCATTTTATAGTTCCCACAGGGTACAGCAGGTACATGAATACTCAGGGCTAGCAACCCAGAGGTCTTAACCTCAGAGGTGTCCGACAGCACCTTCTGAATTCTAAGTGCCTATGCCAAGTGGATTGCTGGCACAGCGAGTTGCCAGTGTCTAGGTGCCGATGGGCTCTGCCACTGATTATTGGCACATAGACTTGTCGTCGCGATATCCCATGCTATGATTTCTAGATCTCGGTTGGCATTAACGGGGTGCGGAATTTGTGATTCGTAAAAATTGAAGCGTGCTATTCCGGCCCGCTGGTAACTTCATTGTCGGCTGGTGGACCAGGTTTAATAACTGGGTCACAGGCCAACGAGCTCTGTGTGACCAAACTACCTCGTTGGTCTCTTTTTAGTTGAGTGCCACCATCAAGCGCCCACGAAACGAAAAGAAAACTAACCTTATCTCTGCAACGCCACCGAAATAACTTGGCTACCTGATTCAGCACGGACAGGAATGAAATTCTGTACAGAGGTTCAGCTGTACATGACAGGGTATTTTGTGAATGGAGCACTTACCATCACCACCAACAACAACAACTTGTATTTATATAGTGCCTTTAACATAGTAAAACATCCCAAGCCACTTCGCAGGAGCGTTATAAGATAAAAAATTTGACACCGAGCCACATAAGGAGATATTAGGACAGATGGTCAAAGAGGTAGGTTTTAAGGAGCGTCTTAAAGGAGGAAAGAGAGGTAGAGAGGCGGAGAGGTTTAGGCAGGGAATTCTAGAGTTTAGAGCCCAGGCAGCTGAAGGCACGGCCACCAAAGGTTGAGCGATTATAATCAGGGATGCTCAAGAGGGCAGAATTGGAGGAGCGCAGATATCTCGGGTGGAGGGGGGGTGGTGTTGTGGGGCTGGAGGAGATTCTTCTTCTTAGGCAGTCCCTCGGAACCGAGGATGACTTGCTTCCACACTAAAAATAAGTTCTCAGGTGACTGATGAGTCCAATGCGGGACCTACAGCCTCTGTCACAGGTGGGGCAGACGGTGGTTGAAGGGGCGGGTGGATGGGGTGCTTGGGTTGACGTGCGCTCCTTCCGCTGCCTGCGCTTGGCTTCCGCTTGCTCCCGGTGAAGAGACTCGAGATGTTCGGGACCTTCCCGGATGCTTCTCCTCTACTTTGTGCGGTCTTGGGCCAGGGATTCCCAGGTGTCGGTGGGGATGTTGCACTTTTTCAAGGAGGCTTTGAGGGTGTCCTTGAAGCGTTTCCTCTGCCCACCTGGGGCTCTCTTGCCGTGTCGGAGCTCCGAGTAGAGCGCTTGTTTTGGGAGTCTCGTATCGGATATGTGGACGATGTGACCCGTCCATCAGAGCTGATCGAGTGTGGTCAAAGCATCGATGCTGGGGATGTTGGCCTGAGCGAGAACACTGACGTTGGTGCGCCTATCCTGCCAATGGATTTGCAGGATCTTGTGGAGGCAGCGTTGGTGGTACCTCTCCAGTGCTTTGAGGTGCCTGCTGTACATGGTCCATGTCTCTGAGGCATACAGAAGAGCGGGTATTACTACTGCTCTGTAGACCATGAGCTTCGTGCCGGGTTTGAGGTCCTGGTCTTCAAACACTCTCTTCCTCAGGCGACCGAAGGCTGCACTGGCACACCGAAGGCGGTGTTGGACTTCGTCATCGTGTCTGCCCTGTTGACAGTAGGCTCCTGAGGTATGGAAAGTGGTCCACATTGTCCAAGGCCTTGGCGTGGATTTTGATAATCGGGGAGCAGTAATGTGTGGCAGGGGCAGGTTGGTAGAGGACCTTTGTCTCACGGATGTTTAGTGTAAGGCCCATGCTCTCGTACACTTCGGTGAAGGTGTTGACGATGGCTTGGAGTTCGACCTCAGAGTGTGCGCAGACGCAAGCGTCGTCTGCATACTGTAATTCAATGACAGACGATGGGACAACCTTGGATCTGGACTGGAGGCGACGGAGGTTGAACATTTTTCTGTTTGTTCTGTAAATTAGCTCCACTCCAACGGGCAGCTTACTGAGGGTGAGATGGAGCATTGCAGCCAGGAAGATCAAGGAGAGCGTTGATGCGATGACACAGCCTTGCTTGACCCCGGTCCGTATGTGAATTGGGTCTGTGGTGGATCCGTTGGTCAGGATCACGGCTTGCATGTTGTCGTGAAGCAGGCTGAGGATGGTGACCAACTTTTGAGGGCAGCCGAATTTGAGGAGGACACTCCATAATCCCTCATGGTTGACGGTGTTGAAGGCCTTTATGAGGTCAAAGAAGGCCATGTACAGCGGTTGGTGCTGTTCCCTGCATTTCTCTTGTAGTTGACGCGCGGTGAAGATCATGTCTATTGTGCCCCTTAGTGGACAGAATCCGCATTGCGACTCTGGGAGGAGCTCTTCAGCCACTGGGAGAAGGCGATTGAGGAGGATTCTTGCGATGACTTTCCCTGTGGCAGACAGCAGGGAGGCTCCTCTGTAATTACCACAATCGGACTTGTCACCTTTCTTGAAGATGGTCATGATTACGGCGTCTCTGAGGTAAATCCAATTTGGTCAAAAAATCTGATTACAGAGATAGGGAGGGGCGAGGTCATGGAGGGATTTGAAAACAAGGATGAGAATTTTGAAATCAAGGCGTTGCTTAACCGGAGCCAATGTAGGTCAGTGACCACAGGGGTGATGGGTGAACGGGACTTGGTGCGAGTTAAGACACGGGCAGCCGAGTTTTGGATGACCTCAAGTTTATGTAGGGTACCAACAACAACTTGCAATTATACAGCCCCTTTAACCTAGTAAATCATCCCAAGGCACTTCACGCGGGCAAAATCAGGCAATATTTGACACCGAGCCACATAAGGAGATATTAGGACAGGCGGCCAAAACCTTGGTCAAAGAGGTAGGTTTTAAGCAGCGTCTTAAAGGAGGAAAGAGAGGGGTAGAGGGGCAGAGAGGTTTAGGGAGGGAATTCCAGAGCTTGGGGCCCAGGCAGCTGAAGGCACGGCCACCAATGGTGGAGTGAAAGAAGTGGGGGATGGAGAAGAGGCCGGAGTTGTAGGAACGCAGATATCTCGGGGGGGGGGGGGGGGGGGAGGCGGCGGGGGGATGGCGATGGTTGTGGGGCTGAAGGAGGTTACAGAGCTAGGGAGGGGCAAGGCCTTCAGTGTGCAAGTGCAGCCTTCAGTCGCCTGAGGAAGAGAGTGTTTTGAAGACCAGGACCTCAAACCCAGCACCAAGTTCATGGTCTACAGAGCAGCAGTGATACCCGCCTTGCTGTATGCTTCAGAGACATGGACCATGTACAGCAGGCACCTCAAAGCACTGGAGAGGTACCACCAACACTGCCTCCGCAAGATCCTGCAAATCCATTGGCAGGATAGACGCACCAACGTCAGTGTTCTCGCTCAGGCCAACATCCACAGCATCGAAGCTTTGACCACGCTCGATCAACTCCGATGGACGGGCCACATCGTCCGCATGCCCGATACGAGACTCCCAAAACAAGCGCTCTACTTGGAGCTCCAACACGGCAAGAGAGCCCCAGGTGGGCAGAGGAAAAGCTTCAAAGACACCCTCAAAGCCTCCTTGAAAAAGTGCAACATCCCCACCGACACCTGGGAATCCCTGGCCCAAGACCGCACAAAGTGGAGGAGAAGCATCCGGGAAGGCGCCGAACACCTCGAGTCTCTTCGCCGGGAGCAAGCAGAAGCCAAGCGCAAACAGCGGAAGGAGCGCACGTCAACCCAAGCACCCCACCCACCCGCCCCTTCAACCATCGTCTGCCCCACCTGTGACAGAGACTGTAGGTCCCGCATTGGACTCATCAGTCACCTGAGAACTCATTTTTAGTGTGGAAGCAAGTCATCCTCGGTTCCGAGGGACTGCCTAAGAAGAAGAAGAAGAGGGAGGGGCAAGGCCATGGAGGGATTGGAACACGAGGATGAATTTTTAAAACAATTATCATCATGTGTTGGCTGGTAAATCTTAGGAACAAGTGAAGGAAAAAATCGGCGCTACACAAAAATTGTGTCCACCGGAAGCTTCATGCTGTTTTTCCCATTTGCTACCAAGTAGAAAAGCAAGATTTTTTTGGCCAGATTGGATTTACCTAAATGAAACCAACAATAAATCGACTACCTCCTCATGAGAAAGGCAACAAATCGAGATGGATAGATTTTTGAATACTCGGGGAATCAAGGGCTATGGGGATAGTGCGGGAAGGTGGAGATGAGGGGGAAGATCAGCCAGGATCTCATTGAACGGCTCAAGGGGCCGAACGGCCCACTCCTGCTCCTATTTCTCATGTAAACGCGGCGTTGGCGCCCGCTGGTTTTACAAACAAAGTTTTCACAGTTCACGACGGTGAAAAGAAAAGCCGATGGAAGCTGGTTCACTGTGAAATAAGAATGGGCAAGTTTGACAAGCGGGAGCCGGGACCGCCACGTTCTGATTTTGGCATCGTGTCTCAGCATCACCGAGAGAGATAAATTATTTATTATGTTCTTTCAGGCTATGGTCGAAGGAATGCCAGAGTAACAGTATGGAAACCGGATCCGTCAAAGTTATCAATGGGCCTGTTGATATTTGCACCGACACCTTCAGATTGCTTTTTAGTGAGGGGCGTTGAGCAAGTTTCAGGCTTTTCTTTATACTACATGATGCCGGAGTGAAATTGTGGGGTGGATGCTGGGACAACTGGAGCTTTCAAGACCGAGAGCGACTGATTTTTATTCCTTCACTTCACCTGACGAAGGGGCAGCAGCTCCGAAAGCTTGTGATTTCAAATAAAACTGTTGGACTATAACCTGGTGTTGTGCGACTTCTCGATTTTTATTTGAGAAGGGTATACCTCTCCGCGTTCCTCCAATTCTGGGCCTCTTGCAAATCCTCGATTTCCTTCGCTCCGCCATTGGCAGCCGTGCCTTCAGCCATCGAGGTCCTAAGCTCCGGAATTCCCTCCCCTACCCTTCTCTCTCTCCTCTTTTCAGTCGCTCCTTAAAACCTACCTCTTTCACCAAGCTTTTGGTCACCTGTCCTTAAATCTATTTATGCAGCTCCGTGTCAACCTTTGTCTGATCATCGCTCCTGTGCAGCGCGTTGGGAAGGTTTACTATGTTAAAGGCGCTATATAAATGCAAGATGTTGTTGTTGTTGTTGAAATGGAGCTCAGGCGGGTAAATGGAGTGGTGCAGATCAGCCATGATCTAATTGAATGGCGGAGCAGGCTCGAGGTCCTACTCCTATTCCTATGTCTCTTTTGTTCGAAACATTACAAAAAAAAAACAGATCAAGTCACTAAAAACAGATTTAGACTATTTTCCCTGAATCATAGCAGTCTTTCTGTGTGCCCAAAGTGCCAGGTGTCTATGAGCCATAACCATTTATCTGGAACACATGAAGATGTTCACAGATTTCTATGCGCTGAACGATAACATTCCTAACCGAGCCCTTTCAAGTTAACTGCCAAGAATTTGTTTTTAATAATTGTGTGCAATTTTTTGGCAAAGGAAATCCTAGCTCAGATTAGTTTTTGCAGCATCTCATCTCTTCACCGCTATATTTATCATATCTGACATACACTTTCTGTAAACCACATCTACTGGAAACTTGGCTTTCCCCGCATATTGTCACTCATTAATGCACTCTCTAATCAGGCTACTCTGCAATCCATTCTACACAAAGGGAGATAGGAGACAAATGTGACGAATGTTGAATGGAAGAAGTACAAAATATGCCACAAGAATTCTTGGTTGGTTTCCTCATTATCTGGTAAAATTAAAGCAAGTTGTGGGTTATGTAAAGTATTTCCCGGGACTGATCATATTTATAACAACAACTTGCATTTATATAGCGCCTTTAACGTAGTAAAATGTCCCTCGGCGTTTCACAGGAGCGTTATCAGATAAAATTCGACACCGAGCCCCATAAGGAGATATTGGGGCAGATGAGGCGGGTTTTTAAGTAGCATCTTAAAGCAGGAGAGAGAGGCGGAGAGGTGGAGAGGTTTAGGGAGGGAATTCCAGAGCCGAGGGCCTCGGCAGCTGAAGGCACAGCCGCCAATGGTGGAGCGATTAAAATCGGGGGTGCGCAAGAGGGCAGAACTGGAGGAGCGCAGAGATCGCGAGAGGGTTGTAGAGCTGGAGGAGGTTACAGAGACAGGGATTTCCTGGGTCTGATCATATTTGTATAAAGTATTTCCCGGGACTGATCATAGGGATGTGTTTTGAGTGCAGAATTGGATCTTTCTGCACAATTTTCAAATTATTACAGCACTTGATCCATTATAAGAAAGAAAAAGAAATGTGTTGGATCACGGTAATTTTGTCTTTCAGGAGTACAGTACATCTTGTGTAAAACTGCCTTTTCTGTTTTCCTTTTAAGAAGCATAAAACTGATTGCAAGAGTAATTGTAATGAATGCGCCTTTTCAAGAATTTTCCAATGAAATTTGTTTGCATATCTGATGACCTCTTGAACTCATGCAAACACATCATCATTTCCAAAGAAGATTCTGTTGACACCGTATAATCAGTACTATACAGGAACAAGCAGCAATTCTCATCGATTTCTGGCAAATGTTATTTAATAATGGCATATTTTCAGCGGATAATCACAAGCTGAACAGCATACCCTAATAAAATAAACCCGCACATGGAATAATACAGTGGATACTTTAATTTTTACCAACACCTATAAATTGCGGGAACGGTAGCATAGTGGTTATGTTACTGGGCTCGTAATCCTGGGCTAATGAGATGGAGACGTGAGTTCATCTATCCACCGCGGCAGCTGGGAATTTAAATTCAGCTAATTAAATAATAATAGCATCAGTAACACTAACCGTGAAACTATCGGATTGTCGTAAGAAACCCATCTGGTTCGCTAATGTCCTTTAATGGAAGGAAATCTGCCGTCCTTACCCGGTCTGGCCTATATGTGACTCCATTCTCACCCCACAGCCATGTGGTTGACTCTGAAATGGCCTATCATTAGAAAGCAAACTGCTGCCCAACCATTGAAACCAGAGGTATCTCAATGAACTCTCGCAGTTGGTCAGAGGCTATGTTGTAACTACAATGATGGAAATGACATAGAATTTACAGGCCATTCAATCCATGCTGGCGTTTCTGCGCCACATGAGCTTCATCTCACCCTATCAGCATATCCCTCTGTTCCTTTCTCCCTCATGTGTTTATCCAGCTTCCCCCGTAAATGCATCTATGCTATTCGCCTCAACCACTCCCTGTGGTAGCGAGTTCCACATTCTCACCACTCTATTTATGATCTAATTGCTGTGCCTTCCAGAGGTCAAGGTGGAGGCTATTTGCTCTCGGGTAGATCCTTGGGTTAATTCAAGATGCGGCGGTTTTTTCCCCTTACTTGCCTGTATATATTTTTTAAGCGCGGCATCTGAAGTCAGTTAGAAGCCATTTTCTCCACAAGTTGGAATTTTAAAATATGACATAGAAATGTTTTTTTATTCGTTCCTGGGATGTGGGTATCGCTGGCAAGGCCAGCATTTATTGCCCATCCCTAATTGCCCTTGAGTAAGTGGTGGTGAGCCACCATTTCAGAGGGCAGTTAAGAGTCAACCACATTGCTGTGGGTCTAGGAGTCACATATAGGCCAGACCGGGTAAAGACAGCAGATTTCCTTCCCTAAAGGACATTAGTGAACCAAATGGGTTTTTACAACAACCCAGTAGTTTCATGGCCACCATTACTGACACTAGCTTTTTATTCCAAATTTATTTAATTAACTGAATCTAAATTCACCAGCTGCCGTGGTGGTATTTGAACTCATGTCTCACAGATGATCAGCCCAGACCTCTGGCTGACTAGTCCAGTAACATAACCACTATGCTACCGTACCACTATTAACTCCCGCGACAATATGACATCTGAAGTGCGACAGGTGCACCTCAGAAATTCTATATAGGTACAAGCAAATTCCCCATGTTTTTTGGTTACAGCGGGTCGAAAGTTATCCTGTTGCAAAGGGGAGTGGAAACTGGGGATAGATGAACGTCCCCAGGGAAAGTGATTGGAAAGAAGTTTGCAAGGCACCTCCCCAGGAACAGTAAAGTAATTGTTTAATTCCTGGCAATTAAGTGGTGTTGTTCCTATGCGCTGTGGGTAAATAAATGCTCGAGTTGCAGTCGCTAAAGAAACCTGTTTAAATGAACAATCATTTTCATATTCTCGCTAATAAACAAATAAAAGAAAGGCATTTAACATTCAGAACACATCACAACATATAAAGATTCCGCCTTTAAAATACAGCATTTTGCTTGAAGTTTCATTTTATACCTGGAATGGGCTATAAACGATAGCTTGAGCGCAGTAATATAAATAGCTTTCTTTCAGGAAACTTAACTCAGAAAAAGTTTGAGAATTTATATTTTACTTTGCGTCTGATATTTTAGCTAAAAACACAAGTTCTAGTTGAATACATGGGAACAGGAGGAGGCCATTCAGCCCCTCGAGCCTGTTCCGCCATTCAATGAGATCATGGCTGATCTGCGACCTAACTCCATATCCCTTAATACCTTTGGTTAACAAAAATCTATCAATCTCAGATTCAAAATTAACAATTGAGCCGTTTGCGGAAGAGAGTTCCAAACTTCGACCACCCTTTGTGTGTAGAAGTGTTTCCTAATTTCACTCCTGAAAGGCCTGCCTCTAATTTTTAAACGATGCCCTGCATGTCTACCTGCAAATCCAGAAAATGCTCTGTTTTGACAGTCAGAACAATTTCTGGAGGTTGTGCACATCGTTGAGCTGAGAGTGACTGCCCTTGACATCAAGGCAGCATCAAGGAGCCCTAGTAAAACTGAAGTCAATGGGAATCGGGGGGAAAATTCTCCACTGGCTAGAGTCATACCTAGCACAAAGGAAGATGGTTGTGGTGTTTGGAGGTCACAGCCTCAGGACATCGCTGCACAAGTTCCTCAGGGCAGTGGCCTAGGCCCAACCATCTTCAGCTGCTTCATCAATGACCTTCCCTCTATCATAAGGTCAGACCATCTACAAGGCACAAGTCAGGAGTGTGATGGAATACTCTCCACTTGCCTGGATGAGTGCAGCTCCAGCAACACTCAAGAAGCTCGACACCAGCCAGGACAAAGCAACCCGCTTGATTGGCACCCCATCCACCACCTTAAACATTCACTCCCTCCACCACTGGCATACCATGGCTGCATTGTGTACCATCTACAAGATGCACTGCAGCAACTCGCCAAGGCTTCTTCGGCAGCACCTCCCAAACCCACGACCTCTTCCACCTAGAAGGACAAGGGCAGCAGGCGCATGGGAACACCATCACCTCCAAGTTCCCCTCCAAGTCACACACCATCCTGACTTAGAAATATATCGCCGATCCTTCATAGTCGCTGGATCAAAATCCTGGAACTCCCTACCTAACAGCACTGTGAGAATACCTTCACCACACAGACTGCAGCGGTTCAAGAAGGCGGCTCACCACCACCTTCTCAAGGGGCAATCAGGGATGGGCAATAAATGCTGGCCTTGCCAGCAACGCCCACATCCCATAAACGAATTAAAAAAAGATGCATGCTAGGGATCTGGAGCCATCTCTTCAGCCAACAGTCTCGGAACCTGCATTAACAGTCACCAAGAAATCCAATAGGGAATTCAGAAGAACTTCTTTACCCAAAGAGTGGTGAGAATGTGGAACTCGCTACCACAGGGAGTGGTTGAAGCGAATAGTATCGATGCATTTAAGGGAGGCTAGACAAGCATATGAGGGAGAAGGGAATAGAGGGTTACGCTGATAGAGTTAGATGAGGAAAGACGGAGGAGGCTCGAGTGGAGCATAAACGCCGGCATGGACTGGTTGGGCCGAATGGCCTGTTTCTGTGCCGTATATCCGATGTAATCCTAGTTAATCCTATGTAACTCAAAGATCAGACTTATCCCATAGACAAGGCCTTTAATGGAAAACTTTGTTACAGGCATTTCAAATGCAGTCAGTGCTATTGTGTAAGTAGCTTTAAAACAAATGTCCAATTAATCTGGGGTTTTTTATGGTATTGACTGAGGATAGAATATTAGGCTCTTCGTCCAATAGTACCGCAGTGAAGATAAGGTAAATCACGGCCGCTTCAGCTTCTTCTGAGGTAATTTCCTTGAAAAGGAACCCAATTCAAGTAACTATATTCCAGGGTTGTTTATAACATGTTGCAAGTCTGACAAAGGAAACTTATAAGAATGGCGAGTTACAAAGTGGGATCTTTTTCATAATGTTTCGGGAGGAAGCCTTCCTTTGATTGTTCCTGCTCAAACACAATGGCAGCACATCAAAATAAAATTAGTCATGAAACAGTGGCATTTATTTATTTATTTATTTACCTGAAAAGAGTAAAGAAAAAACTCATTACTTTCCAGGAACCAATCCAAAAATAAACATTTACGGGACTCGGTGCGAGTTAGGACACGGGGCAGCAGAGTTTTTGGATGAGCTCAAGTTTACGGAGGGTGCAAGGTGGGAGGCCGGCCAGGAGAGCATTGGAATAGTCGAGTCTAGAGGTAACAGGGGCGTGGATGAGGGTCTCAGCAGCGGATGGGCTAAGGCGGGGACGGAGACGGGCGCTGGTTAGGCCACAACTGCAGTATTGCGTCCAGTTCTGGTCACCACACTTTAGGAAGGATGTGAAGGCCCTTGAGAGGGTGCAGAGGAGATTTACCAGAATGGTTCCGGCGAGGGGGGATCTTAGCTGCAAGGACAGGTTGGAGAAGCTGGATTTGTTTTCATTAGAGCAAAGGAGGTTGAGGGGTGATTTGATGGAGGTGTACAAGATTATGACAGGTTTGGATAGGCTAGACGGGGAAAGGCTGTTCCCACTAGTTGATGGTACAAGGACTAGGGGACACAGATTTAAGATTTTGGGCAAGAGATACAGGGGGGACGTGAGGAAAAACTTTTATACGCAGCGAGTGGTGAGGACCTGGAACTCGCTGCCGACGGAAGTGGTGGAAGCGGAGACACTCAATGTTTTCAAGGAGAGACTGGATGGGCACTTGAGGGAAATAAACTTGCAGGGCTACGGGGATAGAGCGGGGGAATGGGACTGACTGGAGCCGACACGGACTCGATGGGCCGAATGGCCTCCTTCTGTGCCGTTATGACTCTGTGACTCTATGATAGAGGGGTGGAAGTAGGCGGTCTTGGTGGTGGAGAGGATACGGTGTTGGGAGCTCAGCTCAGGGTCAAATAGGATACCGTGGTTGCGAATGGTCCGGTTTAGCCTCAGGCAGTGGCCAGGGAGGAGGCTGGAATCAGTAGCGAGGGAGCAGAGTTTGTGGCGGAGGCCAAAGACAACAGCTTCAGTCTTTCCAATAGTTAACTGGTCATTTATCTCATTGCTGTTCGTGGGATGTTGCTGGCACTATATTTACCTACATGACAAGTCAC
The DNA here is from genome assembly GCA_030390025.1 of Squalus acanthias. Lineage (NCBI taxonomy): Eukaryota > Metazoa > Chordata > Chondrichthyes > Squaliformes > Squalidae > Squalus > Squalus acanthias. The sequence continues at coordinate 343,043 of JASTWF010000468.1, forward strand.
TGCAAGAAATAATTCATTGTGTGAAGTGTTTTGAGAGGTTTCAATAAAATACGATATAATTATTTTGTTTTAAAATTGTTTTGCGCACTAGCATTATATCAAATTATTATTAAAACTCTTAACGTCTGCACTCAGTTCCTGTCTACAAACCCTTACTTCTTGTTGTTATGGTTTTGTCACATTTTTGTGTCAACTTTTTTTCATTATAAATTTATAATGTAAACTACCTATAATAAACCCGTCACACTGTAATTACATCCTCCCACCAGTAGTGGTGCTGTAACATGTCAGTTTTACATCTCCAATCTCTCAGCCGGTACCGCACAGAAATTCTCCTTTGCTCCAATCAACTCTACTTCTCAAATTGCTGTGAGTTTTGTTATTTTTTTTATTCATTCACGGAATGTGGGCATGTCTGGCAAGGCCAGCATTTATTACCCATCCCTAATTGCCCTTGAGACGGTAGTGGTGAGCCTCCTTCTTGAACCGCAGCAGTCCGTGTGGCGAAGGTACTCCCACAGTGCTGTTAGGGAGGGAGTTCCAGGATTTTGACCCAGCGACGATGAAGGAACGGCGATATACCATCTACAAGATGCACTGCAGCAACTCGCCAAGGCTTCTTCGGCAGCACCCCCCAAACCCGCGACCTCTATCATCTAGAAGGAAAAGGGCAGCAGGCGCATGGGAACACCACCACCTCCAAGTTCCCCTCGAAGTCACACACCATCCTGACTTGGAAGTATATCGCCGTTCCTTCATCGTCGCTGGGTCAAAATCCTGGAACTCCCTACCTAACAGCACTGTGGGAGTACCTTCACCACACGGACTGCAGCGGTTCAAGAAGGCGGCTCACCACCACCACCTTCTCAAGGGCAATTAGGGATGGGCAATAAATTCTAGCCTTGCCAGCGACGCCCACATCCCCAGAATGAATAGAAAAATATATATTACATCGAATGTACAGCACAGAAACAGGCCATTCGACCCAACTGATCCATGCTCCACATGAGCCTCCTCCCACCCCTCTTCATCTCAGCCTATCAGCATAACCTTCTAATCCTTTCTCCCTCATGTGTTTATCTAGCTTCCCCTTAAATGCATCTATGTTATTCGCCTCAACTACTCCCTGTGTGAGCGCATTCCACATTCTCACCACTCTCTGGGTAAAGAAGTTTCTCCTGAATTCCCGATTGGATTTATTACTGACTCTCTTATATTTATGGCCGCCAGATTTGGCCTCCCTCACAAGTGGAAACGTCTTTTCTGCGTCTACCCTATCGAACCCTTTCATAATCTTAAAGACCTCTGTCAGGTCGCCCCTCGGCCTTCCCTTTTCTAGAGAAAAGAGCCTCAGCCTGTTCGATCTTTCCTGTTGGGTATATATTATAATTGGGTTTCACACAGCAGAGGTGCTGCGATTTGTAGTTTCTGCTGTGGGAGATGATTCAGTTGACTATATAAAGCTGATTATGCGACAGCCAAATAAATTGAGCCAATCTGCCATGATCTGGCAGGATTTGGATTGTGTGGATCTTGCTGACAAATGAGTCCTTGAACTTTTCTGAGGGCTCCCATCTGGTTTATTTTTTTTCCCGATTATTGTACAAGTCTTAAGAATCAAAATAAGGCAGAGCGAAAGATAATTTGGAGCTGAATCACGGTCAGGAAAATGAGTTGCAGCAGCGGCCGTGAGCTGAGCAATTCTCTTTCTCAAACCTCGCGTGTTAGGTTCTGGAGGACGTGCGCAGTCGGGCGCTTGGCTGAAAGAGAGACAGAGAGAGAGAGAGTGAGACGGGTGCAGCCCAGATTACGGGGAGCTTTTCTCTTTTTAAAAAACAACTTCGGCAGATTAATCGGCTGCTGCTGATCCACAATTGCGTTTGCTACTAAATGTTTTATTCCAGTGCCTCGTTTGCTGGACTGGAAGGTAGAGATATGTGTCGTCCCATCTGACTGCAATATCCTGTATCAAATGGTGTTCTGGCAGTCTGTGTTCTTTTGGATCGGTTTCAGCTACTCTCTGGCTTCCAGTGCCCAGTGATTCCATGAACGTGAACTTGCAATGCTGGAGAGAGGTTTCTCGTTCAGTAACTCACACAAAATTACTTATTTGAATCTTGATAGCATTGTATACTATCATCAGCAACTTCCTGCGTATCTTTCACCATTGCAAGTGCGTCGAGCGAGACAATCCTTCTGATTGTCAAGTTGTTGGAGCCCTTCCATTTGTCCAGCCAAGGCTGTAAGTGTCAGCCGTGGCTCAGTGGGCAGCCCTCTCGCCTCTCTCAGTCAGAAGGTCGTGACACTACCCGGGCACATAATCTAGGCTGGCACTCCCAGTGCAGTACTGAGGGAGTGCGGCACTGTCGGCGGTGCCGTCTTTCGGATGCGGTGTTAAACCGAGGCCCCGACTGCCCTCTCAGGCGGACGCAAAAGATGCCGTGGCACGGTTTTCTCATGTTCAACCCGCATTCCCGGCCAATATTTATCCCTCAACCAACATCACTGAAAAAAAAACAGATTATCCAGTCATTATTCATTGCTGTTCGTGGGAGCTTGCTGTGCACAAATTGGCTACTGAGTTTCCTACATTACATCAGTGACTACACTTCAAAAAGTACCTCATTGGCTGTAACGGGCTTTGGGACATCCTGAGGTCATGAAAGGCTCGGTGTAAATGTCTTTCTTTTTTCTTTTTGAGAAAAGTTAAGAACGTCGACAGCTATGGTCGCCTCGTACTTCAAGCAGCAGGAACGCTTGGCTCCTAACCAGGAGGTCGCGGGTTTGAGCCCCAAGGCTGCCTGTCACTTCCAACTGACTTGCCTTTACTTGAGTGAGTTCCACCGGAGTCTAGATGAGCTGTTGGAGGACGGCAGGTGGGCCGGGGTCCCGTGTGGGGGGAGCGAATAGTGAACCCCAGCATCTTGGTCTGTCAGAACAGGCAAGTATCGGGCAGCTGTGGGACGACGTTGTTGGAGAAAAGGCGGCAGTTTGAACACTTCACCTGCGCAAATTGGCTGCCGCGTTTCCCACATTACAACAGTGACTACACTTCAAAAAGTACTTCATTGGCTGTAAAGCGCTTTGGGACGTCCTGAGGTCGTGAAAGGCGCTATATAAATGCAAGTCTTTCTTCCTTTCTATGAAATTGCAGCATATCTGAACTGCAAATAAACAAATGCATCAACAACAATAACCCCTCCCTATCTCTGTAATCTCCTGCAGCCCTGCAACCCTCCGAGATCTCTGCGCTCCACCAATTCTGGCCTCTTGTGCATCCCCGATTTTAATCGCTGCACCATTGGCGGCCGTGCCTTCAGCTGCCTGGGCCTTAAGCTCTGGAATTCCCTCCCTAAACCTCATCACCTCTCTCTCCTCCTTTGAGAAGTTCGTTAAAACCCTACCTCTTTGACCAAGCTTTTGGTCACCTGTCCTAATATCTCCTTATGTGGCTCCGTGTCACAATTTGTCTGATAATCACTCCTGTGAAGCGCCTTGTAACATCTTTACTACGTTGTAATTCCTGATGTGTAAGTACAGTAAACTCTTGTTTAAACGGCACTTCATCATCCGGAATTCTTTAATAACCGGCAAAATAGATAACCAGTAATCTTGCCGAATCCATCCATTTTTCGTTTTTCCGAGTCCGAGTTTCCCGCGGTGGCCGAGTTAGTCCGTGGTTTTTATTTTTTTTATGTTTAAAAATTGCCTACCTCTCTGCTGTCCGGAATTCTTCATCAACCGGCACCATCCCGGTCCCGTAGGTGCCGGATACGAAAGAGTTTACTGTACGCAGATCAGGAGCTAGAAATTCAACTGTATAAACTTTGGGGGAAATGGATTTTCTTGGGGGGAAAAAATATTTTTAAAGAATGGAGTCCAGGAGTGCAGGAATTGTTGAATCAGCAGTAGGAAGGTGATTTCTTTAGTGGGGTGCCCAAGAACTTTGATTAGGCCATAGCTGGAGTTTTGTGTGAAGTATTTGGGTGCCCCATTATAGAATGGACATTAAAGCCATGGAGACGGTAGAGTGTAGATTCACCAGGAGCATGACCGGGAGGGAATCGACAGTCACGAGGATACTTGAGATCATGTGACTATTTCCACTGCCGCAAAGAAGGAGATTTAAAAGAGGTTCTTAAATTTAGGGAGGGCTTGGATAGACGAAATAAGCCATGATGCGGAGATGCCGGTGTTGGACTGGGGTGGACAAATGTGAGAAGTCGCACAACACCAGGTTATAGTCCAACAGCTTTATTTGAAATCACAAGCTTTCGGAGCGCTGCTCCTTCGTCAGGTGAAGTGAAGAGATGCATATAGGCACAGCATATATAGTCAGAGAACACTGCCAGACGATTACAGTAAATAAGGAAAGACTATTTTCTCTGGCTGAGCGGTGAGTGACAGGGGGGAGGCTCGTTAATTTAAAATGATCACTGAGAGAGTGAGGAAAGAGGGGAGAAGAAAATTCTTTATTTACAGAGTTGTTGGAGCATGGAATGCTTTCCCACTGGGAGTGGCTGAGGCATCTTTTAAGGGAAAATTGGATAGTTTGATACACGGCTGTGGGGGGAGAGCAGGTCAGTGAGATTAGTTTCGGACCTTCTCCAGCAAAGTGCTGGTACAGACGCGATTGGCCGAATGGGCTCCTTCTGTGCTCTAAACATCTACACTTCTAAATGGTTAATGAACAGTGAAATACAAGGAAAGATAGCAATCATAAAGGGAGGTCATAAGAATTAGGAGCAGGAGCAGGCCATTCGGCCCCTCGAGCCTGCTCCGCCATTCAATAAGATCATGGCTGATCTGATCTTGGCCTCAACTCCATTTCCCTGCCCGCTCCCCATAACCCTTGATTCCCCTGTTTTTAAAAAATCTGTCTATCTCTGCCTTAAATATATTCAATGACTCAGCCTCCACAGCTCTCTGGGGAAGAGAATTCCAAAGATTCACGAACCTCTGAGAGAAGAAATTCCTCCTCACCTCCGTTTTAAATGGGCGACCCCTTATTCTGAAACCGTGCCCCCGAGTTCTAGATTCCCTGACGAGGGGAAACATCCTCCCTGCCATTCAACATAGGAAATCATTCCATAAAGTATGAGTTAAACTGAGATAATCCAGTGCTGTTAGTTCTACAGTCGCCAAACCAATCACTGGTGCTCGTTTGGAAAAATGTGCCTGATGCATTTGTAACTCAATGGCCTGGAATTTTCAGTCAGCGGCGAAGCGACGGCGCTCACCGCTCGCCACTCGCCGCTCGCCGCTCGCCGCTCGCCGCTCACCGCTCGCCGCTCGCCACTCGCCGCTGACCTCGAAGAAAGCTGCCCACAAAGATCTAGCGATCTCTGTGGTGTGAGTTTCAGCTCCCCCCGACCTTAGTTTGAATCTGGCGCCAAATCAAGCGAATCGCCAGCGTCCAGCAGCGGTGATGTCATCAAGCAGGCTAAGCAACCAATCACATTGAAGAATTCTCACAGACAGCAAACCGGGAAGTAAGGTGCACAGATTCCAATTCACTTTTTATAAATTTTTACAGAGAGTGAAATAAAGATTGGGACGTACACATAGGATTAAGGTAGAAGCTGAAATATCATAAACAAACTTAAAAAAAAATTATTATTTTAAAAACCATGTAATTCTTATCATATTAATGGAAAAATTTGACATTCTATAAACATAAAATTAGCTTTTCAGGGCCAGAGCGGTTGTTCAGCAGTCAATACGCCGTTAAAAGCACAGTTACACCTCATTCAACAAGGCTTAACTGTTTCAGGTGGGGTTTAACAGTGATATTCCAGTGTGATAGGGGAAGTTTCTGTCCTTCAGTGTGATTTGAATTGATTGCCGGCTCCAGGGAGTTCCACAGCGCACCCTGTGGAAGAGCAGAGAATGACTGACCGCAACTTCTAGATTTCCGCGTTTATCTGCACATGCACTGACTCCAGAAGTCGCGGTCATTTTCAGAGGAGTAATGACGACGAACGCTGACAGTTTCGCCATCAATACCACCGCAAAAATCCGAGCCATTGCCTTTTCCTCACCCTCTACCCCAAAAAGTAAAAAGGATCATTGCCAATGGTAAACCTATGGAGGCCAGTTTTCCCAATCATTGCCCCAGTGAATGCCTCTTCCAATGGGTCTGTGCCCTGTTTACATTGCCCTGCGATTTTTTTTAAACATTTTTATGGGATGTGGGCGTCGCTGGCAAGGCCAGCATTTATTGCCCATCCCCAATTGCCCTTGAGAAGGTGGTGGTGAGTCGCCTTCTTGAACCGCTGCAGTCCGTGTGGTGAAGGTGCTCCCACAGTGTTGTTGGGGAGGGAGTTTCAGGATTTTGACCCAGTGACGATGAAGGATCGGCGATATACTTCTGAGTCAGGATGGTGTGTGACTTGGAGGGGAACTTGGAGGTGGTGGTGTTCCCATGCGCCTGCTGCCCTTGTCCTTCTAGGTGGTGGAGGTCGCGGGTTTGGGAGGTGCTGCCGAAGAAGCCTTGGCGAGTTGCTGCAGTGCATCTTGTAGATGATAGACACTGCAGCCACGGTACACTGGTGGTGGAGGGAGTGAATGTTTAAGGTGGTGGGTGGGGTGCCTGTGCCTGCAATAAGCAGGGGCCCATCATTGTCACGTAAAGGAGGCAGGTCACTTGTATCTGTACTCCAATCATCTCCCCTGCCAGGGGGGTGAGCCTGGACCAGAGGTTCCCCTGGACCATCTGATCGGCTGGGAACAGGAACTGCTACCACACCTGGGCCTGGATTGGGCCACAGGAGGGAAGGTTAAGAAACTCTACCCCGTACTTTCCACAATAATGCTGGAACACTAGTATTTTTGTGCAAGGTTGTTGCTGTTTTCATATCTTCACAGAAGAGTGGAAGGATTTGCGGGTTGATTGGCAGTCAGGCAGGATAGCGATGTTATTGTTTTTGTATCTTCACTTCCCTCGGAGAATGGTGTGAAGTAGTGGAACGATTCGCGGGCTGATTAACAGTCTGACAGGCTACGGCGTGAACACTTCTTCCATGGCCCTAACCATCTTTATATTAACCGATGGGGTGGGGTGGGGTTAGTCCTATATGGTGAGAGAGCTTTATGGGCTTCAGCAACCTATAGCATAGCGGTTACGTTACTGGACTAGTAATCCAAAGAGGGGCGGGGGGGTGGGGGAAGGGAATGAGGGGCGGGGGGGGGGGAAGGGAATGAGGGACGGGGGGTGTGAAGGTCAGGGGCTGGGGGGGGTGTGAAGGTCAGGGGTTGGGAGGGGTAGTGAAGGTCAGGGGCTGGGAGGGTGAAGGTCAGGGGTTGGGGGGGGAGTGAAGGTCAGGGGCTGGGGGGGAGTGAAAGTCAGGGGCTGGGGGAGTGAAGGTCAGGGGCTGGGGGGGAGTGAAGGTCAGGGGCTGGGGGGGTGAAGGTCAGGGGCTGGGGGGGTGGTCAGGGGCTGGGGGGATAGTGAAGGTCAGGGGCTGGGGGGAGTGAAGGTCAGGGGCTGGGGGGTTGAAGGTCAGGGGCTGGGGGGGTGAAGGTCAGGGGCTGGGGGGGTGAAGGTCAGGGGCTGGGGGGGTGAAGGTCAGGGGCTGGGGTGGTGAAGGTCAGGGGCTGGGGGGGTGAAGGTCAGGGGCTGGGGGGATGGGGTGAAGGTCAGGGGCTGGGGGGGTGAAGGTCAGGGGCTGGGGGGGTGAAGGTCAGGGGCTGGGGCGGAGTGGGGTGAAGGCCGGGGCAGAGGCTTATGCATCAATTTTTGTTTTAAGTGCACTGTTGCAGTCTTTACACTAGGGGAGTAAGAGACTATCAGAGAATCATACAGCACAGAAGGAGGCCATTTGGCCCCTCGTGCCTGTGCTAGCTCTCCAATTAGTCCCACTCCCCCCTGCTCTTTCCCCGTAGCCCAGCAAATGTTTTCCTTTTCAAGTATTTCTCCAATTCCCTTTTGAAAGTCACTATTCAATCTCTTTCCACTGCCCTTTCAGGCAGTGTATTCCAGATCATAACAACTCGCTGCGTAAACACTTTTCTCCTCATCCCCTGTCTAACTCTGCTTCATGGCACGAGCCTCATCAGTACCATGAATTTCATGGCTTTCAGAACGTGTCTTTTTTGCCTCTTAATTTCCAACACGTTGCATCATTGGTGCAACATGGCCGCTGTAACGTTTGGGGTTCCTTTCACTTCATTTATGTCTGGAACTTCTCCCCCTCCCTTCTCCCACCCTTGGCCAAGGCTCACAGATATCTGAAATTAAATTTGAAGCTGAAATAAATATTTGCCCCCATGTGCAGGCACTCACCTTTAATTGTGCGGGTCCCTTTAATTTGAAACTTTTGCCCCATCGGCTTTGCTCCCAGTACAAGGGCACAGCAGTGCAGGCAGCACCGCATAATTATTCAAATGAGCTGCTGGAAGCACCACATAATTATTCAAATGAGCTGCTGGAAGCACTGCATAATTATTCAAATGAGATGCCAGGAGCTCTGCATAATTATTCAAATGAGCTGCTGGCAGCTCTGCGTACTTATTCAAATGAGCTGATGGCAGATCTGCGTACTTATTCAAATGAGCTGCTGGCAGTTCTGCATAATTATTCAAATAAGCTGCTGGCAGATCTGCATAATTATTCAAATGAGCTGCTGGCAGCTCTACGTAATTATTCAAATATGCTGCTGGCAGTTCTGCGTAATTATTCAAATGACCTGCTGGCAGATCTGCATAATTATTCAAATGAGCTGCTGGCAGTTCTGCATAATTATTCAAATGAGCTGCTGGCAGTTCTGCGTAATTATTCAAATGAGCTGCTGGCAGATCTGCATAATTATTCAAATGAGCTGCTGGCAGCTCTGCATAATTATTCAAATGACCTGCCAGAAGTACCGCATAATTATTTAAATGAGCTGTTGGAAGCGCTGCATAATTATTCAAATGAGGTGGAGTGGGCCGCACTTGCTGCAGCGCCGCATAATTATTCAAATGAGCTACTGGCAGTGCCGCATAATTATTCAAATGAGCTGCTGGAAGCGCCACATAATTATTCAAATGAGCTGCTGGAAGCGTCACTTAATTATTCAAATGAGCCGGAGTGGAAATTTCGGGGCAGTCAATCAGCTGCTGCTCTGGCAGGATTTGCGTCGGCTCAACCACAGCTTCTCCTGGCCCCGGCCTGTCCCTGCAAACTCCAGTGGGGTCAGTGGCAGAAGCCACGGGCAGTGCAGCAATTGTGTGGGTTTTCGGTGGTCGGTGACCAGAGGACACGGATTTAAGATAACTAGCCCAAGAACCAGAGATGAGATGAGGAAACATTTTTTTGACGCAGTGAGTTGTTGTGATCTGGAACGCGCTGCCTGAAAGGGCGGTGGAAGCAGATTCAATAATAACTTTCAAAAGGGAATTGGATAAACACTTGAAGTGGAAAAAATTGCAGGGAAAGAGCGGGGGAGGGGGGGAGGCGGAGTGGGACTAATCGGATCGCTCTACCAAAGAGCCGGCACAGGCACGATGGGCCGTATGGCCTCCTTCTGTGCCGCACGATTCTATGATTCAGGGCCATATGTTTAATCTTACTTTATTCTATTTCTTGCAACCTATCTTTCCTAAATACCCTTCCTCGGCTACATCAAAAGAGGGGTTGGTGGATATGGGGGCAAGATTCCTGACAGTAGGTGCATGTTGTTAACTGAACACCAGGTGGCCCCTTTCTGGGAGTTTGCGCATTGTAGCAATGACATCTTCTCTGGTATTTCATTGACAAAATAATGTGGAGGGCCTGGAAATAAAAGCAGCTCATTATTATCACACCAATTTGAGTGTTTGTTCGGATGCAGCAATTCCCTCGCTCTCTGTGTGTAACAAAGTAACAAACGTCTTTAGAAAGAATAGGTTTACAATTTTGTCACAACGCACAGAGGGAAGCTTAGCCCCCGCCCACCCTCCCCTGCCACGTCCCCACCCCCGCCCCCGCCCCGGCTATGGCCAATGATTAATGTGTGGCTTATTTCAATCAGATACACAAGACAGCAACTCGGAACAACAAAAAAGTTTTTTTTTTTCTTTATTGCACAAGCTTTTCCACCAGTACCTTCCCCCTCACACCTCCAGCTCAAACTAGTGCCTTTCCCCCCCCCCCCCCTCCTAAACTGCAAGCTGCTATTAGTCGCTGGCACCGGATGGCAATCGCCCTTACCCAGTCTCACACATCAATATATTACAGTGAGGCGACAAGAAGGTGAGGTTAAGATCAACTTAAAAAATGTGGACTTGGTTTGGCCAAATGCCCGAACATTTCCGACATTCCTGAAGGATACAGAAGAGGGCAACTAGAATGATTGAGGGGACGGAAGGATTAGATTATGACCAACGATTACATAAATTGGGCAGTGTTCTCCCTGGAAAAGAGATGGTTGGGAGGTGAGCTGATTGCTGTTTTTATGATTTTAAAGGGACCAGATAATGTCGACCGTGATAAAGCTGGTTCGCCTTGTCCAGAACAGTAGAAACCAGGGGGGCACGGCCTGCGCTTGAAGGGGCGTAAATTCAAAACTAATCTGCGGAAACAATATTTCAGTGAGCGAGTGGTCAATCTCTGGAACAGGCTCCCTCGGGAGATGGGGGAAGCAGTTAGTGTTGAATCATTCAAATGCAAATGAGATAGATCCCTTTCAGAAAATAAAATTTGGGGATTTAGTGTATGAGTAATCTGAGACTGCATGAGTGTGGTGAGCGCAACATTGCTTGGGAGGTGACCTTGGACCTATGGTTCCCAAAACTCTCCACCAATGGGGCTTTTCGTCGCCTCCCGTCTGTGTCTGTTGTTGTTCTAAAACACGAGTTCGGCCCCAGCTGGAGTATTGTGTCCAATTCTGGGCACCGCACTTAGGACAGACGTGAAGACTTTGGAGAGGGTGCAGAAGAGATTTACTAGAATGGTTCCTGGGATGAGGGATTACAGTTACATGGATAGACTGGAGAAGCTGGGGGATGTTCCCCTTAGAGTAGAGAAGGCTAAGAGGAGATTTGATAGAGGTATTTAAAATCATGAAGGGTTTAGATAGAATAAAGACTGTTTCCAATGGTCGACGGGTCGATAACCAGCGAGCACAGATTTAAGGTGATTGGGAAAAGAACCAGAGCCGACATGAGGAAAAACCTTTTTACGCAACGAGTGGTTAGGATTTGGAATGCGCTGCCTGATAGGGTGGTGGACACAGATTCAACAGTAGCCTTCAAAAGGGAATTGGATAACTACTTGAAGGAGAAAAAATTGCAGGGATATGGGGAAAGAGCGAGGGGGGAGTGGGACTAACTGGATTGCTCTTCGAAAGAGCCGGCACAGACTCGATGGGCCGAATGGCCTCCTTCTGTGCTGTACTATTCTATGATTCTATGATAATTGGTAGAGATTGATTGCTATAATTCGTCAACAACTATCGTTGGATTGTGCGACTACCAGGATGGTAGAAGGTGACCTAGATGGACCTCGGTCTTGTTTCATCCAGCACTTCCTCTCTTCCTATCCGCTTAATTGAAGGCACTTTATGAATGGCCTCATTTTTGAAGCATCTGGATTGGCTGCAAGCAATTTCTTGTAGCAGGAACACTGCTCAAACAGACAAGAAACGGAAAAGAAATCCATAATCGCAAGTAACGAGCTTACAGGGTTCGAATTCAAGTTTACTGGTCCTTTAAAAACTACCCAAAAAGAAACACACTCAAATAACCCTGATCTTGTCTTTGTATCCGCTCATAAACATAGCTGTGAATTCCGTGATGGCAAACTCCCCAAAGCTATAGAATGGTAAAAGTAATTTGATTCTGAGAACGTTGCATACTTGTAGTAAGGGCACTTGGGCTGTTGGGTCCTGGGCATGGACCGAGTAGAAGACAGCATTTATTTTTCTTTTGCTTCTTCCCTCAGGTTTTCCATCCCGCTTTTTACCCTTATCTGCCCCCGCCACTCCCCCTCCCCCCACC